>JAQQZX010000010.1:13983077-14000130 GCA_030068355.1 Notoglanidium maculatum | reverse complement strand
ATGGTTTTGATAATTTTTTACCCCCCCCCCCCCCCAGACCTTTCCTTATTTTGTATTATTGCAAGTTGGAAATGAAATTGCCTTAATTGAGTTATGACTCTACAAATTATTTACAAATAATAGTAAAATTTATGATTGTTTTCACTAAATTGCTGCTATGAAACCCCTAAATTAGTGCAAGCAGTTCCCATCAGAAGTTATATAATTGAACTTAGTCAGCCTGTGTGCAAATAAAGTGCCAGCTGATCCTAATATAAAGAAGCCAGTGTTTGTTAGAGACAAACAGCATCACCAAGGTGCTATCAAACCATGTTGTAGACAAAGTTCTGGAAAAGTATCAATCGTTGCTTGGTTATAAAAAAAAAAATATCCCAAACATTAGAAGGAATAGGAATAGAAAGAATACAGCACTGTGACCTTGAGGAGGCTGTCCAGCAAAACTTAGTGACCGGGTAAAGAGAAGCAGCAAAGAGGACAAGGGTAACTCTGAAATAGCTGGAGAGAAGCCATGCGAGGTTTGCCAAAAAGCACATTGGAGACTCCGCTAACATACAGAGAAGTGTTCTCTGGTCTGATGAGACCAACACTGAACTTTCTGGCCTGGACAAGGAGGTCTACGTTTAGTGGAAACATCCTCAAAACATTGTTCCCAGAGTGGAGCATGGTGGTGGTGGCAGTGTTATGTTGTGGGGATGCTTTTCATCAGCAGGGACTTTGAGAACTGGTCAGGGTTGCAGCCAAATACAGGGAAAGCCTCTGAGAAAAGATTTTCCAGTCAGGAATGCAGGAGACTTGAGACTGGAGTGGGGGTTTAAATTCTTATTGAGACAAAAGCCCTAAGCATACTACTGAAGACACACTAGACCTGGTCAGAACTAAGCACGGGAATGTGGTGGAATAGCCTATAAAAGCCAGTCTTCTTAATCCAGCGCTTGAGCAATTTTGCCAAGGTCGAAAATATGAAGTACAAAGCGGATTGATGCATCCCAGAAGAGCAGTAATCCCAACCAAAGGTGGTTCTTCCAAGTACACATGTACACCCAGTGGGGCGATACTTTTTGCAGCCAAATAATGTTTGCTTTTTTGTTCAATTAGTTAAATGTGTTGAACTGTGAAATGCTGGATGTGTAACTCAAATGCCAAATGTGACTCGTGGGTGTCCGTTAGCTAATCTGTGCGGAAGAGGGCGGATAGCACTGCTCCTCTGAGCATGTTACGCTGCCATGGAGCACAGCATAAGCAGCAGTTTAAAAAACAAAAAAACAAAAGTGGTTGACTGGCTTCATGTGTCTCAGAGGGAGCACATGCCAGTGACTGCTGCCAAATAGGGAAGCTGCTTCCTCCGCGTCGGTGCGTGCAAATGGGCCAAGACTAAAAAATCCCAGTTAGGTTACCATTTCAGTTCCAGCTTGCATTAAATAAAAGTTCAGGGGGATGAATATTTATGTACTGTAACACATTTGCGCTGAGCACTTGTGGGAGCAGACAATGTCCCAAGTTAGAGCCGTCACACCTGACTCAACCGCTCAAATCTTTCTAAATATCTTAATCACTAGTATTAGGTAAGTTTTTTTTGGATGTGTTATAAATCTCTGGGAGCAGACAGGGTTGGGCGGCGTTTCATAAAAACCGTCTAAGATTAATTGTCCTGAAGTATCATTGGATTTACGACACAAATTTGTATTGCAAACAACAACAAAAAAAGGCTTTTGGAAACAGCAGACTGTGTAAGTGCCTCGGATAATGCAGTCTGGGAAGCGAGGAGTTCGTTGGGCGTGTGCTGATGAGTATGAAGAATGGGATTTGATGGATGTTTACTTGGCACAACCTGCGAGGGGATGCATGTTAATAAGGCAGTGTAGTCCCTTCTCCTCTGTAATTATTTTTTGTCTCTGAAACACTGGTTCCATTTCTTATGTTGGCGGTAGGATCAGATCACGAGCTTTGATAGGATTAATGAGTATTTGAACAACACGGAATATGTTTGTGTACACACTATCAGTGTTCATCAAGTATGGAAAAAACATGATAGGGCGTGCGGTCACAGAAAATCAGTGATTGCCAAATATGATTATTTTCCTCTAACAGCATACCTTGAAGCGTTTTATTTCTTTTATATAACAATAGAGTACCTTGCCAACACTTAACTTATCTTTTTTTATCTATTAAAGAGGATCCTATTGTAAAGCTCCACATAATAATAAATAAGAAAGAACAATTAATTAATTAAATGTATTCTTGTAAGCAGACATTTCATATTTATAGAAGGAGTCTATAGTGTTTTTAGGCATCTTCAAGACAGGAGTTTACGCTTTACGATTTCTTGGTAATGTCAAAGTCTACGTTTTTTTTTCATGTGCGAGGAAAAAAGATGACTGTAGCTGCAACTATCTAATCTCACGGACATTCTGCAACATTACATTTTATCCTTACCAATAAACAGATAAAACAGGGTGTTGTAATCATTGTCGAGCTGCTGTGGTATAAGATGCGTAAAACATTTCAGGACGTTATGTTAGATAGAACATCACCACATCAAAGTAAGGTATACAAACTTTTGCATCTCCAAATTTCCTTTTGATAATTGAGGTGATATGATTGTCCTAGACAATCCCAAACTCCAATATCAGTATCAATATATTTATAAATGTTTAAAATCCAGGAAGAGAAACGAATCCTGATATTAAAATGATTAAAATCCAATCCAGGGTTTTGGAGAATCCCACATTCAAATGAAACAAGAGGGTGAACCCGCAGACCTTCTAAGAAAACATTACTGCTACAGCAATGTGACGACGGTGACATGACGGTGCACGAAAGTTAAGGCGTTTGAGGATCGGCTCAGACTTGCCCCACACAAGAATGCAATTTACGTAAAAACACGAGCTGAAAGTCGTCCAACAGCATGTAAAACACCAGCTATCAATCACATACACAACCCACAACACTCAGCAAGATCAAGGTTAGGTGCAGAGTTTTATCATTTGGATACGACTTTGAATAAATATTAAAATTAATTAGTGCTTAACTAAGATGAACGTTCTTTAGACAGAAACATTCAATCAGATCTGCTTGGGATAATAGCAAAAATGTCCAAAACTCTACAATGAGCCATAATTTTATGGTTCTATTTTAGCTGATCAACAAACAATAAAGTGCAACTTGTATGAAGTGTTCCAGCTAAGCCGCGAAAAGCATCTAAGTCACCAGATGACGCTGTCTGCTAATTTGCATATTCATGGTACATAATGTACATCAAAACATGCTATAGAAGATAGAATGGTCTTTTATTAGAATAGAAAAAAGTAGAGTATAACTTAGAAAACACTGCGATTGGGGATTGGTTGTCGGGAACCGAGCCGACCCTGACCAGTTTGGTGCCCTAGGCAAGAGTTTAGTTGGTGCCCCTTGCACCGCAGCCAATTCCACCACCAATCATCGTGTTCATACACACACAGTTTATCTATATTAACAATAAGCTGATGATGGTGAAACCCAACCAATAATAGCACCTAAGCCACATTAGAGCTCATAAAACACAACACACAGAGCACCCTTAGCGTTCACCCTTAGCCTGCCTCCTGTCTCCTCATTTGCCATGAACCAGCATGTGGTACAACCTGAAGAGTCTTTCCAACAATGAATTTAAGGTGAGATAACTGATGTTAACTGTATTAAATGAGCGAGCCTTACTATCCTCCAAAGTAAGCTAGTTAACCCCCTGCTCCAACAGTAACTACTATGCAATAGATAAACTATTCATTCAGCACATTACCTCTGTCTTTTCTCTATTTGTCCTCCTGTTCTTTTCTTTTTCTTTCCCGAGCACCAGAAGGCTTTGGTCTTTTTCACATAATATATGTAGAGATATATTTTTTAATCAGGCTAATGAAGTTAATTAGTTATCTAATAGCTTAAATAGCCTGCCCCTCCCCCTGAAATCAGGTATAAGGGCACTGGGGTCTATGTAGTTATGCTGTTGTGGACTTTTTTTGTAATATTTCGAATTAATAGTGTTAAAATAGTCTTAATAAAAAAAAATTGGAAAACCCAGAAATTTTTTTTTTCTTCCCTTATTTGGGGCACCTCTGAGGATGGATGACACCCAAAGCATTCGCCTGTACTGCCTATGCCACGGGACGGCTCTGGTTGGGAACAATGGTGGTGAGTGGTTGGTCATTGGGAAAAATGGTGATGAATGATTGGTCATTGGGAAAAATGGTGATGAATGATTGGTCATTGGGAAAAATGGTGATGAATGATTGGTCATTGAGAAAAATGGTGATGAATAATTGGTCATTGGGAACAATGGTGATCAGTGATTGGGCATTGGGAACAATGGTGATCAGGAACCAAATCTAGGAAGAAAGTCATTAAGTCAGCAACACTTCTTGTAAACTCCACTCTCTGGTTTATCTGGAAGAAGCAAATTATCACTCACCTCTCTGAAGCAATATTTCCTCTAAGTAGTTTTGATTTTCTGAAAATGCAGAGATAAGTGACAGGCAAAGACATGTTTGGAATTTCCGAACATTTACCAGGCAGTGTTGCCACAAAACCCCCAGAGGGATCGCAAATCGCTGAGATCAGAGTCGAGATTTCCCGCAATCTCCATTGAACTTTATTTATTTTTTTAAATCATATAAGTCATCTGGCAGAAAAGAGCAAAAAGCAGTGTGTTTCCTGAAGCATGTTGCTGATCAAGACAAATAGCAGTTTTGCTTAATGGTGCAAGTGAAAGCTTAATAGAGCAGATCTTTAGTGCTTTCCTGACAAGGGTGTGGTTTTAAGAACAGAAAGCAAAACAAGCGTTCATCTCTTTTTAAAACTCAACGCCATTTTTTGCTGGATTTTATAACACGACTTAAGTGATAAACCACCACTAACAACAACAACAAAAGTTTTGTAATTGCAACAAAACAACCCTAGCTGGCTTTGTGTGGCGTGTTTCTCCTCCCGTTTCTTTTCATTTCATTTTCAAGAACATTTCCAGTGGATTCTTGTTGATCCAGTCACTTATCAAAACATTTCTTAAACCAGAGGTAAAGACACGATAAGGCCGGAAATAGTTCAGAGCCGTACGCTTTTGTCTTTTTTAAGAGTGGTGCGTGTTTAAAGGTGACTATTTAAGGGAAGTTAATATTTGGATGTGATGATTTCACCACATGAATGTGCAAACAGGAATGTTCAGCTACCTCCTTTTTAAGACTCACACAGATGTACTGCACACACAAGCATGTGATCTCACCATCACATGATGTTTTTCCTTCTCTGTTGCTTTTTTTAATCCTTGAGACTGAAGGTGTGACAAGTACGGGATAAGCAACAGTAAAGCAAACAAGGACGAAGCGGAGTTCCTGTTACCAACCTGAAGTAGAATAGTTAGTCCCAAACGTCTTCCTGCTATACAACACAGTTTCCCAATTGTCATAATGAATATAAGAATTCATTCCCTCACCATCCTCTCTTTTTCCCCTCTCTTAAAGCTTATGTTGCCGGGAAACCGGAAGAGCATAAACGGCTCTGTCCTGTGGACTTTCCCATGCTGGAAAATGTACTGTCTTTTACAAAGTGCTGACACTGGAGACTCCTTCCATAAAATCGAAAACATACGTACATCTCATTACAGAACACGTTACAACCGACCCCCTCAGTATGGATTTATTTCATGATCAAATTCATTTTTTTTTTTCACTTGTGATCACAATTATCACTAAATATAGCAAAGAAGTACAGTGACCATGCACTCAAATCCCGTAATTGGAGTGTGTGTAGTTTGCTAATTACATCCCTGGTAGTAGTATAGCTGACTGACCTGTTATGGTGAGGATGACTGCGCCAGTGATCATGATGAAGGTCTGGAGTGTATCGGTGTATATCACAGCGGCTAAACCACCTAGGAAGAGAAACGCTCATGAAGCTGTCAGGTAAAAATGCACTATTTCTATATTTCTGAATATGTTTCTCTTAAAACAGATGTTACACATCACATCTGCAACCGTAACTCTGTTCTAAGTGGCGTACTGGATTCCTGCAGTGACTCGAACACTGCGTGGGAGTTTCCAGACGTTATATATATGAATGTCAAAAGGATTTAAGCTTAATCCGATGACAGTTGAATGAAGAATACTTTCATGGTCTTTAACTTGCCCTGCATTCCAGCACCATTGTTAACACGTCCTCTTTGGCTCGGTACTCGGAAGTCTTCATGAACTGTGGAATGATCGGTCACTCAGATCTCAAGTGGAGGAGTGTGTAGCAGAGAGTGCTATCCATTCCCTTATATCGAATAGTGTGGATTGCTAAATAATCTAGCTGCGTACTGTAGAATGAAATGGTACTAATAAATGTTATTACGGTTGGAAGGATAATCTGGAAATTGTGCTGGATGATGGCTTTGGGAATTAACTTCCTAAAAGTACTAATCTCGTCATGTGGGTGATGAAGATCGTGATCAGGTAAGATAAAAAAGCTTTAGGAGTACTTGGGAAGACTCAACAGTGAGGTAATGGTCCAATTACACACCGTGACTAATGAATATTTTTAAAGCTGTGAAATAGATAATAGTCTTATGCATTGTCCTTTGTGATGATTTATTTACATTCCTTAAATAGCTATAAAATTCCGGTTTGTTAAATGTTTCACATGGAAGCAAAAGTCGGTCAGGCGTTTTCGACAAGGTGGAGTTCGAAAAGTGACACGTTAGAAGTACTAAGTAAATAAATAAATCTAAGTGAAAGTAATTAAATGTAAGCAAGGAAAAGGTAAGTAAGTAATTAAGCAAGTAAAACTATGAAAATGAATAAATCACTACATATAAGTTAATAAGTAAGTAATTCAATGTAAATATGTAAGTTAGTATGTTACATTAAGGAAGTAAATGATTAAGTAAAGTCCACAATAAGTAAGTAAGTAAGTAAGTAAGAAAAAAGTAAAATTCAGTAGGTAACTAAGCAAGAAGCTGGTTAATTAAGTACGCAAACGCAAACAAGTAAGAAGTATCTAAAAGTCAAGGTGAGTAAGTAAGTAAAAGTATGTAAGAAGTAAGCAAGACACGAGTAAAATAAGTAGGTAGTAAGATATAATTAAGGTAAACATAAAAGTGAGGTTTAGATTTTTTTAAAGATATTTGAAAATGAAGTAAATAACTTTCTATAAGTAAGTAAATGGTAAGATGTGAGTAAAATGAGTCAGATGTTAGTAAGTAGTTAAACATAAAAGTAAGTCTTAGTTAAGTAAAGAAACATTAAGTAAGAATTAAGTAAAAAAATACTGTCTATAGTGATGTAAATTAAGTAATTAAGTGAGATGTAAATAGTAATATGTTTATAGTAAGTAATCAAGTACAATTCCAGTAAGTAGTTGAACATTAAAGTAAGTCTTATTTAAATAAAGGAACATTAAGTACAAGTTAAGTGAATCACTGTCTATAGGGATGTAAAATATCAAGTAAGTAGGTAATAAGTAACTAAGTAATACATAATTAAAATAAGCAAGATGTACATAAGTACAAGAGAAGAGTTAATTCATTAAGCACAAACAGTCTATATGAGTAAGTGAGAAATGAAGGAGTGAAATAAGCAATGTTGAAGTATTAAGTATTAACTTAGTAAATAAATAAGCAAGTAAGAATTAAGTAAAGACTACAGGTACAGTCCCTTCAAAAGTATTGGAACAGCGACACAATTCTTGTAATGTTGCCTCTGCGCACCACCACAATAGGTTTGAAAAGTAGCCATCAAGACGTGATTGGAGTGTAGACGTTCGGCATTAATTCAAGGGGTTTAACAAGATTTTACATTAACCGTTTAGAAATTACAGCCATTTTTTATGCAGTCCCTCCATTTTCACAGACTCAAAAGCGCAGAACAGTTGACTGATACACAGTTTCACAGCCAGTTATGTTTAAGTGTTGAATTACAAATGATCATAAGGCTGAAAAAAAGCAGACCTATCAAAAAGATAGCAGAAACTTTAAGTAGTGCTCAAATCAACAATTTGGTACATCCTTTAAAAGAAGGACTGCACTGGTGAGATCAGCGACACCTCAAGGCCTGGAAGACCACGGAAGACAACTAAACTGGATGAGCTTAGAATTCTTCCCTTGGTTTAAAAAAAAAAACCATCCCAACATCTAGCCAAGTTAAGAACATTCCTGATGAGGCAGGAGTATCACTGATAAAGTCTACAATCTGGAGACACCTTCATGAATGTAAATATGGACGCTTTATCTTAAGATGCAAAACACTGTTAACATTCAAGCAGAAAGGCCAGATTCAATTTTGTTAAAAGCCTGCCCGGTTCTGGAACAAGATACCAGAATGACGGGAAGAGAAGAGTCTGGAGAAGGAAAGGAAGGGCTCATGATTCAAAGCATACACACTGTAAAACATGGTGGACACGGACATGTGTGGCTTCTTTTCAAATCCATTGTCATAGGGCACCGAGGCAGCATAACAAAAATTGTGTCACGGTTCCAATACTTTTGGAGGGGACTGTAAGTAGGTAATTAAGTATATGAAAGTAGGGAAGAGGCAAGTAATACGTGAGTAAAATAAGCAAGATGTAAGTAAGTAGGTTAACGTAAGTAAAACGTACTTTTCTAAAAGAAAAGTTAAGTGAGAATTAAACAGAAACAGTCTATACGTGAGTAAGAAGTAAATAAATAAGTTAGGTAAACAAACAAGACGTGTGTAAGTTAGTAAATGTTGAGTAAGTATTAAGTAAATAAGCAAGAAAGGCTTGAGTAAGGAAGTTAAGTACGTAAGTCAAAGAAAGAAGTAGGCAACTTGTAATTGTGATGGGTAAAGCATAAGTTTTGGCACCTCTGACCTGCAATAGTGTAGAGTGCTGTGACCACCAGCATGAGGACGGTGGAGAGGTAAAGATTCCAACCCAAACACACCTGAATAAACAGGGCCCCCGAATACAGGTCTGTCTGCACACACACACACAGATATAGACATCAGATGTGTGATATATATATGTGTGTGTGTGTGTGTGTGTGTGTGTGGACACTCACTGAGATTTTGGTAAACACGGATAACATCAGACTGAGAGCTGACAGGTACATGCGAATTCTCTCTCCACCAAACCGCCGACCCAGATACTCGGGCATTGTGACAATCTGAGAGCATGTGAAAGAGCGTGTGTGTGTGTGTGTGTGTGTGTGTGTGAGAGAGAGAGAGAGAGAGAGAGAGAGAGAGTGAGAGAATAAGTGAATAACTTCACTGTTTCAACTTTCATGAAGGCCCAGTTAATAACAAATTAAAACAGTGGTGTGTGTGTGTGTGTGTGTGTGTGTGTGTGTGCGTGTGCGTGTGTGCGTGCGCACGTGCGTGTGTTAGAGCTTGAGACATACCCCAGAGGACACATACACTGGGACAAAGATCCAGGCCAGGGCCAACAGTACATAGGTTGCCTAGAAAGAAAAATGTGCATGTGAGTGCTTTAATGAACAAACTGGCCTCTGTCGCCCCCTGGTGTTCACAATAATAATGGCACCTTATAGGTATAGGCAATAATCAACAACAGGGTGGTGTGATGAAGCAAAATCATTGTTACCACCCAGACGTTGATTATTTTCCAATAACAGCACTTCCCAAAGTGTTTTATTTATTTTGTACATCTGAAAATATAATGATGAATAAATAAAAAGCACACAGAGTGATCTGAGCCGAGGACGAGACTCACGTTCCATTCGAACCCTGCCACAGCGATGCCTCCTGCCGCCCCGGTGCCTGCCAAACCGATAAACAGACCAGATCCTTCACTGCTGGCAAACAGAGACGCTCCGATCTGCGCGCACACACACACACACACACACACACACACACACACCATTGTCATTTTCAATCAAATTTGGATGCAATTTGACATGAATTTCATGTCATTATTTACAACACAGCACGCCATAAACTAATATCAGCTCTTATATTATTAATAATTAATATAGAATGTATTTATTTATTATTTATTTGCATATCTAGAAAAACTGTATATAAAACATATTTGCGTGTAGATCATTCATTCAGTTATTATTCACAATCTATTCACAATAGATAGATTCACAATCTATCAGAGCTGAAATGTTATAATTAATGTATGAGTATGAAGTGAATTTATTTGTTTGTTTGTTTGTTTGTTTTTTTCACATATAGGAAAATCGCTTTCTAGATCATTCATTCTAGACGCATAATAATCTACAATCTGTGAATTTTTTTAACAAATATTTATTTGTTTGTTCCTTTGTTTATTTACATGTAAGATTAAAAAAATGCCACAGGAAATGGAAATTTATGAGCAAATCTGGACGATTATTAAACTGCAATTTCGACTGCTTCATGTTGATCTGAAAATGACAGCATGCGAAACAAATGTCCTCCGATTTCACCCAAAACAAGGTTTAAAATATTAACGCTAATAAATATAATAATAATTTATATATTAAAATAATAAATTATTATTATTATTATTCATCTGATGAACAGTTTAAAAATTGAAATTCCAGACCTTACGCTGATTATTTCTTATTTGTGCTAAATCTATTCACGTTTTATGTTAAACGTTAATAATACGTTAAAAGTTATGTTTGTTATGTTTGTAAAGTGGATTATTTTTCTATAAAATAGTTTTATCCCTCTTGCACCACAGCAATGTTTATGAATTAAAGAGCTACATTTGTTCAATGCAAATCTAAATATTGCTTCAAAATCAGTGTTAAAAAATGTTTGCTAAGATCACGAATGTAAACAACATTTTATAACAAAAGTTTTGAAATTTTTCTATGGATTGTTTTCTTACCGGCCACCAGGCCATGTCTCTGCCAGCCAGAAAGTAGCCGTTAAGAGTGTTTCTGCTTACTCTGCAAGATGACTAACACACACACACACACACACACACACACACACACACACACACACACACACACACACACACACACACACACACACATATTTCACAAGTTTTTCAGTATTACTCATCAGAATTGAATTGAATCCAGATATAGTCATAGTCACACCTCATTCTCATTTTACTATCAGTTTAGACTTGCCAGTAGAGTGGACGCACACACACACAGACACACACGCACACGCACACGCACATGTGCATGCACCACCCTGACTTTCTTACCCATATTCCAACAGCAACGTTGACCAGAAAATAAGCGCCGATCACGATGATATCAGAAATACTGAAGGACTGCGAAAGAGCGAAGAACTTCGTGGTGCCGTTTGATGCCATGACCCTTCCGCACACTCGACGACGCGCACGTGAAATGGAAGGAGAGGGACAAACGGAAAGACAGAGGGAGGGATACGGCCGAATTGATGATTAAACGCATCAGTTTAATGAGGCGACTGTGTGCTCACATAAGAGACAGAGAGACAGGCTGAGAGGCCGTGGTGCTTTTGCTGGAATTGGGAATTTTGGTTTGGGTTTGGCCACACACACACACACAAACACACACACACACACGCCCCAGGTGCGTTCCCCCAAACCTAATGTGGCCAACAGAGTTGAAATAACACCTCTAGACACTGTTAACAAGGTCAATGATTGACTCAGAGTCTCTGGTGCTTATCCATTACACACACACACACACACCATTAGCATTAATCTTACACAAGACACACACAAACACATATCATCTATTCGTTCTAGGCAACAGGACATTTGCAGTTAAATTAGAACATTTTTACATACAATTTCAGAATAACATTTGATTCTAAAATTTCCCCGATCCGCGGTAACAGTAAAACCACTGCGAGGTGGCGAGGAAAACGCCGATTATCTCCTCACGGTGGTGCCTGTCGAGGGGTGTGATGTATCAGGCAGCAGGTGAACAGTCCGTTCTCCAGGTTGATGTGCTGGAGAAAGGAAAAATGTGCAAGCGTAAGGATCTGAGCCACTTTGACCAGGGCCACATTGAGATGTTTAGATGACTGGATCAGAGCATCTCCAACACAGCAGGTCTTGTGAGGTGTTCCAGTGTGCAGTGGTTAGTGCCAACCAAAAGTGCTCCAAGCAAGGACAACCAGTGAACCTGCGCCAGGGTGATGGACCCCCTGAGGCTCATTAATGCTCATGGGGAGTGAAAGCTAGCCCGTCTGGTCCGCGCCCACAGGAGAGCTGCTGTAGCACAAACTGCTGGAGAAATGAACGCTGGCTCTGATAGAAAGGTGTGAGACACACAGTGCAGTGCAGCTTGCTGTGTTTGGGGCGCTCAGAGAGCCCATGATGACCCTGTCCAGTGCAGAAAGCTCCTACAGCGAGCACGTGAGCATCAGAACTAGACCATGGAGCAATGGAAGAAAGTGGTCTGGCCTGAAAGACCTGGTCTGGCACCAGGATGCACTCTTGGAAGAAGGCGAGCCGGCGGAGGCAGTGAGATGCTCTGGGCAATGTTCTGCTGGGAAACTTGGGTCCTGGCATTCATGTGGATGTTACTTTGACACGTACCACCCATTATAATGGGGTCTGTGGTAGCTCAGTGGTTAAGACGTTGGACTAGTGATCGGAAGGTCATGAGTTCAAATCCCAGCACCACCAAGCAAGGCCCTTAACCTTCACTGCTCACTTGTATAAAATAAGATATGTAAGTCGCCCTGGATAAGGGCGTCTGCCAAATGACATAAATGTAAATGTAAATGTTATAACATTGTTGCAGACCAAATACACTGCTTCATGGTATGGCCATGTGGCCTCTTTCAGCAGGATAATGCGCCCTGACACACTGCAAACATCGTCCAGGAACGGTTTGAGGAACATGACAGACCTCCCCACCTCAATCTGTGGGATGTGCTGGACAAACACGTCTGATCCATGGTGGCCCCACCTGACATTTTAAAGGACCTACTGTGTGTGTCTTGGTGCCAGATACCGCAGCACGCCTTCAGAGGTCTTGTGGAGTCCGTGCCTCGACGGCTCAGAGCACAAGTTGGACCTACACAATATTAGGTGGTGGTTTTAAAGTTATGGCTGATCAGTGTATTGTACAACTGTAAACTGGATTCAGGGATCTGCTGTGCGTGACGTCACATGAATTGACTTCCTCGCTGGCTGTTTCTCAGCGCTATGCTTGTAGTTTTCTGTAGAAAGTGCAGCTTGTTGCTTTATTAAATTATTAGACATTCATAATGATTATCATATTCATTCATGCATGGAGGATGAGTAAATTTATAATTACCCAGGGTACAGCAGCATACCTTAGTTTTAGAGAGCTAATATCATTACCCAGGGTTGCCAGGTTTCAGCATAAAATCTCATAAGCTACACAAAAGACAGGACACATGTTTCTTCACTGATTATTGAGATTTTATGAGCTATATTGTTATTATTATTATTTTTACAATTTTTGCAGAACAGCTGATATGATGCACTGTACAGTATGGTGGGGCTCTAGATCACCTTCAAGGAAGTTTGACTCCTTAAATGACCAGCAGGGGTCGTGCTAAAGTAAATCCAGTGAAAGATGCAGGAGTGATGTAGGTTAGAGCAGAGCTCAAATTAGACATGCGCTCCAGTTCTGCGTGACACCGTTACGTCCTTAAAGTGAGGGATTTTTGGAAATGAAACGCACTCAGTGAAATGAGGCTCTGAGGTGCGCCAGAGTGCTGATTCATTAGCATGTGCTAAAGGGAATGCGTGCATTTCGGTCGCTGAGTATTATTAAGACGCCGGTTAGGGCGCGCGCACACAAACGCACACGCGCACGCGCACGCCTCTAATGTTAATCTGTCATGAAGATCATGCGGGGAAACGGGGCTATTTGGTCACACCCCCCCCCGCTGCAGCACCGTAAATTTAAGCAATCGCGCGCACACACACACGCACACGCGCGCGCGCGCGCACACATACACGCACGCAGATGCACGCACATGCACGCAGGCGCGCGCGCGCGCGCGGATTACAACCTCTCCAGCGTCCGTCCGCGCGCGCATCACATCACATCAACATCACATCTGCCCGGATGTTTACGTAACAACACCGTCGCCTTAGACAGGGGTCAGAACCCAGAGCAGGCACGGCGCTACGACATTCTGCTACTATTTATTTATTTATTTTTCCCATTGGTGTCCCTTTAACCTGGACACGACCGCGACGTCCGTCACATTCCTTCATACGGGATTTATTTTCATTCTGTCCGCGCGACCACATGTAGCACATCCTTTTTTAGGACTGTTGTTGTAATTTAAGGAGCCGGTAGCCGTCCTCACAGCACGGACACTGATGGAGCGCGCGGGTGGAGCGGCTTTAGCGGCGCCGTGGCGGTGGCCGAGCCCTCGCGCGAGGATGCTCTGGATGTAGAGGACGCCGCGCGCGCTCCTGTGTGTGTGTGTGTGCGAGTGTGTGTGTATGTGTGAGAGAATAAAATATGGGGAAAGATCAGGAACTCTTGCAGGCGGTGAAGACTGAGGACCTGCTCACGGTGCAGCGGCTGCTGCAGAGACCCAAACAGGGCAAATCCAGTGAGTGGTGTCTCTCTCTCTCTCTCTCTCTCTCTCTCTCTCACACACACACACACACACACACACACGCCCATCCGTACAGGCCGTGGTGCACGCATGTGCGTTTACAGCAGTGTTTAAATGATCACGTGCAGCAGGGCATTAGCTGTCCATCACAGCATCTAAGAAATTACTGTCGGATTTGCTCTTACTGTGTTGAATTTAACTGTCAATCAAAACATCAAAGAGTTAAGCAGGTGTTGAGTTACCTTGAGTTCCCAGCTATAGTGATGGATTCAGAATTACAGTGTTGAGTTTCCTCCTCGGAGTGATTTTTCAATTTCTTACAGTGTTGATAAGGGACCTTACAGTGCTGTGTTCACTGCTACACTACTGTATAAATGCTGAGCGTTGAATTAATGCTTGCAGTGTTGAATCTAGATAAGGGACCTTACAGTACTGTGTTCACTGCTACACCACTGTATTCATGCTGAGTGTTGAATTGGCTCCTTAGTGTTCAGTTTCGTGCAGTGATGAATTAGATCTTGCAGTATGGAATTAGTGCTGGAATTTAGTGTTGAATTAGCTCCTTATGGTGTTGAATTTTTTGCAGTGTCGATTTAGCTCTTGCAGTACTGAATTTGTGCTTACGGTGTTGAATTAGCACGTTAGAGTCTTGAATTTCCTACAGCACTGAATTACCTTTAACAGTGTTAAATGTAGGTGTGCAGTTTTGAACTAACTCCTGAGAGTTTTGAATTCCTTACAAGGTTGAATTAGTGTTTACCGTGTTGAATTACCGTTAAGAGCATTGAATTTAGATGTACGGTGTTGAATTTCTCAGTGTTAAATTTAGATGTAGTGTTGAACTAGCGCCTTAGCTTGTTGAATTCCTTACAGAAATTGAATTGTACAGTATTGAAATTGTTCTCACAGCGTTGAATTGCCTTCAATAGCAGAACATTAAGGTGTACAGTGTTAAAAATAGCTCTTAGTGTTGAAATGCCATTAACAACTTTGAGTTTTGACGTACAGTGTTGAAGGGGATGCTTACAGTGTTGAATTACTTTGAACAGTGTTGAATTCAGCCTTGGTGTTAGGCTTCAGCATGTTAGTGTCGAATTAGCTCCTCAGAGTGCTGAAGTCATACAGTGCTGAGTTCTTCCTTACAGTGTTGACTTTAGACATACAGCATTAATTTCTTACAGTGTTGAGGAACTTGTTACAGGGATAAATTGAGTTTTCCTGGGTTCAGTCAGCTTGCTGGAGTGTTTAATTAGCTCCTACAGTATTAAGTTGTATGTGAGAGTCTTGAATTATCTGTCACGACTTGCAGTTCACATCTAGAGTGCAGAATTCAGACCGTTCTTGCAGCGCTCATTTTCATCTTATAGTACTGAAGTAGTCTTTTTACACTTTCCCTCCTACACCACTGAATGAACACACACACACACACAGCACTGACTTCACTCAAACAATGCTGAATTAAACACCTTCAAGGTTGACTGAACACCCCACGTGTTGCGCTCATTATTGCAATGCCAAGTGAACTGCGTTTGTAATGAATTAACACTCGGATGTGTTTAAATTTTGGTTTCATTGTAATTATTAGGTTCCCTAGACATCTCCAGCGGCATCCAGCAAGGGCTTATACTGGGATTACTGTCTTTCTGTGCTTGCCTGATTAAGGAATAGAATTAATTCGACTCCCGTAAGTGTTTATTCAGCATCGCTATTGGTGTTGAGTGTCACAGACTAAACACCATTTATGTAATAATTTCTTACAAGTGATATTAGAGGGATAATACTGTGTGTTGGTCCAGATGATAAACTAGAGAGGGATAGGGGCAGCAGGAAGGGGATTATGGGAAAGAAGGCACCAGATGTCCATTGTAATGAAGCGTTTGAACTGTATGAAGAAAGATCGAGAGGGAGTGAGAGAGAGAGAGAGAAGAGAGAGAAAGAGGGAGAGAGAGAGGAGAGGGAGAGTGACAGAGAGAGAGAGGAGAGGGAGAGAGAGAGGAGAGGGAGAGTGACAGAGAGAGAGAGGAGAGGGAGAGAGAGAGGAGAGGGAGAGTGACAGACAGAGAGAGAGGGAGATGGAGGGAGAGGGAGAGGAGAGGGAGAGATGCTTCATTTTACGTCACTACAAAATTGATCCTCATTTATTTTCTTTACATAGTTATATTTATTAATACACACAGTTCACACAAATTACACAAATGAGCCTGCACACACACACACACACACACACACACACACACACACACACACACACATATATATATGCATGTCTATAATTGAAATACAATTACCACCTCCGGTGCCGGGTAACATCCCATGTGGTAGCAGAAATTGCTTCCTGCCATGGAAGGAGGAGCCGCTAGAAATGGAAGCAGGGCATTCTTTCTCTCTCTCCCTCTCTCCTCTTTCTATCTCCCTCTCTCTCTCCCTCTCTCTCTCCCTCTCTCTCTCCCTCTCTCCTCTTTCTATCTCCCTCTCTCTCTCCCTCTCTCTCTCCCTCTCTCTCCCTCTCTCTCCCTCCCTCTCTCCCTCTCTCCTCTTTCTATCTCCCTCTCTCTCTCCCTCTCTCTCTCCCTCTC
>JAQQZX010000010.1:13965757-13982977 GCA_030068355.1 Notoglanidium maculatum | reverse complement strand
CACCCCCACACTCATGCTGTACTGAAACTTACTCAACCGCACACACACACACACACACACACACACACACACACACAGCAAATCTGGCATGCTGTGTTCACATCTGGAGTCTAGAGCGATCGGCAACGGAATCTGATTCTTAAATATAAAATGCATTTGTGTTGTGGACCATCGGGCGTTTTTACTCTAGTGGAACCGTGTGTGTGTGTGTGTGTGTGTGTGTGTGTGTGTGTGTGTGTGGCTAATAACTATAGCCGTGATGCAAGTTTCGTACATGTGTAATTACTAAAGGGCTCCACCTGCTGCTTTAGGACCCCCTACAGTGAAATTTCATCAACACTTTTACAGGCGCTAGCGTTTTTATTTTCGATACACAAGACGCAACGGAATAGCTAACGGGCAATAACGAGGAAAATCGCCTCGATGTTATGAGATTCCTAGGACTAAAATCGTAGCCTCATTATAAACAGATAACCGCATGGGTAACGTCAACGTGCTGTGAAACGAACAGCTTGTTGAACTACAGTTGTTAGAGTAACGGATAAACTGTTCGTTGTAGTAGCGACGTAGCAGCGCACCGCAAAACAGTCAAGCGGTGTTAGCGCCCTCTGGTGATGACTCGCTCAACCCGTCCTCGCACACGCTATTAAAGACGTGTTTACACCCGAGATTTGACGTCAGTTTTTACGCTGAGAGTTCCTCGTATTTAGAGTTATATATTCTGGGCTCCACATTCAGATTATTAAAATCAGCTTCATGTGTTTTAGACCTTCAAGGTTGCCAGATATTCCAAAATGGCTTCCTGTGTTATTCAAATGCAGCACATGATATACGTCTGCATTTTATTTGTTAACTGCAGCCACGAGGTCCTAAATGGAGGTCACAGTTGTGTGTGTTTTGATCACGGGTTTAATTTGCTTTGTCGATTTATCAGAAGTGTAAATCTCTTTTCCGAGTAACGAAGCCTCACTTTTCTTTTGTTCCTGTGTCCATCATTCAGAGCTCCTGGGTTCTGCCAAGCGGATCAACGTGAATTTTCAGGACACGGACGGGTAAGTTTGGTCATAAAGACTCGGACACATATACACACGCTAACAGGTGACAAATTAAAGGAAAAAAGAAATGACGTGAATTCGTTTTGAGCCGTAACAAATATCAAGCGCAACATCGATTCATCGAACCGTTCACCAGTGAGCCATCGTGTCATCCTGGAAGAGACCACGCCCTGAGGGGATCAGAGTTTTTCTGAAAAAAAATGCCGTCGTATTGCAGTGTTTGGATATTCATGTTAGCCTGTTAATGTGTGTGTGTGTGCACGTGTGTGTGTGCACGTGTGTGTGTGTGGCTCTTAGTAATGGAAGTAGGTCAGAGTCTGGTGCTCAGTTTGTCAGTGAGGCAGTGGAGAAACAGAACAAACAAAGCTAAATGTGTGTGTAAAAAATCACATTCGATTAAAAAAAATTATGCGTTTGTGTGTGTGTGTGTGTTTTGCAGGTTCTCGGCCCTTCACCATGCTGCTTTGAATGGTAACATGGAGCTGATAGCTCTGCTGCTGGAGTCACAAGCCATCGTTGATATCAAAGATCAGAAAGGTGAAAGTAATGCACATTTACACACACACGTTCACGGAGGACGCCTATTTGTCGTCCTGCCTCGTTAAATATTCCCTTAACGTTCACGACCTCTCCTGCGCTGCGTGGTCAGGGATGCGGCCGCTGCACTACGCTGCCTGGCAGGGAAAATGCGAGCCAATGAAAATGCTGCTGAAGGCGGGATCGTCAGTCAACAGCCAATCGGATGAGGGACAGATTCCGCTGCACCTCTCGTCCCAGCACGGCCATTACGATGGAGTGAGTGCTCAGGAGTACTTACATAATTATTATGAATTAATTAGTGTTTAAATACTACCGCCGTAACCCGACTCCGAATACGAGGAAATATTGACTGGTGACCAAGTGTGTGTTTACGCTTACCTTCATGTTAGTCGTTGTGTTTTTCTTGTAGAGTGAGATGCTGTTGCAGCACCAGTCCAACCCATGCATCAGAGATCACGCTGGAAAAACCCCCCTGGACCTGGCCTGCGAATTCGGACGCGTCTCGGTCAGTTTCTCTTAATTAGCGCTGACTTTTAAGGTCTGAGCTGAAAGATGTCTGTGTGTGTTCTAGGTGGTCCAGCTCCTCCTGAACAGCAACATGTGCGCCGCCATGTTGGAACCGAAGCCGTCGGATCCCAACGGCATCAGCCCTCTTCACCTGGCCGCCAAAAACGGACACATCGACATCATCAAGTGAGAGCCGAACGCGAAATAACTCGACTTTCTAGCGCCGCAGCTGTGACAGCAGATGCACCTGGCTAGCGTCATGACTGGCTAACGGACTAAAGCGTGTTATCAGGAGATAATGACCCCACAAGGGACAGATAAAACTGCTAAAATTGCGGTGGTGTGACAGAGTGGACATATGTTAGGGGATTAGTGAGGACAAAAAGGTAAAGGTCAAGAGTCTTTCTGAAAGAAAGTGCTGCGCTGAGCATTAGCAAGTCTGATAAATACGAACAATACGGATTGTTCCCTGCCAACTAATTATAATAACAATTTATTCTGTTTATTTATACCCCAGTGCTGTTGCATTCTCAAATCTGATTGATCAGAAGGTGTTTAATCTGTAGATTTAATATTAATGCGCTTGTTCTAATATGCTACCGTTTCTATAGTAACCTAATAGCAAATCGCAACAACAACAATAACTTGTTGGTTATTCAGCTTTTTTGGGACGAGTCTCCCGTTTCAGCGTCTTGTACCACGTCTTGAGGACAGAGGAGTTTACGCTTTATAACGAGACAACAATACAACTACCCCAACAACTTGCGTTTTCTGTCTTATTAATTCAGATGAGAGGAAAAACAAGATGTGTACTGTTTATAGCTGCTACAATGTAAGTGAAAACAGGAACTGGCTTGTCTCGCAGGCTTTAAATGTAACTATAAAGGGATAAAAGCGCAATGTGTTGCCATAGATACAATATAAAATGTAATAGATGGCCGTTTGCCGTGGTGTAAGACGAATAAAATGTGATGGCATGCTGATATAGGAGAATAATCACCTTAGTGTTTGTCCATTTTTGGTTTTTAGAACGTCTTTACTGAAGTATTTACATTCGATGTAGGACCAGAACGGTACGTCACGTCCACAGCAGCTCTAATAAAGTTGCTGTACAATGGATATGGAAATACACGGGTATTAAATTGCCCTTATATTTCGAAGTGAGGTCAAACTTTTTATTAAACTTAAAATAATTCAAGAGAATGGATAAAAGAAAGAAATCTTAACGCAGAGTCAGAGTAAAGCAGAGTCGCTAGACTATATAAAGAGGCCGCGGTTACAAATTGAAGGCGCTCTATAAATAGGATGTCGGCTAATTAGTGGTTCGTATGAGATAGCGCTCTAAATAAATCATAAACACACTCGGCTAAACCCCGCTGAAAGGCCAGAGGAATCTAGAAACCTTAACCGAACTTGTCTGGTTTTGGTCAAGCCGTGTGTGTACCGAGGCCATTAGCTATGCTATGTTCAAATCTGATGCTTTTAAGACATTATAATGACTCTGTGTGCGTGTGATCCGGTCAGACTCTTAACCAAAGGGAACAAAACTTAAACATTAGTTCACTGGCCACTAGAGTGCAGGGTTGCCAGGTCTCAGCAAAACTTCCACTCCAACTATTTGGCACAAAAAAGACTTTAAACTAGTATTTGTTTCTTACTCAGCTTAATTTTTTACATTCCAAACCTTTCAAACGATTCCATTTAAGGGTACATGATGCGCACCTGGCAACCCTGCTAATCTGAAGTCACGCAGCTCTCTGTAGCTCAAATGTGTTTTTGTATCCTGCATTCTCATGTATACACACTTTATATTAGCTGAGAAACGGTTTGTATTAGCGCCAGCTTGTATGCTAGTACTAGCGTATTAGCTAGTAGCATGTTTAGGAGAAATGTTTTTTCTTTCCCCCGTAAGTCACTTTTTCAGCTCTTGATGTAATATAAGCAGTGTTTTAAAGATAAAGCCCTGTTTTACGCAGGTGTAACGACCTGAGAGTCAAGTATCGAGCAATATAATACGATAGCATGCACTGTATCATTACACCCCGACTGAATTAAGAATCTTGAGATTGACGAAAACAAACCATAAAACATGAAATCTACACCGTTTTGATGAAACGGACAATATTTTAGATTTTTTTTTTTAATTCTCGGTTTTCATTCCAATAGCTGCAGGCACAAATGCACTTTCAGACTCACTGTGTTTGCAGTAGATATGGGTATAAACCCTGAGCCGTGTGTGTGTGTGTGTGTGTGTGTGTGTTCCAGGTTGCTAATCCAGGCTGGCATAGACATAAACCGGCAGACGAAATCTGGCACGGCGCTGCACGAGGCTGCGCTCTGCGGAAAAACCGATGCCGTTCGCCTTCTCCTAGACGTGAGTGTACACATTTTGGTGTGTGTGTGTGCAAATATTTTTTTATATTTCATACATAATAAAAAAACTTATATTATTTATTAAGCTGTATGTACATTATAGTCATGATGGAAAGGCATGCATTTACGTAAAAGAAGTTATGAATCAGTTTTTAATCAGAATGTAAAGTTTTTTTTTCTTTTTCAGAGTGGCATTAGTGCGAGCGTGAGGAACACGTACTGCCAGACGGCACTGGACATCGTCAACCAGTTCACCACCACACAAGCCAGCCGAGAGATTAAACAGATGCTGAGAGGTATGGAGAGAGATGTGAACAGTGAGCAGTAATACAGCACAGTAGAGATTTTATTGCAGGATGACACTGACATAGCCTCAAACTAAATGGAGTGGAGAGGCTATAACACTTAAGGCTATTATCTAGTGAATGCTAGACCATTTTTTGTTCATCTGTGTTGCTCCTCCGCTGAGCATGGAGCAGAGTGATTATTTCCCCAATGTGCCTCAATTAGAGGTTGTTGCAGTTCCCATTTCGACCACCAGGAGCAATGATAACTAAATGGAGCAATGAGTCCTAACCAGTTTTATTCCTCTTATAACACAGCCAACTATTATGTTTACATTTAACACTGTCGAAGCTCCATGAAACAAGGTTGTTACAGCAGCTATTTGCTATAGTCATTTTCTCTTGAAGTTAGTAAGACAAAAAATGTTGTCTGTCCTATAGACTTTTCCAAAGCACTGACACTGGAGACTCCTTCCATAGATCTTAAATAAACATTTCCTTTCCTTAATTTCTGCATTTTTAAATCTCGTGTCCGCAATTCAAATAGCTGTGAAACAATAATGTATACGATAATGATATTAGATTAAGAAACACCTTTGGTCTGATCACAATCCAGACTTCAACAGGGCTTTGATTTAAAATGTTACATCATGTACACATACAAAGGTACGATAAATTACTTTTGTGTACAAAAGCGCGTGTGTGTGTGTGTGTGTGCAGATGCCTCAGCAGCCATGCAGGTGAGGGCGCTGAAAGACTACTGCAACAACTATGACCTGACGAGCCTCAACATCAAAGCAGGCGACATCATCACGGTAATTACCCAGAGTGCAACACTTGGAGAAGGGCACTTTTAAGGAATGAAGAACAACTAACTAACTAAAACTTGGCCTGAAAATGGCCCGCTGTTATACAAGAAGAATGTCTTTATGTGGCTTTTTCAGACTTAACACAGTGTACAGTGCCATCTGCTGGATTTACTCCATTATTTTTACACATCCGGTTTCATAGAAAAGCAAGACGTGTTTTAAAAATAAAGAATGAACAAGACTAATATGATGATAGGACGATATGATGAATATATAGATTGAAGATATTTGCTTTTTATTTTCAGGTCCTGGAACAGCACTCTGATGGACGCTGGAAAGGCTGTATCCACGACAACCGCACAGGAAATGACCGTGTCGGCTACTTCCCCTCCAACATGGTGGAGGTCATCAAGAGGGCAGGTGCGCTACAGTGTAATCACATGACCAGTGTCATGTGACGTACGCTGCTGTCCTAGACCGAACTGACTCATCCATGTGCTACACACAACTTCTCAGTGCTTTGTGCGTTTTTGTGAGTGTGTATAAGAGAGGACGAGATGCCTATGTGTCCCACACATAGATTAAGCTGATACTAACAAAAATAAAAAGAACACCAAAGATTTATTTAAAAATAAATAAAACAATAAATAAATAAATCGTCAGTGGTGAATCTGGGTGTGGGAATATACAGTAGAGCTTTTTTTCGTGTGTGTGTGTGTGTGTGTGTGTGTGTGTGTGTGTGTGTGTGTGTGTGCACTCACCACCTCTGAGCGTGCAGCACTTCCACACAGTGATTTTAATTAGAATGGTCAGCCGGACGGGAGGAGAGAGAGAGAGATGGAAAGATGATGAAGAGTGAAAAGATGATGACGAGAGTCCATTTCTATCCAGTTGTGTCTTCATTTCCATCCTCCTTTTTCCTCCCACTCACATTTTGGTATCATTCCATCTAGAAATCACATAACACACGCAGACACATCATCGCTGTCAAGTAGAAGGATAAATTAATTTAGTGTGCTTTTATGGGGTTTAGTCCGTTTGCCGAGTCTGAATCAGAGTGAGATTCGTACTTTTGGTTCAATTGCTATTTGGTTTGGTGTCGCACTGCACATAATTAAATGAAACCAAAAAGCAAAAAAAAATTAGGCTGAGGTGTGTGTGGGGTTAAGAACTGGTCACTGGTCAGAAATATGGTTAGAAAAACAAACAAACCTTTATCAAGTAGGCATAGAGATCAAAATCATCCATGGAGAACTCAATGCTGGCACTGAATAATTGATAATCTAATTATATAAATGACTCATTTAAAAAATGTCTTTCACATTTAGTGTCCATTTTCCCTTTTTTGTTTGTTGGTCCAAATCTTTAGAACACCTGGCGATTTTGCAGCATTACAGCTATATCCTTTGGCTTAGTTTGTGACTCATGGGTCAGTATAGCAGCTCATGTCTACAAAAGAACTATGCTGGAGCCCAAAATACATGCTGTATTTCGTTCAGTTCTTGCAGCCGTAATTCAGAGTCAAACCACTCTGAGTGAAGTTGAATTGTGCTAGAGTTCACTTAGAACTAGATTGAGACCACCTGGAGATATGTGCAGTGGTGTGATAACGAGGAACGGCCTCCCCGATCCGAACCCAAGTGGTGAAAGGTTAGACTTCAGTGCAAGCCATAGATTGTCAATAACCAACACTTTCTTTGAACACAAGCTTGCTCATTCATATACCTGGTACCAGAGCATCTTACACCAAAGGTTACTTACCAGTTTTGTGTTTGTACTATCAGACTTAAAGCCATACTTGTGGACACTTGTGTTAAAGAAGGGGCAGAGTAGAGCTATCAACTGATCACCAGTTGGTGGTACATACAGGGCTCCAGCCAGATTTACTGGTCAGATGAGCCTTCCAAGTTGCTTGGGAGAGTCAGACTGAAGCTTCAGTGAAAGACAAATTTAACTCACACCAACCAAAGGACTTCTCCAGTGTAGAGAAGAAGCTGGAAGGTGGTTGGTGCCTGTCATGGGAGTATCCTTTGGACACACTGGTGGACAAAAAATGGTGAGGGAAGCCATCAAGTTGAGGAAGGACTCTTTATGAGTAATGCTCAGAAAGGGCTCTTCGGTTTCAAGAGCAAGAAGGGCTGCTGCAAAAGCAGATGGAGAAGTGAAAGATCGTGCATGGAAAGAGTTTGGAGAACATCTCTGTGCTCTCTTGTACTGGACAAGATTGGTGATGTGTTGTTAGCATGCTTCCTCAGTATTGCATGGAGATCTGGGGCAGTGTCATTGAGCACCTCCGACATGCTCTTATCTTTCAGTGCTGACAGTGAAACTGCTGGAGTAAAAATCTGTACCTCCAATTTTGAGGCAATGGTCCATTTCCAGAAACAAGTGGGATGAGCCCTTCACCTGAAGTTGGAGATCTTTCCCCTCATGGAGGAGCCTAAGTATCTTGGGAAGTTGTGATGGACATGGAGACTATGAGATCAGGTCATAGATCAGGTCAGCGGCAGCAGTTGGTGTGTCTGTCTGTGGTGGTGAAGCAGGAGTTCAATGTACAGTTGAATCTTATGATTTATCATTCAATCTAGATCTGCCTTAACATTTAGTCTTTAACTTTGTGTAGTGATTGACAGAATAAGGTCACAAGTACAGACTGTAAAAATGAGGTTCCTCTTCAGGGTTTCTGGGCTTATTGTTCATGATAGGATAAGGAGACAATTCAGGAGCACCACAGTGTAAAGAAGCTGATCCTCAAAATTCAATGGATAACAAGGATGGCCCCTGAACAGCTACTTGTAAAGCTGTATTAGGCATGTCCCTCTAGATGGAGACCTTGGGGTAGACCCAGGACTTGCTGGAGAGATCATATTTTTCGGTTGGCTTGGGAAAGTCTGGAAATCCCAGGCGGAGATGAAATCTGTGGAAGTCTGGGCTCTTCCTCAGTCTGATGCCGTTGAGCTCCCCACTAGTAAATGCAGTTTTGAAAACAAAAGTATCCATATGCTCTGTTTGGGCTTGGGAAATGACCAGATAGGTGTGAAAGGATTCCATGCATTTCCCCACTTTTCAGTGTACATACATGACTCTATGAGGCATGCAATGCTACATATCTTTATAGTTGATTGTTTTAAATGTGTCTTTTGCATTGGAATAATTATCATTTTATTGTAACAGTGCGCACACTTTTATTTCCTCCTTGCATGCTATTCACAAAGCTCTTTTAATTTGATAAGCTGTTAGAATCTATAAAATTTAGTGCCTATAGAGTTAGCTGTTTTTTTTCTTGAACATGTTTTATTTTGTCTTTCCTTCCCCTGTCGTGTCATGTTGTGTCGTGTTTTGGTGTCATTTGTCTTATTATTTCCGTCGTGACCAGGACCCTCTACTCAGCAGTATCTTAAGATACACATCCGTCCGCCAGCAATTGGCTCAGTTGCCATGGTGAACGGTGACTCCCACATTCTCTCTCTTCCCCTGACCTCCCTGCCCCCTCCTCCCTCCCTGATCTCTTCCCATCAGCCCCTGTTCACCTCATTCGGGTATAACACACCCACCTGCAGCTCATTTGCGTTCGAACCGCCCTCCTCCCGCTCAGAGAGGCCGAAAAGAGAGACAGGTACAAACACACACGAGTGCACACACACACACACACATATATATAGTATGGGCTTGTAACGTGAGTCAACGTATCAGATCTATTTAAAGTCTCTGTATCCAAAGAGAAGTAAATTCACAAGAGTGTCCTTTTTAATAAGCAGGAATTAAAAATGATGTAACTTTGTTGGAAATTATGTCATATACATGCTATAGTACAACTCCTGCAGAGGTCGTTTGCATACACAAGAGCAAAATGTCTGGTAGTGTTTTTTTTTGGGGTCACTTAAAAGAGATAAAAGAGATAAAAAGCCAAGCAAATGATTTTCAGCCTCTCCCACTCAAATCTGACATCATTTGCATAAAATGCAAAATCTAATTTTTGCCCTAATTAGTTTTCATGTTTTTGGAGTATTTGGACAAAATTTGCATCAGAATTCTCAGCAGATGTTTGAGATTTTTAGATTTGTAAGCAACATGGCTGCCACATGCCAATCAATCTTTGTGGGGTGGAGCTTAATATAGTCAAATATCTGTAAGTTGTGATTGTATTTGAGAAAAATTGGGGTGTGGAGTTATATTTAACTATCATGGTGTCATTTCTGTTTTTAAACAGAAAGATGAATTTGTCTCAGGTTTAGTCATTTATTTTAAAATAATATATTTCACCAAATAAGCACATTTTCCCAGTATTGTATTAATAATCTATAATCTTTAAATCTGTGTTCTTCTCCTGGGATCCCCTAATATGATGTTCTGTTTTCTTTTTGTAATTTTTGCCAGTGGAACACTGATGTGTATAAATCTGGGTTTGTGTGTGCGTGTGCATGCGTCTGTCAGGTTCTCGAGGTTCTGTGTCCAGCCCCCATGGTTCTCCGACATTAAGCGGGCAGCAAAGCAGTTCCAGCGAGGAGATCTGGGTTCTGAGGAAACCGTTAGCAGGTAAGGAGTGGTTTATCTCAGCATTGACAGGGCAAGTTCCTCGTGTTCACAGTTGGATTATGGCGTCAAAAAGGGGATTACGTTTTCTTTGGTTTGTTTACTTGCATTAGGTGCTGGCAGCACAGGGAGTCTGACCAGTGGGCGCTCTTCGGTCAGCGGTCCTGTAGACAACGCCAACGCTCATCTCGCAAGCTCCCCTGTGCCCGTCCCAACCACACCAACACATTCCACAGGGCTCAACACTCATGGCGTAAATGTGCCCGGGCTACACGCGCAGGCTGAGGGGGTAAAGGTATGACAAAAACACATAAATTCCAAATCGTTTAGTACAAACGCTACTTAGGAATACAGTTTCTCTCATTAAAAGGTTGCTTTTGTGTGCATCTTGTAGTTGCTGGCCACTGTGTTGTCTCAGTCAGCCAAAGCAAAAGAACATCTCCTGGAGCAGGACCCCAGTGCAGGTACCGTACTGTCACGTCCAGACCACTTCCAAGAACTGATTTGGTTCATCAAATATATTCTCAATTATTCTTCCTGTATGTCAGCCCCATAATTATGCTCCTGATAAGGCTGCATTCAGAATTAATGTAATTACCCGGACCTCAGACATAGCTACAGATTTAAGCTCTATTCAACTGTTACACGAGCTTAACTTGAGCTCATTTGTCTTGCATGATATTCACTGGAATGAGGAGCGGTATTACATCCAGCGCCACTTGACAAACTGTGGAATGTCATTTGAGGCCAATATTAAACACATAAATATGACATTATTAATTCATAATATCATCCACAACATTGTTTTATTTATTTATATACTTATTTATTTATTTTCGCATGGAAAATATTGGCGATCTTAATCAAAGATACTGCTTATCACAAAGAATGAATTTTTGATGAAAAAATTATGAGCTTAATGTTTCTGTGTAAGTGGAGCAGATACATGCTCAGTCAGCTTAGACTGTTAACCAACGACTATTCATGCAGCAATATACGTACTGGAAATATACTCCAAATCGATTATGTCCATGCTCGCCATTCGGTCTGTATTTTCTATCCCTTATTTTTGTTTGGGTTAAGGATCCTTTGCTACATAAATTGGGCAGGTTCAGAGGCATAAACTACATTCTGGTGATTTTAGCCTGGAAAATTAAATTAAGCAGCTGAGTAACGTGACTCTGAATACAAGGAAATTTCCCAACATAACGTAATTTTTTTATTTAAATTGCCAACTTTTAGCAGAATCTTCATTAGATACTCTGTAATGCCAAAATTTTGTAAAAATCCCCTGGGCTTTAATAATAACGTTTTGTCATGTACTGCAGCTTCCTCACAACTTACCCAGAGTGCACCTGGTGGTCCACGTCCTGAAAAGAAAAAAACATTTGTTGATCCTTTACTACAGAGAAAAGACAGTGCTGCATCAGAAAGCAAGGTAAGTGATTGTCTACGTGTTTATGTCCAAAGTATTGGTTTATATAGAAAGAATGAAAAATTATATTTTTCACATGAAATAAAATGATAAGCACAAGGAATTGAACACATCCACATATAATAATGTCGTATTTTATGGACACCTGGATTGTTTGCGCTGTAGAGCTCGGAGGCCGTGGCTGAATGGCTCACTAGTTCTCAGCTGCAGTTTTACACCACAAACTTCCTGACTGCTGGATACGACCTTCAGACCATCAGCAGGATGACACCAGAGGTACTTACACATACTTACATAATGTATGTCAGGGCTATACCATAGCATCCACCTAAGAATATCATAGCAACCAGATGGCAACACCATATCCCCCAACTATAATACCACAGGAACAACTTAGCAACAACTTTTGAAGACCTAGAAACACCCTAACAACCATCTGGAATACTTTAGCAACAACCTAGGATACCACAGAAACTATGCAGCAGCACCTTAGCAACAGTCTTGCAACCTCTTAGCAAGCCCAAAGCACCAAATTAGCGATGCCATAGCAACTACCTGGAACACTAAAGCACACACCTAGCAACCCCATGATAACCACCCAGCAACAGCCTAGCAAACACCCTAGCAGCACCTTAGCAACAACCTGGGATGCCATAACAACCATCTGTAATACCACAACAACCACCTAGCAACAATTAGGAATGACCAACAACACCCAAGCAACCACCTGGGATACCACAGCAACACCCTAACAATCATATAACAACCATCTGGGTTAATATAGCAACAATCTATCAACACATCGCTAATAACAGTCTTGCAGTGACTTAGCAGTCCCATAAGAATGGCATATCCACACCCTAGCAACACCTGGAACATCATCGCAAGCACCTAGCAACCCCATGGCAACCATCTGATGCAATATAACATGTTTTAAACTTTTAACGTTTTGGCCTTTAACGATTACAACTATTACTATTCATTTTTAAACTTGGGCCATCAACTCTGAACGAGTTCATCAAAGAAACTGTGTTAGTTATGAAAATAGGATTAATTGTGCAGAAATTTGATCATTTCATTATGTTTGACCACCAGGATCTCACAGCAATTGGGGTGACAAAACCTGGGCACAGGAAAAAGATGCTGTCCGAGATCACCAAACTGAGCATTCCTGACTGGATACCTAAAGAGAAACCAGTGAGACGTTTAGCAAAATGTTCTTTAATGTATTACCTTTCATGTTTTCCTATCATTGTGGAGACAGGTGGTCTTCATGGCCTCCTTATCTTCATGTTCCTGTAGACCAACCTAGCTGAATGGTTGTCCCTGATTGGACTTAGTCAGTACTATCAGACTCTTGTCCAGAATGGCTACGACAACATGGACTTTGTCAGTGACATCACCCTGGAGGACTTGCAGGAGATCGGCATCACCAAGCTGGGTACTGAAGAGCCTATTTCTGAGACTTTTATTAGCATAAAGTAACACGTTTATATTCTTTATCCAAATCACTATCTACTGTCAATCAGCATGTTTGTTCAGAAGGTCTGGTTAACAGTGGGTCTGCAAGGTTTTTATTAATGGCCTCATTCTAACATGTTACTATTTTTGTACTATAGTAACAACTAACACAAGGACTTGTATGGTGGATGCTCCTTATAAACAGATTAAAAATGTCTGTAACCATTGATATGGTGAAGTTTTTTGTGAGGAGACATTAATTTGTGGAAGGAGTCTTCAGTGCTCAGCGCTTTTCTTATACAGGACACTCTTCCAGACAAAGCAACTCACCAGGAAAGGCTTTGAGGTTTCTCACTAGCATGACACACTGAATTTTTTGGTCTTATTAACTTCAAGAAAGTGAAAAAAGAGGCTGGTGAGGAGTGTTTTGCTTACGCAACTCATTTATAGTGCTATATATAAGTTCATCCTTTTTTCTTATCACAGGAAAACTGTCAAATGCCGTGAACAGATATTAAATTGGAGTAGTACTTTAATATATTTAACGATTTTAATAGTGTAACTATAGTAACAAAGTATTTTTCATTACTTCCTTTGCACTGCAGGACATCAGAAGAAGTTAATGTTAGCCGTTAACCGTCTGGCAGAGCCTCCAAAAGAGAAGGACGCTTGCAGTAAGGAAGGGCAGTCAGACAAAAGCACAACTTCGAAACCACAAGCTGCTCCAGAATCTACCCCTGCCCCAAGAACGCGCCGTGGAATGGAAGGGCGGGGCTCTCCACGGCACACTACTCAGGGGCGTGGTATACAACGAGCAAATGCTCCGCCTCCTTTAAAAAAGCCTGTGTCATGCAACAGTTCAACCCACACGCCGCCACATACCCCCACTAAAGTCAAAAGCTCCTCCCCTCGTTTGAATTCTCAAACCCGCCCTGTCCCGTTGCTCTGCCTTCCCCAAGAAAGCACTGCTGAGGAAGATGAAGACGGCACGCCTCCTTTACCCAGACGGAAAGACCCGCCCTTCCCAGACTCATCAATGAAGTATGCCACCGTAGGTGGCACCAACCGTAGTGCATCCTCTTTGGATGTTGGAGTAAACCGTAGCCAGTCCTTTGCCACAATGCGACCTCGCAGGAGGACACGCCCCCCAACACCGCCAAAGCGCTCTTGCTCCTCTATATCCACGGGGAACCTGCCAAATGAGAGCGAGGTTAACCAAGGTGAGCCTTGTGATTCTTTTCTAAGCGTGACCTACAGAGAACGGCGCCGTAGCGACTGTGGCCCTACATCTGAATCAGGTGTTTTAGGAGGAAGTGTTCGAGACATCGCCGCCATGCTAGAAATGTCCACATTAGGAGGCAGAGAGAAAGGTGCTAGCAGAAATTTCTTACAGGTAACACCATTTTTATAAAATCAACACCACCATGCTAATTAGATGTAACTGAGCATGAATACATTTTTTGGAATGAACAGATAAACAAATAAGAGGCACATTATAGATTCAATCATATGATCAAGTTCGTGTCACATTTCCTCATATTTTTTGTTAACATATGGTTTATACTGATAATGAGTAAATGAAAATGATCTGTATTGCCATAAGTATATCCCTGTACTTAAGGTTTTAAAAATAAAATCACATAAATTTGCATATTTGCCCTGTTCTCCAGGCAAGCCCAGACATCCTCAGACGAAACCGGGATGCCCTGAGTTCAGACGAAGAGATCCAGAGTCGCCGTCGTACCATCAGTGGCCCCCTAAGTGACTATGAGAACCCTATTGCACAGCATGACAGCACCCAACTAGGCGAGGTTACCAAATCTCAGCAAATTACTGACGAACCAGTGGAAACACTTTCTGTGAGGCGAATCCCAGAGCCCCGCCCCCGCTCCATGCTCACTCAAGAAGAGTGGTCACGTGTGGATGCCACGGCGACCTTGAGGAGGCCTCGCACATCTCTTGACATGGGCGGTGAGAGGTTCCAGCTCACCGAGACCAGCACTGTGAGACGACGTCCAAAATTAATAGCACCCACTCAGAGGGATTATGTAGCTGCAAATGCTCCAGATGCTGCTATTCGTGTAAGACCTGTATCAGAGGTGGAAAATGTGTATCGGGAAAGTGATATGAGTGACGATTTCAGGCGAGCGCTGAAGCCTCCAGTTTCTCCCAAACCTGCGCTGGGCCTCAGGAAGCCTGAGCCTCCTACTCCAACCAGAAGAGTCCCACTTCCAGGACCAGGCAACCATCACAGCACAGGTATTGCTAAATTAACATGGATAATAATTCCTGAAAAATTGCTAAACCAGCAATAAGCATGTGCTTAAAGTATCAAAATTATATCGTAGTAAATTTGTCAAACTCACAAATTATATTGTATACCTTTTGTGTATATACATCATTTTCTGTCTCTTTAGAGGTCAAAAAAGTTCCGCCGCCTGTGTCACCAAAGCCAAGCCCTCCTCCTACACTTCCTAAACCAATCAAAATGAAGCCCCTGCCAGCACACATACTTACCCCACCCAATGACCTAAACACACACCCACTCTCCCCTACTGCTCTCCCCGAGCAAGTGGAGCATCCCATACCCAGTCCTTCAACCCCAAAACCAGCAGAATTTCATACTTTGTCCCCACGACCTTTGACATCTCCCGCTCAGAGCCCACAAACCCCACAAACTCCTTCTACCCCTGGGTGCGGATCTGCCCCTGTCAAGCCCCCAAGATCTTCAATGGCAGGGCAGTCAGTGGACATTCCCAGTCCTTTTGAGGCAGAGCCACGAGAGGTAGAAAAACACATTGAGGATGACGAGCAGAAGAGACAGAGGAAGGAGGTAGCAGTGGTTAGGGGTCAAGAGACAGGAACTTCCAATGAGCTCATGAGGGACACCGAGGGGTCAGGGCAGGCTCTGATGAGGCGCAGGAAAGTGGGTGTGGCCAGACAAATGCCGATTGAAGGAGAGATGGAAAGCACAACAGATAATGGCGGTGTAACTACAGAGGAAATTCGACAGGGGGCGCCAAACGCCAGAGGAATGGATGAAGCCAGAATTCAAGGAGCAGAAGAAATCAACCAGCTGAGGCTAGACGAGACCAGTGCCTCCTTAGCTGCAGCGCTGGAGGTGGTAGAGGAAAGGATCATGACTGAAGACAAGTATATTTTTTTCATTCAATATTACATATTTTACTTAATAAATACTTGTTGATACTAGTTAGAATGAATAAGTATTAAAATACATACATAAACATGATATGGATTAGTATTAGAATATTAATTAATGGTAATTTTATTAAAAATGAACAATAAAAAGATGTCTGTGTGTGAACCTTTGAAGACCTGAGCTGAATATTAGCATCCTGTTTCTCACAGAAATCTCACATTCTTGTTTTTCTTTCATACGTTCCAGTTCTGCAATAGAGAAGAAGAGCACAGTCAACATTCTCGACGACATCGGAAGCATGTTTGATGACCTCGCTGACCAGTTGGATGCCATGCTGGATTAAAAAAAAAAGCACAAAATGAATCGAAGACAGAAAAGCACATCATAGTCTTCATCTGAGCACCAGATCTGTTTAAAGCAACACTTTAATGATCAAGCAAACGCAAGAGGAATTACGATAAACATTATGATAGACATTTGTTCATTTTGTCAAGGATAAAAGTTCTGGAGGGCAGAGATCTTGGGTTTAATATGTTAAATCCCGAAACATCCCCGTTTGGTGAAGGTTTTGGAGCCAGGATGTATGGACTGCTCTCATTCTGCTTCCAGAGATAAGCACAATTAAATGCTAATAAACTATTTAAACATTGTTAAGGTCAAGAAATGCTAGCAATGTGTTGGAGTGTATGTATGTATGTATGTGTGTGTAAGTGTGTTTTTATGTGTGTACAATGTTTGGGCTTATCCTTCACCGGCAATTGACATTTGTGTGTTCATTTTTCAATAATAATTGGAATCACCATTTTTGTGCTTTAATGTGAAGCCGGCTAAGAGGTTTGGCGATAACTCCGATTTCAAAGGGGAACGCAGCACAAAATTTTGAAAAAAAAAAAATCCTATAGATATTTTAAGGAGTATGCTAAAGGTTGAGGATGATAGCTAGTTAGCTAATAAAAACAAAAACAAAAGTAGGACAAGCCATTTAATGGGTTCCCCTTTGAATCCATATTTTAAAGCAAAAAAAAAAAAAAAAAAAAAGCTGAGATATTGTGATCCTTATGTT
>JAQQZX010000010.1:13884661-13930831 GCA_030068355.1 Notoglanidium maculatum | reverse complement strand
CAAATGCATTAAGAAGGAAAGAAATTCCACTAATAACCTTTCATGTCAACAACCGCTCAACTAAGTAAAGAGAAACAACAGTCCGTCATTATCCAGTCTCTTTTAAAGTCATAAAATAAAGAAATAATTGAATTAGAAGGTGTGTCCAAACTTTTGATCGGTAGTGTATATATATAACAATAACCAGGGTTATTGTCTTTTCGTCTTTTAGAATTTGATAAGCCATGGAGCATAATGCCTTGGGGGTAAGTTGCACAGTTATAGTAACTTCCATAAAAAGAAATGTCTATAGCCTCCCCTGAATTTGGCCCCCTTCTCCATACATATTTGCTGTCAAACCTGAATTGTTGCTCACATTTTAATTTCACATGTTCTGATTGTATTTGACAACATTAATTTGGAAAAAAAAAAAAAAAACTTTCATCAATTGGTAATCCAGAAATCAAGATATCAAGATATTACTTGTACTTTGTGAATTTTTGCGTTTGACAGGGACGCGGGCGAATTAAAACAGACACTGACGAACTTCGAGCTTAGCATTTCTGATGTCGGGCGTGTCAGGATTCTGCTCATTGGTGGAGTCGGAGCAGGAAAGTCCAGCTTTATAAACTCTGTCCATAATGCCCTACAAGAACGAATCATCAGCGACGATCTTGTAGCTATATCATCTGGAACAAGTTTCACAAAAGTTGTAAGTACCTCAAGATATTCAGTTGTATGATTTCTCAATTTATATTTCAAACAAATATAGAGGTGTTATTTAAACTAAGGTGGTTTAGGTCACACTTGGTGAAAGGTGAACGCTGTTTTCCCTAGTACTCTTGACAACAGTGGTCTAGAGCTCACTGCAAGTGAACAGTGGTGCGTTCTACATAAGGGTGCGTTCTATTAATCATGCATATGCACATTTCTATGACTTGAAAGGGATATGTTATTTATTTGAGATATTCCCTCACTTCCTGTTTGGTGACTTGGCTGTTAAGTCACATATAAAAAAATCTGAGAAACTTTTATTTATTTATTTATTTATTTACTTACTTACTTATTTCCAGACTGATCTCTGAATTCCGTGCTCAATAATTCATGATGGTTGGACAAAATTTGTAAGATTTAGTTAAGTGGTTATGAGCATTTTATCTAAGTTGTGAATTACAGTGACCCCAGAGGGGCTTTAGACTCAAAGTCCCTAATGACAAGGTCATTTATTCAACTGCAAAGCTAAAATCTATCAGATATACCCTCACTTCCTGTGTGGCAACTTCACCTTCACGTTTCATGGTTATTCAGACTAATATGTAGAAAAAGACATTTTGTTAAAGTTCATAACATGGCCAACTTCCTGTTTGAGAAGAAATTTCTTAGATCACCAACACTTGGCACCATCAATGGAAACAAGAATATTGATTTGATGTTCAGCACTTTTGCCAATTATGATGCCACCTAGAGACAAGAATTCCTGGACACCTTAAAAATGAGGTCCTTCAGTTATCTAAAAGTTATCACACAGTTGCTGAGATATGCACTCGGGTTTGTGCATTATGGAGTCAATGTGTCAGGTCTAATATGGTCCGTCAAGGTTATCTAATCCTTAGCCAGAATGCACAGCAACAATTTTTATACATAATGTACGATATGTGCCTTTATCTTCCAGTATAAAACCCATTACATCACTGGAAAGGACGGCGCCCGTTTGCCTTTTGTCTTCAATGATATCATGGGACTTGAACCTGAAGATAGCCACGGCGCACATGTACAGGACATTGTCTCAGCCTTAAAGGGGTTTCTTGAGGAAGGATACAAAGTGAGGAGAGCATTTTTCTTTCACTAACTGAACCAATATCTAATACGTTTTGCATTGCTAAACCAGATACTATGGCGCTACATGTTGGACTATTGCTCAAGTAATAGATGTCACATTACAGGTGTAGTTTCAAATATACACAAATTGCCTTTTCTATATTTTTCCTCACCATTTTTTAGTTCAATCCCGATAAACCTTTGTCCAAGAATGACCCTTACTACAAAAGAAAACCGAACTTTCATGATCAAACTTTCTGCCTGGTGAACGTCCTGGCAGCAGACAGCCTGTTCCTCATGGACCAAAGGGTTATTAAAAAAATGAAAATCATCCATGAGGAGGCTTCACGATTGAGTAAGTAAAATCTTCAAAGGGATAAAATGAAATCTGACTTGTAATGCTCAGAAACACGGGGGATGTAATAATACCACACTGCTGTTGAACGCTCAGGAAGGTGTTGATTATTTTTCTGTAACAGCTGCTCTGATGGTACTTCAGAAAAGCGATTATGTAGAAATCCTGAAGCAAAATCTCAACCTCAAACCTTACCAATAATGTATTTATTTGTAAAATCGTTCGTAGGAGCATTTACATAAGAAATCTGGTATTCATGAAAATCCTGTACTTTTGGAAAAGGTGGAACTACCTTCAAATTCCTATTTTAGATCTTAATCTGTTCTTCCGATGTTACAGATCTGCCTCAAGTGATCATCCTGACAAAAGTGGATGAAGCCTGCCTACTGGTTCAAAAGGACATAACAAAGGTCTACACCAGCAAGAAGATTAAAGATGAGGTGATGGTGAAATCAATTTGGGCTTGAAAACTCCCACACACTTTACCCCATTATAGGCCGGGTACCAAGGGTGTAAGCATAAAACACTGAGGAAATGCATGCGTGAGCTCGCAGACACACACGATTGGCTAATGGCGCTGTGACTGACAGTTGGCCGCTCATAAAGCAGATCTGCTGGACTATGGAATGACAGTAGATCTCTTGACAGCCGTGTGAACGTTTTCCTATTGCGCCGCTCAGGAACAACGTCTACGTTTTAACTTACACAAGTCATTTTAGTTTGACATGCTTATTTCATTTAAGACCATCTTCTAGTTCTGTACAACACTTGACGTCCCACAGACAGGCAAAAACCCTGCGTTTTTCTTCTTACCAAAACGAATCGTTAGAGACGTTTTATTATTGTTGTTGGTGCTTTTTTTTTTCAGATGCAAGAGTGTAGTAATCTGCTGGGAATTCCGATGAGCCACGTCTTCCCTGTGAGGAACTACACGGAGGAGGTGGACTCAGATGCTACTGTAGATGTTCTGATCCTCAAAGCGCTTGAACAGATTGTGAACCTGGCTAATGATGCGCTGAAAAGCCAAACCTCAAACAGACTCGAGGGAAGCTCATGGGAATGTATATGTCCCATACTTTAACATCACCACATCGCAGGCAATGCATTTAGACTTGTCAGAAAAAAAAGACCATTCTTAAGAAACTGCTGTCTTTCTGTGGGGGTTCTTTGCCCTTACTCTTGGGTGATTTCCGCTGCATTACTCTCCCTCTGTACCCACGCTCGTTGATCCTGTTTTGAATAGTTTGGCTTTTCTCGTTGATGTCTGAAGCTAGGTCTTTTTGTCTGCGTTCATGTGTAAGTCCATCTTCTTTTCATCTTTTTTTTTTTTTTTTGGGCAAGTTTTGCTGATCTGGCAAATAGAGTGGTTTTTCTTCGTGAAAACAGATGAACATTTTTGCTATTCTTTCTATACTTCCCTGTGTAATTTATAGTGTATATATGTTAGCCCAGTTACCTTTAACTTAATATAACAGATTAACCACATGGTGTCGTTTATCACATCATATATACATATATACATCAAAACCAAATTGTTCAAACACTGTTTTGCCTAGTTATGACCAGTATATATATATTATTCTTACTCTATGTTTGGGTACTGTTTTGTTCGAGACGTCTAGTAAATCCCTCTTGGTTTGACAGGTTGTTATATAATGCAGTATGCATGGCCTAAGTGTCGAAATACAGTACATTTTGAGGTCACTGTATATGATGAATGCAATTTCAAGCATTGGTAGTTTGGTGAATAAGAGTTTTCAACGTTATTGTGCTTGAGCTCGTCAGCATTTCCACATATCTGCATGTTATTGATTGTGAAAAGACGCAGACATATATTTAAAATATTACGCCGAATGCAGTTTAAAGGTACAGTATGACTAGTAGTTATTTATTTAGATTAAAACAATGCCAGTGAAGGAGCAAGGGTTTACAACAACTATAATGTAAATTATAACTAACTTGTTTTGTGGACAATTCACAATGAAACAATTAAATGGAACTAATTTTTAAATGGATAAAAATTATGATGTGTCAGGGTTTTTTTTATTATTAATAATCAATCCACATTTCACTTATATCTCATATTACTTGTCATCGCGTCCCGCATAGTCATTGGCAAAATGTAGGATATCCCTCAATGCTATGAGAATGAGCATGTCGATGACTAGATCTTGATAACTGTACATACATTATAAAACAGAAACTGGTGAAGGAACAAACAGCTTCTATAACGCAAGTCCGAACAAGAAACCTCATTTGCAGAGGTTAGGGTTAGATGTAACTATAAATGTATAAAGACTCTGACATGTTGTTATTGTAATATGTTATTGCTTCAATAATAAGAGCTAATTCACAGTGACTTGTAAATGGATTATTAAATGTGTGAAATGTTTGATATGGTGAAGTTTCCTGTAAGGAGAATGGAAGGGCAGGGCTGCCATGGCCCTGGCTCACCACCAGAGGGAGACAGAGAGCTGCTTCTCTATACTTTATGTATAAAGTATTAACAGCCCAATTAATAGCTTCTTATAGGTAGCCAGCTTGTTAAAGTTGCGTGACTGAATTTATTTAAGAAAATAAAAGACTTTTTCCCTTTTACCATGAGAAGAGGAGGAGAAGAGGAGAAGCAGGCCAGTTACAAAAGCACGTCAGTGTTTCTCGATCCTGATCCTAAGTACAACCGCCCTGCAGTTTTTGGTGTTTTCTCTGCTCATAACCAACGAATACACGATACTTTATTTTTTCCACAATAATTTCCCACCCCTTGTAATAACTATATTGATATATGAAAGATACATCAGAGAATTAAAATGCTAAATGTTAACAGTTCTGACAATCTAAACCTTTTTAATCACAGCACAAAGGTTATATGTGGGTGGGGAAAAAAAGGCGGTCAAGACCTGACCTGAGTACTACGACACTAACTTGTATGTGATTAAACAAACTAAAGGAAGAGTTAATTTGATGGTTAAATATGACAGAATTGTGATATTGCCTTGTTGACACTTTTTTTTTTTATTTCAGGGAAGTTCCATCGCCTCAGTGTCCATTTTATACGGTACACCGTGTAGCGTGTGGCGCTCTCCAGCAGGTGGCGGTATGGAGCAGCCATGACTCTGCTGTCGGACATCACGAAGAAGAGGGAGTATGAAAGGAAGCATGCGCGTGTTTCTCCTCCTCTTCACTGCGTGGTCCTTCAGCATGTGCGGCTTTGTGGTTCTCTCTCTCAGCTACACAGCTTCGTGTAAGTGAAACAATGCTTATATAACCTCGTTTTAAGCGTCTGCCTAGTGCACTTTATGTCTGTTTGGGACGCAGCCATTGTCGGCCCAAAAGTGCTAATCTGATTTATTGATGCGTTATTAGTGTTTTTATTTTTGTTTTTTTCTGGTAGTGATGAGGATATTAAATTATTTAACAGGAATGTATTAGAAATAATATGTATAAAATATCTTCCTCCACTCCTCTAGGCTCACGTGGCATGGACACCTGGAGTAACACGTGATCCCGCCTTCTGCCTTGTGATTGGCTCTCCAAGCATGAAGCAGTCCTCTGATTGGACGGTTCTGAGACCGTAGTGATTTGACTGGAGTAAGCAGAGCTCCAGTGGACCACATCTGAGTTGTTCAGGTACAAGCTTTCTGAGTTTACTTACTGTAAAGACATTTCTGAACCGCTGATGACTCCTGTTTTATTTTTCTGACACCTCGTATGAGCGCTGCTCAGCAGTGCCTGATTTCTAATTCACACTCTGAGGTTCGTTATCTTGCTTTAAACCATGGTGTGTGTTTAATATTGGCATTGGGGACTAATTGCTGTCTCATTTGTTTGAAACCAGGATGTGAGGTCTCGGACATTATTGCGGCGACTCTTCAGCCGCGCCGTAGGTGAGTTTCGGATCGCACAAACACACGTGAGGTAAATCGTACAGTATACGTGCATTCCACAGCCACGCAAATGCAATGATGAGAATTAGTTTATCTGGTCCTTATGCTAAAGGGTTCTGATGATAAACTCTCTCCCTGAAGCTTTAACAGCTGTCTTTTTCCCCTTAGTATTGTTTGTAGAGCTCGGAGCCACTGGATTTTCAATGTGTTGTCTTTAATATTTCGTTTTTTCCTTTTTTTTTTTTTTTTTTTTTGTACAGATTTGATGCTTCCTGTTTGGCTGAAGTCCAAAGTAAGTGGCCCTCCGGTGTTCTTCTGCTCTTGCGTGTACAGAAGCCACTGATGACTCTCTTAACATTTTCTGACACCTTCTATGAGCGCTGCACTGCAGTCTTTGATTACAAATTCGAACCTGAGGCTTGATTTTGTACAATGATTTTTATTTATTTGTTTTTTTCCCCTGTCCAAAGCGTTAACAAGTGTGCTGTCCTTCTGCAGGTGGAAATCGGCGCGCGGAAGAAGTCCGAGATCTTGCAGCGCCCTTTGGGGCATCCTTACGTGGCTTGCAAAACCTGTCATGACGTGCATGTTGTTTATAATGCTTTATGTATATTAAATATTTAAAAAGGATTTTGGTGCAGAACTTGACTTGTGTTTTTGTTAATCAAGCGAGGAATAAAACATGAGCAGGATTCAGCTCTGTGTCCTGTCCATCACATCACCCTCATTGTTGTGTTTTTCTATAACAATATATTTAAAAAAAATAATAAAAAGAGGGAGAAATTGAAACCTTTTAGCTCCTGTTTTCACTTGTAGCAGTGCCAGACTTTACTCATGGATTAAAAACACTTGTTAGTTCGTGTACGTACATCACTATTTATTTATTTGTTTATTTTTCTGCGTTTATCAGTCCAGTAAGCCTGTTTTCCACTTATCGACAGCGCCATCTGTTGCCTTGGAGGATAAAAATTTGACTGAAACCTAGAAATGTGTCTCCAATATTCTGACCTTTTTAGTAGTTTGTGCGTGTTTTTAAACGTCGCACAGACTCTTGATAGCGCTAATTTGTTAAAGTAAGATTAATATTTTAGCAGAAGTTTCCAGATAAAATGTTAATCTTAGGGCTGAACTAACAGTAAAACTGAAAGTGTGTATTTTTGTTGAACAACATCCTTTTTTTCTTTGACATCCGTCCTTCCTGCGGTAACCGCTGGTGTACTGCGTTTCAAAATGGCGTCCGCGAGAGCACTGTAGTGCACTAACTAGGGCGCACGCGCTACTGTTTCCTGCGGCGCGCGCCGCGCTTCGGCTTGAAGTCGAGCCCGGATTGAGACGCGCCCCGTGACTTCCGGCTCCTGGGTGATGGTGATGCTGAGTCGACTCGCTGAGTGATGCTTTTCTTTTAGTGATGCTCACTGTGAGCGTCGGCGGCTCGGAATTAATGAATGTTTCCGGAGACGAGTAACCGAAGCTGGACCGCGCGCTTTTTGCACAACATCGTGTCTGGATTAAACAACACGATTATATATTTTATATATAGATAAATATATTGGAATCTTCTTGAACATATTGTTTAAATGAATCTTGTAAGGTAAGAGGCGGGATAATGCAAGTCGCACGCTGACTGTGAACATTTCAGCATCTGTCCGTTTTATTTACATTTTATAAATGTGAGACAGGAGCGTGGGTTTCGTTTCTTGACGGTTGGAAGTGGCTGCATGACGCATGTGCGTTATTTTGTACTAAAAACGAGTCGTCGGTTCATTCATGCAGATGTGGGCTGCTGTGCATTGTTACCTCGATCACTACACATCTGGATTACATAACTCGTGCAAGTCTGGAATTGCTTTATTTATTGCGTTTGAGTTACGCGTCACTCATTCGATATACACATGCTTTATTCCGGCTGCTGTGCACATCTGGATTACTTTATCCACACCTGGATTCCGTCATCCGTACATTCTGATATACGAATGAAGCGCTTATCATCTGTGTAGCTGTAGATCCTGATCGCTGTGTCCAGAGCCTGTACACATCTAGTTTGTGTTTCTCAGACTGATTTATCCGCATGGGTCTTAGTCCTTACACATCTGGATTTCTTTATCCAGACATTTTTTTATCTGTTTTTCTGCACACATCCAGATTGATTTCTCCACACATATGTAAGATTGCGTGATGCATCTGGATTAAGCCATTTTATCCGAATACGTCTGGCTCTTTTTAGTCTTACACATCTGGACTCCTTTATCTCTATATCTTGAACTGTTTAGCTATACACATCTGGATGAAATTGTCCATTCAGATCTGGATTGCTTTATCCAAAGCCTGCATTCTTTATGTACATCTGGATTACTTAATGTCTGTCTTTATGCTTATACATCTGGGTTAGTTTATCCACATATATCTGAATCTATCTGGCCTTACACATCTGGATTGCTTCATCCATATATTTCCGAGTATCTTTCACACATCTGGATTGCTTTAACCTCATATCTGGCACTTTTTATCCTTATTGTGTAGGTCTACACATCTGGATTGCACATCTGGCCTTTTTATCTTTCCATTTGATTAGGTTTTTTTCTATCTGAATTTCTGCTTTAAAAAAAACAAAAAAACAATGCATATAAACATAGATCTCTTTAGGTACACATCTGGATTGCTGTATCATTATATATCTGGATCTGTTTATCCTTTTTATCCTTTCTCCTTTATCCTCCTGTCTGAATTGCCTCCCTGAAACTTTATCTGCACACATCTGAATTATTTTATCCACAAATATCTGGATCCCTTTTGTCTGTTATAACAAATGCACACATACTTTTATACTTAACACATCTGGATTGCTTTACTAGTATACACATGGATCTTTTTATACATGTAAATCCAGATCCCTTTATACTCTGCAAACGGGATTATTTAGGCCTACGCATCTGGATCGTCTTGTGATCCTCTCAGCTGTGCACATCTGGATCGCTTTCTCCAGAGCTGACACATCTGTTATCCCTACAAATCCGCACTTTTTCTGTGCAAATCTGGATCGGATATGCAAGTGTAATATATGCGCTCCCGGATACAAGAGGAGAAAAGTTCCAGGTATAATCTGAGTCAGGTCTACTGTACAGCACCTTCAGGTTCGCTTTACCAGGCCGCCTTATTTAGGCTGCTGTACTGGGTCACTAAGAATAGAAATTAGAGCATGTGTATGATATGATGCTCGGAGTCTGGCCTTTCTGGGGTGTGAGCTTCCTGATTATACTTCTCATTAATGTTTACGCTAAACTCGGACATCACAAGCTCGAGCAGATGGACTGTAGATCGTCATACTTCTGATTCCTGAAAGTTTGCGCATGAGAACCACTTAAACAGTCGGATGTTGAGTCAGTTAAAGACTCTCAAATGACAAATGCAAAGAGACAAAATGGTGCCAAAGTGGTGTACTAGGAGTAATGTGACACCACTATCTGTCTCTGTATCAGTTTAGTGCTCCATATAGCTGCACATCTGTTCATATTCAGAGTGGAACTGGAAGTGGGTGTGGCCTAAGTGGAGCTTTTAAAGTTAGTTCCTGTTATCACTTATGTTATTTTCTCTCTTTTAAAAAGAGAAACGTGGCTCCTCAGGTTACTGAGAGGCCCTGGGAGACATTCCATTGGAAGAAAACATCAATTTACGGCTTTTTGATCTTTGGCAGCAGAGACTCCTTCTTTAAATATTACATAAACATCTCCTTATAGAAAATTCACCATATCATGTAACAATAACACGCAAGACATACAATAACATACAAGTCCCTGTGTGTGAGCTGTTACTATAGAAATGATGTACACACCATATATATATATATAAAAATGTATACACCTTCTGACCAATCAGCATCCAGAATTCAAGAGTACACGCTGCAAGCGTGTTCACTGGAATCACACCACGCTGTTGCGGTTCACTTGCCTGTAAGCTGTGATACTTTCACACTGTATGCATTCACAGAGTGCAGCGAGCAGTTAGCATAGAGGAAGTTAAAAGAAGGAAGTCGATAACCCTCGTCCATTCAAAAAAATACAATGCAGAAAAGGATTATGGGGTGCATTTTGCGTGCGGATTTTCCCATCACGCTCACTTTCTGCCTCAGTGTCTGCAAGTCCTGTGTTTCCATGGTGACGCTGACATCATGCCCACATAAAAAAAATGCAGACATCCTCGGTCATCCTTCTCCATGGTTACCAGCTGTTGCCAAGCAACTGTCAGGCAGGCTGGCAGTGAGCAGAGGCATCAGCTTCATTCAACTAGTGATCAGTCACATGACCGGGTGGTTCAGTGATCACACACACACACACACACATTTAGTCCTGGAGATTCTTACAGAGTAGTGAGAAACAGAAATTTTTGCAGTTTATTAGCATCAGAGATGAAAAATTTTCATTCTCGATTGTGATTGGTCAGCTCTATATTAATGTGCTCTTTGGGGCACATTGGGGTTTTCCTGTAACCCCCAGGCCACGCCCCCAGGAGTATCAAGCAGGGGCGCGAATGTTAGATTTCATTCAACTGATCATTTTCTTTCTTTTTAGATTTATGAACAGCCGGGCACCAGCTAATAAGAGGTATCAGCCGACAGAATATGAGCACGCAGCTAACTGTGCTACACACGCGGTGAGCTACATGCATGCACTCTTCATTTTTTAAACTCCTTTGCTCCAGTTTTTTGAACGCCAACAAACCATTTGAGGTAAATTGTATTTTTCGCTGCGTCTTTATCGTTTGGAATTCATTTCATCGAGGTTCGGGTTCTCAAACTCTTTTGGTAAAAAGGCCACGTTACACGTGGGCCTAAACAAAACCGGAAGAAAAAACATCGGCTCACTGACAGAGAACACGTCAACTCGTTTTAAATGTACGTGAAATCGCAAAAGTAAAATTTCCAGTGGTTTTGGGGAAAAAAACGCAGATACGGATTAAAATTTTTAGCTTTCTAATGAAGAATTAGGATGTTTGTTTATATCCTTGGGAGTCTTGCCTCTATATTGCCCCCTAGTGTACCAACAGAGAGCTCTTTTTAGAATGATGATTTTAATTCACAATTTCATTTGTCGGACTGGATTAGAACCTTTATCTCTACGTGCTGTGTGTTTGACCGCTCTGATCATGGTTTTTATTTCCGTCATCTGTTTTCGTAGCTCTGGATCATTCCTAGTATCGTGGGCGGACTTTTGCTGTACTTCCTCTCTGATGACCACTGGGAGGAGATTTCGGCGTGGCTCTATGGCGCAGGCTTGTCGAGTCTCTTTATCATTTCCACGGCCTTCCACACCATCACCTGGAAGAAGAGCCATATGCGGTACACACACACACACACACACACACACAGTCTAAACAAACTCATTAGTCTCATTCTGCCACTAGTTGACTGATACTTTCACTACTAATGCGATACAAAATGCGTTGGAAGTGTTTATTTACTCTCTGCATGAAGTGTTGAAATGTGAGCGAGACTGCTGAAGGAATTCCCCTTGCAGAAATGTGTGCTGTCCCTTTAAAGAGAAATAAATTCCATGCCGTGCAGAGTGAGGTTCAGAGCCGCGGGTTGCGCATCGCTTTCCAGTCCCACTAGTTTAGGACAGAAGTAAAAAAAAAATTGAAAGTCTCGTTTCAATCCCGGATGATGTTTATCGTTTTTTTGTTGCACGTTTTTCTCTTTCTAGATCCGTCGAGCAGTGTTTCCACATGTGTGACAGGATGGTGATCTACTTCTTCATTGCCGCATCCTACACACCCTGGTGAGAGTTTTTTGTACATATGCAAGGTTTTATTGTAATTAAAGAGATTTTTCTGATCTACAAATCACCAGGTAGGGTTTTTAAAGTTCTTTAGACTGGACAGGATTTTAAAAAGAAACATGGGAATCACTCTGTGTGTGTGTGTGTGTGTGTGTGTGTGTGTGTGTGTCAGGCTGACTTTACGGGAACTCGGTCCATGGGCCGCTCACATGCGCTGGGTTGTCTGGGTGATGGCCTCTGGAGGAACTGCATATGTCTTCTTCTTTCACGAAAGGTCTGTGTGTGTGTGTGTGTGTGTGTGTGTGTGTGTGTGTGTGTGTGTGTGTGTGTGTGAGAGAGAGCGAGAGAGAGAGAGAGAATGTTCCTGTTTAATTATCATGCAAAGCCTGTGGTGTTGAACTTACATGAAAGTACGTAAAGCGTTCAGAAAATCCGGTCTGCAATTACTGAGAGAGATTTTCAGATTAAAAATAAAATATGGCCTGAAGAAGAATTAAGGCATAAACGTGTAAGGAAATAAACCACTAAATAGTATTCATTCATTTCCTGCACTCATTCTAATACCTTATCGTTTCCATAGTAACAGCACGTTTACAGGAACTCGTTAGTGAAGCCTTCTGTAAAGAAACGTTTATGGAAGGAGTCTCCAGCATCTTCTGAAAGAGGTGGGAGGACTAAATCAGAACGATCACGTCTTTACCTCTAGAGACTGCGTTTTAAATATTTACAGTAACCCTATAAATAATCATGCGTCACGAGTACACATTACAGAAACAGAAGGTTAAATAGATTCTGTCCGAGAGCTTTCAGTCGGTTGCAGCGAATGAAGCTGAAAATCGTATCAGCATCACCTCTTCTTGGACTGTGTTGCAGGTATAAAGTGGTGGAGCTGGTCTGCTACACAGCAATGGGAGTGTTTCCAGCCATGGTGATTCTGTCTATGGTGAGAAAGTATCCGGTCACATGACCAAAAAATATCCCGAACAGTTTCTCGGAGGAGTATGAACTGTTGTTCTGTCTGTCTTTCTCTCTCGCTCTCTCTCAGGCGGACAGGTCGGGTGTGTGCGAGCTGTTGGTTGGTGGCGGGTGTTACGTGTTGGGGATGGTGTTCTTTAAAAGTGATGGAGTGGTGCCCTTTGCGCACGCCATATGGCACCTGTTTGTTGCCATGGGGGCGGGCATCCATTACTACGCCATCTGGAAGTACTTGTACACACCTGGCAATCAACAGACCAGCACCGCCCGGTGACACACAAACACACACACACACTCAGTTACCCGTGTGTAGTATATAAAGGTTCAAACACTGTAATCTAAAGGACAAATTTTTATTGAGGAAGGAAAAATATTTCATTCCAAATTGGTTTACATGCTGCTGGTGGGAAGCACAGCTACACACAATGTCCTTATTAATCAATCAGGGACTAATCAGTGGCGGCTATAGCCATCCGATCTTCATAAAGTCCTCATTAACACCTCGATACATTTTACATTTAGCTGCCCTCTACAGAATGAGCAGCAATTTAAAAAAAAAAAAAACAACAACAAAAACTGTTGCTATTTAACAGTGTTGATTTTCATTGTGGTGCTCCACAGAGTTATTATTACACCTAGTGGTTAAAAATGGGAACTGCAACAAGCATTAATAGAGGCCCGTTGGGGCAGGAATCTTGCTGCCTCACACTCGGGGGCGGAGCGGCAGACAGGGCGGTTAATAACAGGGTTGCCAGATTTTTTATTTTAAATTCGTCCGAACAATTAAATGAAGACTTCTGTGAGTGCAGACACTGATGAACTGAATCATTTCTGTTGTGAGGTATATTATAAAAGAGGGAAAAGGGGGGATTATGGACTGGATAAAGTCTGTACAGAAATCAGAAATGCGTGCGCACCACGGTGACCTTGTTTCCCAGTGCAAAGGCTGAGAAAAAAAACGTGTCTCCCTTTTCCTGGGCTGAACTTTTTTTTTTTTCTTCTGTCTGGAAATCCTTCTGAAACCTGGCAACCCTGCTTATTTATATGAGCTTTTCTGTATTCCTCTGCTGAATGGAACACAGTTGAACGAAGGTACGTCTAAATCTACGCTCAGGGGCCGCTGCTGGGATTAATCAACACGCCATAAAACGTAACTGGCTCCTGTGGACGTGTGTGAGTTTGAACAAGTTTGAAACGTTGATTCGATACTGTTTTTGACACGCCCTTGCTGACTTCCACCTGACTGGAATGCGCTCAGGAGAACCGCAGTGGGAAGGACTGTAGATTTCAGCAGCAGAACCGACCCAGAGCGAAAACATCCACATATTAAGGTATAATGCAATTTCTTTTTCAGTACAAGCTCAATAACAGATTGATCTTTTTTTTTTTTTTTTTTTTATCAATTAGGGGTGTGACACAATGACGATCAGCATCTGCTTAGTGTTCCAAACAGCAATAACTTTTCAGTTGGACTAAAGCTCGTACCTCAGAATTTCTGACCTCTGACGAAGAGAAACCAAAGAAATCACCCCTCAATTTGAATCTCCTGTTGCTGTTTCGCGAACGTAAATGCACATGATTAGCAATTTCAGCTCGCTTGTTTCTAACGAAATACACGTCGTCATGGAGACGGCCATGTTTTCACCCCGCTTTGTAGCTCAAACATACGGCTTGAAAATACGTAATTCAGAATAAGTCGGTCGAGGTATTAAATCTGAAGTGGGCGTGGCCTAAATGTGAATGAAGTAAGAACCCTACACGACTGCAGACAAAAAAAATCACTGTCAACAGAAACATTTTACAATGTTTTAAAAGTATTAAATGTTTGGCTCGATTTAAATTGTAAATTGATGCTGAAACGTGAGTGGAAGACGTCAAGGGCGTGATCAGACATGGTATTGAAAACATCAGCATAGTCTGAATTGAACCCCTACAGGAACATAAGCCAGTGTAACCTGCGAAAAAAGACACATTTTAAAGAATACGTGTGTGACGGTCTGGGAAAGCCGTCACTCCCATACAGGGATGCATCACTACTGCTATAAAACGACTGAGTGCGAAGACCTCGAGCAGACTGACTGCTCTGTTTGTTCCAATGACTCCTTCCCACATGGTCTTTACTAGGCAAGGTCAGGAAGTAGAATAAATAAAAACATTTCTGTGTCGTTTTTTGTAAAAAAGTATTTATATTTGCCTAAAGTCTTAGCGGTGTGGATCGTCCTCTTTGAGTATGCGATACGATATAACGAGTAAACGAACCGATTCGGTTCAGCGCTGATTCACTCTTGTACGATTGTAGATCCTTTTTTTTCTCTTTTGTATTCAAAGCTTTGAATCGTTTCCCAGACTGCCACGCAAATAGTAAATAAGACGATGCGTTTAAGAAAAATGAATGCGGATTAGACGAGTACAAACGTACAGTGTAGTAAAAAGTACAATAGCGATATAAAGATACTTGAAATATGTATTCACTCTTCCTGCCACTGCCAAAAAGCCGAAAAAAGCAAGGGATTTCTCTTGTGTTACCGTTTACTCCGTGCTGTTTGCTGTTTATATGCAGTAAGAAGCGAACAGTCGTATTTATAGCATCTCTCGGGTGCATTCTCGCATTTCAGTGTCGTGTCTGTGTGAAATGCCAAAAGTGCTTCGAGCTTCGGTCACTTAGTCTAGTTTTGTGTCTTTCCAATTAAAATCCGACCCTCAGACATTTCCCTTCGTCCCGTTTATCTGTTAGTGTTAAGTATTGAGGGTCTAATTGACTCGTCCACGTCTCCTCAGGATCGCTGATAATTCTAACGATTAGCCGGACCACACATGAAGTCACATGAAGTTTTGAGTGGATGAAGGGGCCAAAACTTTGTTCTCAGGGTTAACACGTTGTCCGGTGCCATCACCATCTCTCCAAAACATTCCACTGCTGTGCAGGAAAAAAAAATAGATATCTATGTTACGTAATGGCTTATTATTTATTATTATAATTATCTGTAATGTTTAAAGTGAACCTGTAGTGAATGTATTCTTTGCCTAGTCTGAAAAATCATGTTGATGAGCTTTCGTTTATTTGTCAGCTTCAACGCTCAGTCCAAATCTACCTGTAACCGAAATCATCAGCTGATTAACGTGTTTCATTTTTTTTTAATCTCGGAAAGGTGTCGTTGACGTTCCGGGTGAAATCTTTAGCCGTAGTCTGAGGTGGATCATAGAGTGCAATATTGATTTTCTTTTTCTCTCATTTTGAAAATCACAGTAAGATGATTGAAGTAAATCATCCAGAAGAAGCATTTCCACCAGTTTAAAGAGAGAGAAAGAGAGAGTAATAGCATTACCAGAGTTGTAGTCGGGAACTGCTTGGTGGCAGCGCCGATCGCAGAAGTTTTGGATGGTGGGCTTTCAGGTGATTCTGCAGTAATGTGGTGATTAAAAAACCACAAACGCACATTTCTAACATGATCCTGTTGTTGATTACGGTCCACGGGGTGACATTTTCTCATTTTGTTTACTCGTTCACACCTGTCTGAACACTGACTGGTGCAGGAAAGCAAAAACACTTATATAGTTTATTTCATAATAATGCACTTGAGTATCATCTATCAGCGTAAACGTCACTGGAAATCACATGTAGGGACGATTAAATCGGTATATTGCTCAAGCCTAATATATAATATCTCTCCGATTTTTCACAAAAATGTGGCTTATTTTTTTCCCCGAACCTACTCTGTTGAAACGTAGCCGCTAGAACAGGACCAATATTAATAAAAGTATTCAAGCTGATGGAGTATTTCTCCCTGGTAAACTATGCTCCTGTTCAAGTATTGCCACCCAATCAGCAACGAAAGGCTACATGTAATGTTCCTCATTGTCCTTCCACCGCTGTTGCCTAAACATTTAATCCTGCTCAAGTTTGCAAATTTGTATAAAACGACACTTTATATGAATGTTTCGCTTTCATCTCACGGCCGGCGCTCTTTCAGCTTTGACATCACCATGAGGATTTTTTTTTTTTAAGGGTACATATGGTGAGGAGGCGTCAAAACTTTTGTTCATTTCTACGCCGTATCCTTGCATTAGTTCTAGAGATTTTCAGATTTTATGAAAAAATAGTGATACGATTATTAAAATGTTGTGTAGGTCGCTTCCCTTTTAGCGACGTTTACTTACGGACGCTGGATTCTTATGTAGACATTTATAAATATATATATAAAAGTATCTGAATATCGGAATGAACACTCTGACCTCACATTTTTGGTAGAATTGAAGAGAATTTTGATTTGTTTGTTTGTTTGTTTGTTTGGTTTTGAGATGGCACAGATCCACTACCCAGTATCAGTCCAATACCAGCAACAAAAAAATAAATTGGATACTGGGGAAAAGACATCAGATATCAGATCCTGTAACCAACAGCACATGATTGGAACTGTATTTGGAAAAGAAATGAATTTCCAGAACTGAAATGTTTACATATAAAGAGACGACTAGTTTTCTGTTGTTAGCATTGACTTTATTATAGTCGTCCTTTGTTGTTTTTATTATTTTGACCATTTTTGTGTGAATATTAGGAGAGACGAGTGTCAGTATTGGCTGAAAAGGAAGGTTTTACGTATCGAAAATGAACAAGTGGTATTGTGCCATCTCTTATTTATTTATTTATTTATTTGTGCATTTATTTATTTATTTATTTATTGATAATTGATCTTTTTTTTTGTTTGTTTTTGTTTGCATTTTCTTTTTTTTATGTTTTAATATACCGCATATTTTTAATCATCACTTTATTTTGGTTTTGACGGGTCTCAAACCAACAACAGCTTTCACTGCCATACACATGAAATCTCCCTAAATGGTTTTTTTTTTTTTTTTTTTTTTTAATTGGGCAAATTCAGGTAATTGTGAATTTATTGTTAGGAAAAATAATCAGCCCACATACAGAATAAAGGTAACGGATGAAACGACGTGTCGAACATGCCTTATCGCTCGGTCCTACTTCAGGCTTTAATGGAAAACTGAACTGATCATTTTGTCTAGATTTGAGTCTCTGGGATTGATTAAACTTGGATCTGTGTCTAAGCTTATCGCAGAGGTCATTGTAAATATCATCTGTGCCTTTTTCCGCTTTCAGCTCCTCTCAGAGCAACGTCGTGGTTTTTTTTGGAGTTGTTCTAAGCTTTGTAAAGTGCGTCATCCTGCACATTATGCGCATTATAAACGTTACCGATGATGTATAACTTTCCGATGCGATCTGTGATTGTTTCTTTGCTGCAATGTTTGTATTTCTATCTATTTATGTATCTCTACGTGCGCATTTTATAAATCTTGTCATTTAACCAAAAAATACATTTCATGCTGAAACCTGCCTCCTCCTTGTGTCATTATTTCTGTTTCGTTACTGATAACAGCACATCCGGAAGTGTTTTATTTCTCTTATGGCACAACAAATCATGTGTTTTATCCATTTATAGTTACATTTAACGTCTGGGAAAAAATGTATCATGCTATAAAGAGTGCATTTCTCTACCACTTGCATTGCTGAAACTGTCCAGCAGGGGGCACAAGGGTTTTTTTTTGTTTTTTTTTTTTTAAATAATCAGTGAGTGCTAAAATGATAGCATGAATGAAATCAATTTGCCCCTAAACACAATACGGCTAATTCAAGAATATTGTTTACAAAATGTACACGTGGCTAAATAGTAGTTTAATTAAGTAATTTATATGATATGATATCCTTATGATTTCACTTAAAATGAATAAATAAATAAATAAATAAATAAATCAGTGTGCCATTTTAGCTTCCTGCAGCATTAGTTTCGAATCCCTGCTTCTCCAAAGATATTCTTTCACCCTGGATATAAATAATAATTTATAATAAGGTCCAAAACAGCTCACTACAGATTTTTTTTTTATTATTATTTTTTTTAGTTTTCTTAAATAACCCTCCGTCCTACAACACATTACACTGGAATATTCTGGCTAGGTTTTTATTGCTTGGTGCTGGATTGTTGTACATCCTAAAGCAAGTTCTTATAATCATTAAAATACTTTGTGATAAGTATTTACACATGTGACATTCTGAAGAAAACTGGAGATGTTTGGGAAAAATTCTATGTTTATAAAGAATTAATTACTCTTTTTTTATTATTATTTCCTTACCTCTTCTTTCTCCCTCTCCTTTCTGTTTCTCTCTCACCTGTCTCTCTTTTTCTTTCTGTCTACCTGTCTGTCTGGCGTCTGTCTTTTCCCTCCACACTCAGTAGTCTCTCTCTCTCTCTCTCTCTCTCTCTCTCTCTCTTCGTCTCTCTTCGGCTGTTTCCGTACACACTCGGCGCGCTCGCGCTCAGTTCTCACACGGCGGCGCGTGCCCCATGGAAACGGCAAATAAAACGGCGATAAAAAGCGCTAAAATGGCGATGGCGGTGTTGATAAAAGACGGAAATAAGCGAACAGTGCTGTGAAATCCACACATTTGGGCAGGTTGTGAGGCTGGACAGAGCCGCATCGCCTCAGCTCCAGCTCAGAGCCGCCTGAGAGCCTCGGAATGAGCCCCGGTACCGCAGTCTGAGTGAGTACTAACCTGAACATTACCGTGCTGCTACACGGTTAGCACTGGGGCAGGCTGATTTCAGAGATATAAAGAAGTTAGGTTAGCTTGGTAGCTAACTGCCACCACAAACTAACCAACTTCTGTGGGATTTTAGTGCTACATTCTCTTCACAGGACAGGTAGATGAGACGGTGCCGCATTCCCTGAACTGTCATTGTAACTGTGGCTGAATTAGGCAACAAAACTCGACAAGTCTTGTTTATTTTATTTGTAATTATTAAAAAGAAAATGAAGCCGAGGCTTTGTGAGGGATCAGACTCTGGCCGCTAAGACGCAGAAGCCGATTAGGGCTCACGAGCAAAGGCAAAGGCTTTTTTTTTTTTTTTTTTGCCCCACGCGCCGCGTTGCCATTAGCGACAGGACCGCAGTATAGAAGTGAACCTCGCGCGCGCAGGGTTTATCAGTTTGAAAACAGTTTAAAAATTAACGCGTATTTTTTGTTGTTGTTGTCGAGAAAGACACGACTCCACGTTTAAGCAGAAGATGACCTTGAAACGTTCTTATCAGTTACACCAGAAGTTACATTAAAAAAAAAAACAATTAAAACTGAGAATTAAAAGCTTTTTTTTTTTTCCACCAAATTCCCTTAAGTCTTTCACAGATAAAACTGTTGAACATTTTAGAAATAGTTCACTTGTAAATATATTCCACATTAGGCTTTACACATGTGTGTTTCGAGGTTCATGTTTGATATCCTCAAATGAGCCCATGCCAAACTCAAGGTGTGTGTGTGTGTGTGTGTGTGTGAGAGAGAGAGAGAGAGAGAGAGAGAGAGAGAGAGAGAGAGAGAGAGAGAGAGAGAGAGAGAGAGAGAGAGAGACGCTAGAGTAGTTCAGGGCCGCGTCCCAAATACTGGCGCAGTAAAAAGTAGCAGGCACCGTGTTATTCTCACCTACTAATTAGTGCACTAGGGTGAGATTTTACACATAACCTGCTTCAACTCAGGAGCATTCTACATTCTATCTATCTATCTATCTGTCTGTCTATCTGTCTGTCTGTCTGTCTGTCTGTCTGTGTGTGCGTGTGTGTGTGTGTGTGTGTTTATTTATTTACCTTTATTTTATTTTAATTTGAATATTTCAGCTCAATCTCATGGCCCAGATGATTTGTTCATTGATTTGTCAGTAAGCATGATGAGAAACAAAAAATCGCTTTATTTTGTTTTAATTTATTTTATTTCATTCTGTCTTGTTTTTGTTGAGATCAGATCTAGAACGATCATTATCCATGCTGTGCACACAAGCGAACGTCATCAGTTGAGCCGATTTAATCTGTTAATAACTTGGTCACATTAGGCGAATCTTTCACCCCGAGTTTGCGGGCAGTGTCCCGCAGCGTACTCTTTTGGTCCGTATTGCACGTCTGTAGTGTTTCTGCGATCGGACACTTTATTTTAGACGAGCAGCTAAAAGTTTGTAAGAGGTCGAAGCGAATCCTGCGTCCGGAGATAACAGCCGCCAGCTCTGTTATTCTCATATACATAGTTTCCATTAGCTAGTTTTCCATCAAATACTTGGCAACATCCTTATTTGCTTTCAGACAGGCCCATCCTGTCTCCCGCTTCCCACTGTGTGTGTGTGTGTGTGTGTGTGTGTGTGTGTGTGTGTGTGTGTGTGTGGGAACATGAAAGTCATTTATGCAAGACATATATCACAAAATGACACCCATGAGATTAATTCATGGCAAGACACTAGGGATGAATAGGGAAATTTTCAAAATGCGGCTTTGTCTGATTAAATACGCATAAATTTGCATATGTAATAAAAGCAGAAATCTAGACTTCTGATGTCGTTACGATTGAAGTCTTTTTTGTTGCTGTTGTTGTGACGATACTCTGAAGAGGAAAGAAAAAAACTTCACCAAAAGGTTTGTTGGAAAGTCATGATTGAAAATATATATTTTATGCCTTTTTTCAGTCGAAAAGCAAAGCTTGTGGAATTTCATGAATTCAGGTCATCTTGAAAAAATTTCAGTCTGATATAGAAACAAATACTATTTTTAGAGTTTTGTATCTAGAAAACTGAGATGTATGACATAACATAATAATAACTTATTAAAACAAGCTTTTCTGGGATTGCGGAGTGGGCGGAGCTTTCTTCGACAGTTTCAATGCTGTAAAATAAACTTTTATCCATAAATGTTTGATATTTTTATTACCGCACATTTGAGTGTTGTTGGTTAGGGGGTTAATTAGTAACTTAATTAACTGTATTTATTTAGTATTTATGTATTTATACAATATTTAATATGATATATAATTCTCAGATTAGTGCAGAAAATTCTATCCGTGTTCATTGCATTCAAACACTGGATGCAAAAAAAGAGATGTACATTTCGGCCTGAACAGAGTCAACCTGACGAATATGGACTGTTATGTCTCACCTACATTAATTGAAATGCTAGCTAGCATCGGCTAACACCACGAAGCTAAACTAGTCTTAAAATCCAAAAAAATGAAAAAGCCAAACGCTTTCCTGGTGCGCTTATGATTTCTGAAAGATCAAACTAATTAATGCAATGTACACGGACCTACCTTGTCCTTCTGCTTGAATTTGACAACAATCCAGAACACTGGTTCCCAATCCCAGTCCTGGAGACGCCCTGACCTTCATTTACCCCTAACGCTACCAAGTTAAATATAATCCATCAGATCCCACCCCCCATATGAAATGCTTGATCATTTTAATTTGATTGAGGTGTTTTAGGGTGGTGCAAAGGGGCCGACATTATTCATGGAGATCTACGGCAGAGCATTTTGCTTCCAACACACCTGGCTCTAAAATCTTGCTTCAGGTGTGAGATTAGAGCCGAAAACAAAGTCCGTAAGGCCTCGAGTGTCCTGGAACCCCGTGAGACTGGGATTTGGAACCACTCTGGCGTATTTCTTCCTTGATTAACCTCTATTTATCCCATAGTTCTCTCAGTTCTAGTCCGTCCAACCTGAACGTTTTGGCACCATGTTCTACGGCTCCTCTTCGGCCAGCATGTCACTGCCTTCAAAGAGCCGTCTGAAGCGCCAGAGCCGCACCATCTCTCAGGTCCTGTACCGGACTCTGAGCTACCGGGACCGCCGCTCGGTCACCGACCTGCCCGAGCAAGTGCGGGACGACCCGGCTGAGCTGTCCACGCAGACCTCAGCTCCAGGTGTGCTCAAGATCTTTGGAGATGAAATCAGCGCCGGGGCCAACTACAAGAGCGTCCTGGCAACTCCACGTTCCAGCGCACACGAGCTCATCAAGGAGGCACTTGAGCGCTACTCACTGAGCAAAGGTTCAGCCAGTAGCTTCGTGCTTTGCGATGTGATCGGGCGGTTCGAGGGTGCCGAGCGACGGTGGAGGACAGAGTGCTTGCGGGCCCTGGGCAGCAACGAGAAGCCTCTCCTTCTGCAGGAGCTGTGGAAGCCAAAGGAAGGATTCGCAAGGCGCTTCGAGCTCAGGCGGAGGGCTGAAGTGGAGGAGCTGGCAGCTAAAGAGAAAGACACGGTAACTGCAGGTAACTGATTTGCGTGGACATTTTGAAATAACAAGCAAACAAACATTTGGCCACCGAGTCTCTAAAGCCAGTTTTAGACTGCACGATTTCAGCATTTGTTTAAGATTATTACGTCACACCGTACGAGCCGATCCGAATAAAATCTGCGCCGTAATGTTCCTCCGCGTCCGATTTGCCTTCGGTAGCTTCTTTATCTAAGCGGCTAAATTCACCAGCCAATAAAAAGCAAGTGGGCGGGGCCGTAGTAGTGCTCACGCCGAAGTTCTCTTCGTGAAGATTTCTTACTTTTCGAAATCTGAAAAAAGACATGCATTAGCCATTTTGTTGTAAAGTTCTATTTTTTTTCTCTCTCCCTGCTAGGATTTTCTCGTTTGCAGTGTTGGCACCTCTGACCTCTGACCCCGTCCTTTGTGCTGAGCAGGCTTGTGCGTTATTGACTCTTTTTCCCTGCTCGCGATTCAGAAAGCGAGACCTATTTTCCGATTCGAGAGCATATAAGATGGGGACGTGGGCAGGGCTTCCAGGCACTGTTGGTTAGCTTGTGTTACGTGAAGCATTCCAGATTTATATGTTGATTGGCTCATCTCTAGTTTTAGACTGCTTAAGTCGTACTGGCGTCCGTCCTCCAACGTTAAGTTGCGGAGCTGCTACGCAATAAAACGAAAAATTGGCAGCTCTGGAGATTTAATAATATAGTCAAAGTGCGGAGCGTCGCTGGATGTTGCGTCAGTGTAATATCGCGGAGAGAGAAGAAAATATTGCGCAAGCTTAGAACTAGGAATTAACATTCGTAGCTTTTTTTGTAAGACATTACGTGAACGTTTTACCGTATGTGCGTCTCAACAATAAAACTAGAAAACCTGTTTCCCAGGAAAGAAATGAAGGATCACTATCCAGTTTGTAAGTGAAGTTTATTATAATGTGATAACATTACTGACTGCTTTTATAAAGGGCTTTGCCTTTTTTTTTTTTTTTTTTTTTGCTCAGGGTGTCAAACGTGATGGAACTTCTGAAGCCTGAAGAGCTAGCTCTAAAGTTTTCGCCCTCTCCTCTATACATGTATTCCTCCCCCATTCTCTCTCTCTCTCTCTCTCTGTCTCTCTCTCCTCAGCTGTATTGTCTGCCTCAGCATTCGCTACAGACACAGCGAATCTCCAGAGACTTGTTTGCACTCGGGCAGGAAGAAAAGCAGCAGCGTAGCCTCCAGTCTTCATTTCTCTGCACTCCTGCCACTGTTTGCACCATTCAGATACCCAGATTATTAATGCTTGATTAATCCTGCTTATAATAACCATATAACACAAATATGGTGTTAGTTTTAGAATACATTTAAGTGCACCTGAGGAATTTGAATAATCAGATTGATTTAATTCCTTATTTTCATACAGAAATAAGAACGTAAGCCTGTCCGTTCATTACGAGATGAAGCATGCGTCTGTCTTCGCTTTGCCTTTGTTTGCTGTAGTGCTAAATTTGGAATTTAACAAGGTGGCCATTGAGCCAAAACACAAAGTGGAGGTCAGAATCAATATCCACACTGTTACTCAGGATAATTTATCCTCGGCTTTTTCTCCTGGCCCCACAAAGCCTGCGTGCGCGTTTGTGCTTGTGTGTTTACGGCGACGGTCTCTGGCTCGGCTGCTGAACTGATAAACTAGAATTGCGCTCAAGGAAGCTTCCGGATTTGTGTAACTAGACTCCGTTAAACCAGAAAGTTGGAAACTCCTCATTATTCACCTGCACAAGCCGGACTTGTTACTTGATATTTTCATTGTTTGGTGTTTGGCGATCCAGGTTCCAACAGGAATTTTACGGAATGTGCCACGGATTTGGGAACGGTTACGGACGAGCGTAGATGGACGGAGAGATTACGCTTGAGGCTTACCACTGCTAATCTGCACGTACACACCAAACACACATTGACAGAAGGCAGGTGGCAGGGATACGCAGTACTGAACTATTTAACAGCACACACTGACACTACCGTCTCATCAACAATGTATGAACTGCCGGCGTTTGGGCCACATCGCTCTTGGATCCTCGAATCCGATTGGTTGATTACTTTTCTGTAACAGCAGGTTGGTTTAACATAATGGTTTATATCAATGCGCACAAAATAAATATACTCTAAGGCTACTGTTAATAGAATTAAAAGTGTTTCGTTAGCAAAATAAAATAATCATCGGTGCGAGGTGATTTTCCGTAAGGCGACATTTATTTATCCTTTTTATTTTTATGGAAGGAGTCTCCAGTATCAGTGCTTTTTGTAACATAAGTGATACTAGGAACTAACTTAATAAATGCAAGGGTTTTATTCCTTACTTATGCTTATTTAAATAAGACTATTTGACATAAAAAACAAGCTGCATGTACTTAAAGTTGGATTATTTGGACACATTCACCATCTTGTTTCGGAGCATTCCAGAACGGGCAGGACAGCTAGCAGTTTAATGATGTCCGAATGTAACTTTCCGAAGAACATCAGGCATGTTTTTCTGCGTGTTCAGAAGACATAACGTTTGAAGAACATTCCTACAACGTTGCTGCAACATTTCCACAACGGTTAGCAACTTGAAAATTGTTCTTCGGTTATAGGAATGTTGTTTTTTTGTAACGCCGAATTAGTTACTAAACGTCAGTTAGCTGGATAACAAGACAGTGTCGGTTTATGCGCTTTATGTCCAGGCATTTGCTGTGGAAAGTGTCTGTAATAAGCATGCTGTCAGTTGACTTCCTGTCCTCGGACAAGCGTCGATGCTAGAATCCTGGCCGTGATGGACTTTGTCACAGACTGTGTATCAGAAGGTAGGACTGCCAGGGGACGTTGTGTCAAGTTGAGGAGGACATCATTTCACATTGCCAGGAAATTGCCAGGCTTCATGAAATTGCTGAGAGGCAGGATACATGCATTTCAGCAGTTTTTTTTTTTTTTTTAATCGAGAATAATCCAGTAATTATTATCCATCGTTTAGACAAAACAAAGTCAGGAAGGCTAGACCCGCGTGGTATGGTTGCATGTTCCCGTTCAGCTCCTACTGTTTGTGGTGTAACCATGCAGGAGTTTTGACCTCATGTACAAATGGTATACATATCCCCAACAAGGTCATAAATATCAATCCTCCTTATTAAGTGCATGAATGAAATTTCTTTACTGTTTTATTGATGTATCTACTATGCTGTGTTGTGCACCTGCCCCCAGGGCCTCACACACACTCCCCCGTGTTAACGTCCACCCTGAGTAGGGGGGGACATGGTAAATGCCAGCGGAACTCCCCCCGGGGGTGGCGTATGGTACTGCCCAGCACTCCGAATCTTAAAGGTGGGGAATGTGCTCAGGTACAGTGTCAACCACCAGCCCCACCAAGCCCTGCCTGATACCCCACTGCATATCCCACCTTCACATTCCACCACAGTCATAAACAATATTGATTGCAGTTATATCAATGTCATTGTGCTCATTTACTGCTGCATTCCATAGAAAAAAAATAGTCTGTGCACACTGGAGATTTCTGTAAAGCATTTACTTGCTTTTTCTTAAATTTGCTCGTCCATTAAGTGCTAAACACCAAACATGTCTTGGCTAATCTGCTACATTTCAGGCAAGTGGAAAACTAGTTTTCTCCATCCAACGATCCGTTCAATTGAATTGATTACAGTTGTATTAGTAGTACAGATGTAGTATTCTGCGTACCAATTTGCACCTACACACCAATATAATTACCCAATACACCTTTATTTTGTGTAACCCTTGTTATTTGCATTACCGCTATACAGTGCCTTGCTTCAATATTCACAAGATGTTAGTGGAACTGACGTAGACTTAATTGAGGGCGAAGCATGGTGGTGCTTGCTTCTCTGACCAATCCACTATTCGGGATTTTATATCATGAATCTAAACAAAATATCCCATACAAAAAATCTATATAGTTTTTCAATATCATTTATAAATAAAAGCATAAGAGTTTTTTTGTGATTGCAAAAGTATTCCCCCCCCAGTTGCCAACAGAATGCACATAATTAGTTAAACGGAGAGCCTAAAGCAGCAATCAAAACAAGTCTGGGATCAAGTTCTAGAAACATATCAATCAGGGTTTGGTTATAAAGAAACATCTCAAACTGAAGATGGTTCTACCAAGTATTGACCCAGGGGTGTGAATACTTATGCAGCCAACAAATGTCTGTTAATCCCAATTAAGTCCATTTCGGTTCCAGGTTGTAACACCACAGCATGTGGGAAAAGTTCAAAAGGGGGCAAATACTTCTGCAAGGCACTGTACTTTGGTCTTCTGATAAACATTTGTCCTTTCATTTACATGCGTTATCATAAACACACTATATCCCAGAGTAGATAAATAAATACAGCGATATTTGCTGTAATAAACACCTAGAGCCTACTCACCACGCTCCATTTCCCAAACCATCAAGGTAAATAACAGCTGAGAATTACTTGGCCTTCCCAGTGTCCTTCACCGACAAGCGGGCAGTTACTCACCTGTAAAAGCTGATAAAGCACCATCATCTTCAGCAGTTACTTTATGTCAATGTTCAGTACACATCTTACGCCAGAGCTCTCATAGCAAGGTAGGTTTCTCAAAGGCAAGCTGAAACAAATCTCTACGTGTAAATATTTATCTGAAGCCTTTCTCTTTATTAATATTTAATAGAGCTATAGCCATAATGTGTCAAGATACACGTTCAGCAGAGTATGCTTGTACAGTTCTTCTGAGACAGCAGGTTTCACTGCATTCAGTGTTAAAACGTAGGGATGGAGATGACGCGGGAGAACCTTTGCAAATTATTTTGTACGGTTTTTTTTGTTTGTTTTTTTTTTTCAAATTAGGCTAGGTTCACTCATGGCACTTTTTGATGGAGTTCCTTTTTTCCATAAATTTTCATCATCTGCAAACCACAGCCTTGTGTCAGTGCATTTGTATATGTTGAGAATGTTTAAGTGTGTGTTTGTGCATTTTGTCTGCACCATTAAGGCTATAAGCTGACAATCACCAAGGCTACCTGATACCCTTCATTCTGGCTGGATCGCACTCTCCATATGATTAGTACGTTGGTCATTATCGATAAAGGAAGACGATAGTTTGACAACCGATTCTCTCTGTTAGATATAAATGCGCAAGCGCGGAAACTTCAACGGAACCGCGCCAAAGGGACAATGACCCCGCATCATGGCTCGTCCTTCTGCCGCAGCCTCAGTGAGACCAGCCTCAACCTGGCGGGTGTGACGGGGGAGGAACCGAAGCGCTACTCTACACTGCCCGGGTCAGGCCGGGCGCGCTCAGATGGCCGCAAAGAGGGGGGCGGAGTCAAGCATTCCCTCTACCAATCACCACATTTGCTGCTCCTGCAAGGCTATAACCGACAAGTGAGTGATATAGTTATGTAGGTGTTCGGACCTCAGATGTAGTTACAGACTTGAATGGGGTGGCGTTTGCTGAAGACTCATGAAGTTTTGGATTGAAATGCAAACCAGTTCAGAAAACTGGTGTAATTTGTTTGAAAAGATGGTTTATCTTACATTTGGTGTTGTATTATGTATCCATTTATTACTTCATCGTGCCAACAGGACTGCCTGGTTTATCTGCTGAACAAAGAACAGCACACGGTGGGTCAGGAGACGGCAAGCACGCGGCCAAACATCTGTCTGTCATCTCCGGACATTCTCCCGCTCCACTGCCGCATACGCCGCAGACGCTCGTCTCCCTCGTCCTCGTCCTCCTCTTCTTCTTCGTCCTGCTCAGACCATCGGCTCTTGTTGGAACCGGTCGGCCACGGCGCCGTGCTGATCAACTTCACTCGTATCGAACGTCCTACTCCACTTCGTCATGGCGACCTGCTGTCATTTGGCGCCCATTACATCTTCCTATACAGAGACCCGCTGAGCGCCAAGCCGCTACCGGGCCACACCCTGACCCGCCTCCGTGCCCTCGGCGCCAAAAACGAGGAGGCGTGTCCGACGTGCGGTGCCGCCCCACGGGAGCAGACGGGATTTCGCCAAAGCTCAAAGAACGCAAAAGGGCCAAAGAAGAGGAAGCTGGCACTGGAGTTTGAGCGAGCCCAAGAGGACGCGCTGGTGAACCGGGTGCTCACGCTGATCGAGCCGAGTGGCGACGATCACAAACTCACCCCAGCGTATCTGCTGTGCCTGTGCATCCAGCACTCAGCGCTTTCATTCCCACCCGGCAGCTTCGGGAAACTGCTCCTCAAAATCGCTAAGAAGATCCAGAGCATTGCATGGGTTGGTCCTTCATTCTCTCTTAGGCAAAGTTAACAATTTCATGACTAATTTTCAAAGGATTTTCCATTGCTTTGGATCATACCTATTGATTTCATAGAAAATCATACTTTATGCCATAATTGGGTACAATGCTAAATTTTGACCCCATTGGACATTTTTTCACAAAAATATAACCATTTTAAATATGCTGTTTCGACTAAAATTGAAAATCTTTATAAAAATACAATCCCATGATCATTTAAAATGCACCGTTTTAACCTGAATTCAATATTTCTCACAAACATGCAATCCAATGGTAGTTTAAGACATGCCATTCTGACCCAAATCGAACCTTTTTAGCAAAGATACAATGCCATGGTAGTCTAAAATGTGGCATTGTGTGCGAAAATGGATCATTTTTGCCAAATATACAGTGGTATTGTACTTTAATACGCAGCATTTGAGTCAATACAATCCAATGGTAGTTTAAAATGAATAATTCTGCCTAATCTTTGTGCAAAGTCTTTGAGTATAATGAGATCTTTGAGTATAATTCACCATTTTGACCCGAATTGACCATTTTAACGAAAATACAATCACGTGGTAATTTAAGACAAACCATTTCGACCTCCAATAAACCTTTCTCACAAAAATATAATCCTACTGCTGTGTAAAACACTCCATTTTGACCAGAATCGAACACTTTAAACAAGAAAGATCATTCTTATGGTTGTTTAAAATGAGCCATTTTGACTCAAATTTGAACATTTTTGAAAAATCTAAAGCATGGCGTTTTGTGCCATTGTGCCACTGTATTTAACTAAAGTAATTACAAGATAAAAAGGGAAATGAGCAGGTGCTCAGAGGGGGCCGGATTCTCCTCCGCGAAGGTCAGAGAGGTGCCTCGTTCAGCGTCTCGTCTTCGTTCCCCATCGGCGTAACATTTACCTTTATGGTCAGCATGAATAGCGCAGGAGGAAGGGTGTCGCGTAATTTGGGAATCGACCAAACGCCTGTAAAAGCATGCCAGAGCATTTAATGACAAAGCCTACTCCCTTAACTGATTAATTATTAAAATCCAATTACAAAGGTCAGTTTTGTTCGGGCTGAATATTAAGCAAAGTGCTGTGCAAATAAGACAGTGAGAGAATGAGAGGAGGGGAGAGAGATAGTGCTGAGGCTGAGGTATTAATCCTCCCGCGTGAAGCTATTCAGAGCTATTCAAATTTTAATGACACTAATTGTTGTGTGTGTGTGTGTGTGTGTATGTGTGTTACAGGAGAAGACAAAGGAATTGGCACAGAAGCAAGCTCAGCAGTGGGTATCATATTCCACCTTGTAGCAGTGTGTGTGTGCGTGAGTGTGTGTGCGTATTCACGTGTCTTTTCATGGTCTTGTATTTCTATTTAAACCGCCATTCAGCCATAGCTTAATCGTATTATTTGCTATTTTTTCCTCCGTGAAGTAATCATGTTTACAGTAATTGCGTGTGTGTGTGTGTGTGTGCAGTCAGGACCCAGCCTCCCTGTCACTGCTTAGCATCTCTGACCTTGTGCCGGATCTTCAGGTCATTTTCTTTTGGATGGCGAACGCCATCGAGATCCTGTACTTCATTCAGCAGAAATCGCCTATGTACATGCAGAACATTGAAATGATGGACAGCAAAGGTACACACACACACACAGATATACACACGCACACACATGATACACAACAATATAAATCCCACAACAAGGATGACTTTCATCTGTCATTCAGTGGCTTTCTAACAAATTAGAGAATCAATAAAAGCTGTGAAGCAGAAAAAAAGGTCAAACTCCATCAGTCCTGAATCCGTTTATCTCTTCACTCGCTCTCTCCCCTGATTGGCTGCTGGCTCTTGGCTGTCACTGCATAGCTGGACTTATTTCAAGCCTAAATCTAGGCTGGGATGTAATCTGTATGAACGCATATGTGCAAAATTCTGACTCAGAATGTTATAAAGTATTGTTTTCCCTCCTCCGATTCAATAAACTTGTTTCGACTTTTTTTAATATGCGTCGGTCACTCGAGTCCATTTACTCTGTTTCCCTTTCAGCTGGGTCTAAAGAGTCGCTCCTCTCCGCAACAATATCAGCCAGTGAAGAGGTGATGACTATTCTGGAGGAAGTTATCATGTACACATTTCAGCAGTGCGTCTACTACATTACAAAGGTAAACGAGCACCGTAGCTGCTGCTGATTCTGTGTGTTCTGTGGTTTGCGTAGTAAACACCGGTCGTACGTCTGACCTTGGTGTCACTTCTGGGTGTAAAAACAATCAACCAAAGGCAAAAGAATATGTACTAGGTTGGCAGGGATGTACCAACGTTTGCCTAATTAGCATGAGCAGGTACTGTAAATTCGCTCCATAGCCAATGTTGCCAGGTTAGCAACATCTTTCCTGCTATTCTGGAAGATTGTTTTTGTTATTTTGTTCATTATCATAGCAGAACAAAAGGTTGAAAGGTCACTGCCCCACCCGCCATGTATATCAGCCATCAAACCAATGTTATATTCCGTACTCCATTATAAATTTCATCGAAATACTAATTACCTCTTTTGAGTGACGCAATTTTTAAAAGTGTCACTATTTGTCATGATATCTATCGATTTGTGCGCCTTTCCTGATATTGCGCAATACTAGTGCAGCGTAATCATTGTCTCGTTTAGCTCTATTGACTTATTATTGCACCTAGTGGTGAAAAGTGGGACTGCACCAATCACCAATAGAAGCCCATTGGGGCGGGAATCATGCTGCCCCATGCTTGCAGGACAGTTAATGACAGGGTTGCCATGGTCGTGGTTTTTACACCAAATTGGCCTCATTTAAAAATACTTTGCACCCAACAAATCATGTTTTCTAGCAAAACAAAAATCCGGATTATATCTAATACAGTTCTGCAAACAAAGGCAAAGTGTAACCAAATGTGATATTACTCAGATTAGGTGTGATCATCTTTCTCATGAGCCTTTATTTCTTCTCCTCCATTGTCTGCGTATTGTGTCTATGCGTTTTGTGTCCTCAAAGCTGTTTGAATTTGTCAGTCAGTGTGTGTGTGTGTGTTGTGTTTTGTGCGATTTTCCTCCAGTCCTTGTACGTGGTGTTGCCAGCCTTGTTGGATTGCAGCCCATTTGGAGGCGAGTCGTCGTCGGAGGCTTGCCGGCGGGCGACGGGCGCACGGGCGTGTGCGTGCAGTGTGTGTGCGATGCCCGAGGCCGTGCGTCGGGCTCTGTGTGTTTTTCAGACCACGGCTGATCTCATGAAGCAGTATCAGGTCCATGCCGAGATCCAGAGCCAGATGTTCGCCTACCTGTTCTTCTTCACCAATGCCTTGCTTTTCAATCTACTCATCGATAAAGGTGCAGGATGGATGGCCTGACAGATAGCATATATATCACATTCTGTCTGTCTGTATCTTAAATAGCCTAATAAGATAATAACTTAACAAGAAATTCCAGCTCATTATTGCACCACCACAAAACTTTTACATGATAGCAACCTTACAACTTTATTACAAAGCACTGAAACTGGAGACTCCTTCCATAGATACTACATGCAGTACACGCCTTTACAGAAAACATCACATTATCGACGATTACACTTTTCTCTGCATGTTCACGTTTCTCATTTTCTTTCTTTTGTACATTTTACAGTAAACTCTACCCTCAAACGGGCTCTCCCACACACACGCTACCCACAAACACACACTCGTGTATGTGCTAGGCCATATCCTCACTGTCATATGTCTTCATTAAGCACGTAGACAACAGCTGCTCTGGCGATAATAGAAAGAAGAGAGGGAACGAGAGCAGTAGGGCAGGTAGCATGAAGGTGAAAGGGACAGACTGGATTAAAATGGGAAAGTGGACGTCCAGGAGAGAATGGAGACTGATGAGCTGCGGCAGGGGGTTAGCATGACCTCTAGTGTCGTGTGCCACAACATGCAACAAAGTGGAGTTGCCAGTAAACTCATTTTTTCCACGCACACACTCATGGGGTGTAAATGAAGCCAGCAGAAACAACAGACAAATAGACCGTGTCTGAAATCTCGCGCATACTCACTCGTTCAAGGTTGTATATAGATCGGGGTCACCACCTGGTGATCCGTGATACAGATGCGGAATCAGCGAAATATTTGAATGGAATGAATGGAATACTGCATCAGAGCTGATAAACATGATAAATGTGGCAGCTTTGCAATTTCAGAAACTGCTGATCTCCTAAGATTTTCACACACAACAATCCCTGGAGTTTAGACAGAATGGTGAGCGGCAGTTCTGCGGATGGAAACACCCCGGTGATGGGATATGTCAGAGGAGAATAGCCAGACTGGTTCAAGCTGACTAAAATAACCACTCTTTTCAACCGTGGTGAGCAGAAAAACATCTCAGAATGCACAACTCTTGAGGTGGATGGACTACACAAAAAGAAGACCACCTTGAGTTCCAAGAACTGGACTCTGAGTCTACAGTGGTCACGGACTCAGACAACCTGAAACTGGACAATTAAACCATTTATTTAGTTATTTAATGATAACGTAGTGTGAACAGAGGAGGATAATAGCCACATTAGGAGCTTGGTTGGGAAAGACAAATACTAAGATCTCATGGTTAAAGCTTTGGCAGATATCCAGCACAATAATTTCCTGCTCCATAAATTTCAGTCCGCCCAGCCCGTCCTTCTTCCATTGGATCAAGGTTGAATGAACAGCATGCATGATGGAAGAGAAACACTAAAATCTCCATAACAGTTAGTTGAAAGCCTTAAATTAAAGCCATTATTGTTGTATGTGGTATGGAAGACACTCACAATCACTCGCAATCACTGCCTGACCTCCAATTAGCAAGATGGAGCATCTTCTAACTTCTGTAGTAAGGACCACAGCTGCAACCAGAAGAATCTGTAAGTGGGCCAAGTTTTCAGATAGTCTCTCATTGATAGCATCTGATTCCTATAGACAGGTAATTATGTTCAGACTGTTCTTGGGGAAGAGAACAGAGAGAAAGAGACTTTTGCAGACTTGGACTTTTCACTGAAGTACTGTAAGGTCTACACCTAGAACAGGGGTCTTAAACTCACTTTTGGTAAAGGGCTACATTACATTTCATCTGATGTTTAAAAAAAATCATCTTAGAGACCAATAGCATATTAACATCTACTCTTACGCTTATTCAGCAACATTTAGCTGATTTTTTTTTTTTTATGGAAAAGGGCATGGTTACACCACCAAATTTTTAGCTTGGTAATGAAGAATTACATCATAAGCACATTTTGTGTGGTAGTCCTCCCTGCAGAAGCACGAAGGGTGATTGAGCTCTTCCTAAGCCTAAACCTAACTCTAACTTTTACCCATAACCCATGTGGTGCTGTAGAACTCAGAACACCAAATACACCTGTCCACACAGGGTTTTCTCCACCTCCAGAACTTCTGGTTTGAAGCTGACCAGGTTGGAGGGGATGGATCAGGATCGACTTCACCCACCTCCTTGACTTTTGGTTCGACTCTGATAAGGTTGGAGGAGATGGATCAAGTTTGACTCCACCCCCTGGACTTTTGGTTCAACTCTGATGAAGTTGGAGGAGATGGCTCAAGTTTGACTCCACCCTCTGGACTTTTGGTTCAACTCTGATGAGGTTAGAGGAGATGGATCAGGTACAACTTCACCTCCTGGATTTTTGGTTCGACTCTGATGAGGTTGGAGGATCTACATCAAGTTTACTTCCACCCCCTAGACCTTTGGTTTAACTTGAACCAGGCAGAAGGAGCTGGACCAGTTTTTGATTCGACCCCCTGGACTTTTGTTTCAACTCAGACAAGGTTGGAAAATTTAGATCGGGTTCACCTCCATCCTGGACTGTTGGTTTGACTCAATGCAGGCTGAAATTTCTGGACCAGGTTCGATTCCCCCCCCCCCCCGGACTTCTGGTTCTACATTGAGGGTTACTTTTGTCAGAAAATAAGATTTTGACCTTGAGTTTATTTTGCTACTTTGCCCAGTATTGAAAAAGACAAAAATCTTTAAATATTTCAACTAAATTACAGTCCATGAGACAATTTTAATTTAGACAAGGTTTCTAAAGTTATTTGGTGGCCTGGATTCAAACCTGTATCAGACCCGCAGGCTGTATTTGACATCATTTGTCTAAAATCCTTTTATTTATACCTTATTTTCTCCCACTGAATGTATTGTTAATTTACACTCACTAGCTAGTTCTATACTATCTCAACTATCAATAGCTGCCAGATCACGGTTTGAAAATTTTACAGTTCTGATAGTTCAGGAAGTTGTGTGGGAGTCTTGAATCAAAGACGTCCTTGCTGAGATCATCCCAGAAGTTCATAAACAACCTGTGAAATTTGAAAAATGAAATGTATCTGTGTCTGAATTAACTTCCCACTGAAGAATCCCTACCCCACATTTGGTGTCCGGTGGAATTACATCACGTATTTCCTTTTTGAAAAGGCCAGCTTGGTGGCATATGTTCTGCGAGAGGGCACCGTGAGGCCGCAGTTATTTTTCCAGACGCCCATAATCCTCTTTGTGTCATAACAGACAGGACAGTTAAATACTTTGCTTAAACACACACACGCAGATGTTCAAACAGATAACACAGCAGGATAAGGATTTATTTTGTCGCCGTAATACACTGTGACAGGCGCAACCATTTATTTAGTTCAAATCTGGAAGTAAAAGAGGAAATGTGCCACTGTTTCTTTTACTCTGTGTGTATAGGTCCTGTGAGGGGCTGGTTCCAGCGTTCCCAAGCGCTGCAGATACAAGCTTGTTTGCAGATGCTCTTAGACTGGGCAAAAGGAGCAGGACGGGCTCAGATCGCTCAGAAGTTTTTCGCCAAACTATGCAGCGTGGTTACCATCCTCATCACACCCAGCCCACAGCTCGCACAGGTTACACCAAAATCTGTGTGTGAACTTGTAGATGTAGAAGTGTAGGCCTCAGTTTCAAACGCAAACCATTTTAGGAGCCCTACAGGGGGATGTGTAGTGTTTCAGGACACTGTTTCGACAATTCTGTCTCTCATCAAGTGTAGAAGGAAAACAGTAAACCTTGTAGACAATGGGTTTTGGTGTTAAAATGGAAATAATAAATTTAAATCCAGATTACATCCGTGCAGCAAGTCTCTCTGTTTCGATGAGTCATTCTAGCTGAAGCTATTTTGCACTCTTTTATTGTATGTTTGTGTGTATAGATGAGTTGGAAAGTCTTGCGTGCAGAGCATCCGTCTCTGAAACCTGTCCAGCTACACAGAATCCTCACGCAGTACAAGATGACCGGCGAGGTGGGATCTGTTCCAACCTGGCAACCAAGCAGCGAAGACGAAGCTTATGTTTACAGAACAGGCGAGGGATTGTCTAGTGTGTCTTTTGTTTTCTTAAGAATTTTTTTTATAAATATGTTGATTTTCCAACAATGGCATCCTGGCGAATGTTTTTTTTTTTTTGTAATTTGTAAACATTTAGCATTTGATGTTAAGAATATCACTTCCTGGCAACTTAGCGGCAGCCATGTTATCAAGAGTGGTACAGGGGTAAATGACTGATCCCTCCTTACATTCCGCTTTGTGTAATTCAGTGGACATTGGTGCTTTGGCCAAAACGTTGAGGTTAAAATATGTAAATATTCAAAAAAGTGAAATTCCTTTTGCCAGTTCTAAAAGGTTTAAGGTGGATTTAAGGTGGTAAGGGTTTGACGAATGGTTGTTTTATGGATTTTGATGGGTACTATCTAGTTTACAGGACATCATATTGTATATTATGTTATATTTGCGTGTGTTTGTGTGTTGCAGTGGATCTTCTGGAGAGCTTTGATAACCACCCTCCCATCGTGTTACCCAGCGCCGGGTTTAAGGTGGACCTGGAGAGTGAGTGTGTAGACGACAGCATATACAGACAGCTGCTGTACATCCGCCACTTTCTATGGGGCCTCCGCACCAAGACCCATGGCGGCACAGACAGACAGGAAATTCAGGTGTGCGCCCAAGTGACCTGCTTCAAGCCTTCCACATCAAAGAAAAAATCTCTTGATAGCCAATAGTTTAGAAGGAATTTTCTCTGGATGGGGAAGAGTTGCAAAACAGCTGCATTCTTTGCTAAATGAATGTTTCATTCCTTCTGAGGTGTAAAACATTAGCCTCATCTTAAACTGACGGCAAAGTTCATCCATTTCTGACATCACGTAAGTTTTTTATGACACCTCTGGATTAAGCCGGAGTTTGCAGGCCTCTGCAGTTCCCTGATGTTGTGTTGTTGTTGTTTTAAAATATAATTCACCATGAAATGATTTGCTGTAACCAGTTACACACGTCACTTCAATTCCTTTTACAGACTTTGTACGTATTTAAGGCTCGTTTTCCGCCTTTCTGTTTCATCCTGCAGTTCTGTGGATCATCACGAAAGTAGTGCTGCGTCTCAGAACCGCAGTTGTTCTCGCAGTCCTTCATATTTCTGCTGTGACGGACCAAAAAAACAAACAAGGATTTGCACGGACACTCATTTTTAATAGTCGATTGATCATGATTTATGATAGTTTAAACACTACAAATGACTAGAAACACTAGATGAACACTAAAAACTACAGATTACAATTCCAGCGTCAGTGTTTCATTCTGTTACACTGTTAAATAAATTGGTGCATTAAATGTCCAAAATATTAATTCTGTGTATCATATTACACTATTTATGCACGCGTGTGGATTGGTGATTCTTAAATGAGAGCTGATGATGGATGGACGCTGTTTAACTCCAGCCTCAGTAACACGAGTCTTTCAGCCGGCCTGCTGCACCGATCTGACGCTAAACTAGCTGAGTTGGATTGGATAGTGATGCGCAACCCGCGGCTCTGGAAGTACTTTTGCATACAGTTCTGGTCTCTTAGTGCTAACAGTCTTTTAAAGCAAAAGAATTATAATTAAACAGAATGTACAGTGATTCAGATGCTATTTATTTGCAGTCAGCTGTTTTTGGCATAAATTGCTAGACTGGTTATTGATAAATCTGATTAAGGGATTAGTGCTGTAATACAGTGACGATCTGATAGAAGGATTATGGACACCACATGTGTGTGTGTGTTAATCTCTTTTAGAAGAACACTATGCAGTGCTTTATGCAGAGATTATGCAAAGCATGGACATAAGATGTTCACTCGATTCTTTTTCCAACTGAGTTTGGGCCAGTATAGTAAGAGCAAAGCATTAAAACACTTTGGGTTTTTTTTAATTATTAAGAAAAACTCCCCGGCCCTGAAGATGTCGGAAAATGCACAACTTTTTACCTCTGACTGTCACAAAGCCCCGCCACCGGAAACTCCTTCCATAAATAAATGTCTTGTTACAGTATGAGTAGTTTATTAAGGATTCCCACCGCAGACTGTAATATCTGTATAATGTAAGCTTGTGAGTCTTTAGTAAGATGATGTAGCGATATGGATATACTTTTTTCCCCGCAGCGTGGAGAAGGAGAAGGAGAAGTACGCATGTCTTCCCTCGGAGGACGAGGAGAGGGTGCAGGAACTGAGGAAAGGTCAAGAGAACGAACTCACACCCATCATTACAGAAACGGAACCAGTGCCCGGCAAGCTCCGGACCCGTCCTGCCTGATTACTCCGCCTAACACACCCCTGTACCCGGAATTCACGCACACTCCGTACACTAAACACTCCCAGCAAGAGCGCGTCCAGGCCAACGGGTGTTCACGCTCCACTCCTGAGCACAAGAAGATCAACGGATACATCAGTAATGGTACTGAAGGTTGGCCGCAGACACAGTGTGTGTGTGTGTGTGTGTGTGTGTGTGTGTACGCGTATGTCTTTCATTCATTTCACAAAGTATGTTTTATGTTTGTGTATATATTTGTACGTGTGTGAGTGTATAAATTCTGCGTGTGTGTATGTGTGTGTGTGTCCTTCTCCAGGCCCTCTTAATGGTTGTGGCTTTCCTTTCCCCATCCCTCTGGCCCAGACCCTGGGCAATAACTCTGACCCTGTGTGTTCCGTCTTTGTAGTGGACTTGGACAAAGGACCCTATGGCCTCGGAATGGGACTCATCGACGGACTCGTAAGTGCTACTCTAATATAGAAGAATGCCATCAGAGGTCACATGATTAGTTGGCGTGTTCAATTCAGGTGTCATGTGATCTCAGTATAAATTCACCTGTTCCGGTTAGAGCGCATACCTGAACAAACAGCATCACGATGACCAAAGGAGTCAGGGACGAAGTTCTGCAAAATTATCCGTTTAAAATATATCCCAAACTTCGATCATCGTCCCATAGTCTCATCAAAGACATGAGCATTACATCTTCTTGTCTTTAAATCCGGTATAAAGCCACGGCTGCGTCCTTTACACAGCACGAAGGCATAAAACATAAGCAGCCCGTGATCATAGATTTTGGTGGAGCAGGATGACATTAACGACGCAGCCTCGAACAAAATGAAGCACCGCACCAGGGTTGCCAGATTTCAGCAACATTTCAAACGTAACTACATCTCGAACCACACAAATGTATTGAGACACATTTCTCTTCTTTTTCTCAGCCTTGAACAAAGTCACTGTGATGCACAGTGTACGGACACTATCTACTCCGTAATCCCTTTTCCTTCTCCTAAGCTTTATGGTATATCTTACAGCAGAAACAGGGTTCTGTTCATCGCAGACACACTTTTCACTTTAGAATTTATTCGAACACATTCAGCAATAAAATCTGCTGTTCCTCGTCCTCTGAAAATGTTCATACAGCACAAGCATGGGGCAGCACAATACCTTCCCCAGTGGGCCTCTATTTGCATTTGTTGCATTGAAAGTTGTATGGCGTGAGGGCTTTATGAAGATCCTTATTTATATCTCATCCTGTAGTTAGTAGTAAACTTTGTGGTGCTAATGTTGATCCTGAAAACTTCACACACTTGACCTGTGCTCCGAAAACCTCTGTGTACAGCACACGCCTCTGAATTCCCCGGGGATTTACATCCGCACGCTGATCCCCGACGGACCGGCCGCTTCGGACGGACGGCTGCACATCGGAGACCGGATCCTGGCTGTAAACGGAAAAAGCCTCATCGGAGCCGATTACCAGAGGTTTCGCACGCGTCTCTCTATATCCTTCATTTTCACACACGTTTTAATAAAGTCGCGATCCACAGTGTAACGCATCTATGGTGTCTGTCAATCAGCAGCTGGAAATCATCCGTATTCTATAGAAGCAGCTCTGGCAGCTTCTGCCGTTTCTATAGCAACAAGTAAAGTTTTTAGTAAGGAGACAGATTATTCGGCACTTATGGAAGGAGTCTCCAGTGTCAGCGCTTTACGAGGTTTTCTGCTGAATGTAAATGAATTTCCTGATGTTAACGTTGTGTACGTGTTTTATCCCTTACCTATCTGTCTCTCCATCTTTCTCTTTCGCCCCTTAGTGCCGTGGATCTGATCAGACTGGGCGGAGGACGGCTCCGCTTTCTCGTGGCCAAGTCAGATCCCGACGTGTCGGAGAAGATCAGCGCCTCTTCCTGCTGAGACAGGAACAACGAGGCTCGAGTGTGCACTCGGGCAAAACAAGTCGAACCGAAACGCCGTCTCGGCGTCGAGAATAAGCACATGAATAAGAACGCTCAGCGACTCCTGTCCTTAACCTCGCACTGCACTCAGGAGAGAGCCTTAGCACAGCGACGAGAATTAACCATCGCAGCGTCGTCCTCTGTTCTTCTCCTCCTCGCCTGGCGCGTTACGCAAATCATCATGAAAACGTTAAGAGAAATGTAACAAAAGACACAATATATCCTGTTTACAAACATTTCCATCGTATCGGTTTGGATGAATACTAAAAAACCTTGTATATGAACATGAAGCTCGCTGAACTGAACCGTAAACGAGCGGCGAAAAGACAAACAGCTGCGTATGAATTATCAGCAGTTGCACCGGATGAACCTTTCTCTTCTCTTTTCCTCACTTCTCGTTTTTATTTGTTCCGTCTGTTCTTTCTATGTAGTTTGTTTCATCTGTTTTCTCCTCGCTCTGTTCCTCTCCTGTCTTTTTTTCTCCTCTCTGTTCGTTTTATTTTATTTATTTTAGGCTATTTTCTGGTTGTTTGTTTTTGTAATGTTTAGTCTGTTTCATTCATTTTGCTGCGCATCCTCTCATCTCTTTTTTTCCCGCTTCATCTGTTTGCTCTCATCTTTTCTTGCTTTTTGTACATTTTGTTGTTTTGTTGTTGTTTACTTTTCTCTTGATTTTGTTTAGTCTGTCTTCTTGTTCTATTTCGTTTCATTTGTCCTCTCTTTCTTTTCATGTTCTATTCATTCCACCTTCCACCTTTTTATTTTGTTTCACCTGTTCTTTTTTAAATTTGTTTTGTCTGCTCCCTGTTTTGTTTATTCGTTTTCATTTGTTTCGTCTCTTCCGTCGTCCGTTATTTTATTTAGTTTGACTTTGTTTTCGTTTCTCTTCTGTTTCAGTTTGTTTTGTTTCACCTGCTTCCTCTTCTCACGTCTTTCATTTTTACATCGTGTATCGCCTGTTCACGCTTTTGATGAGATTTTCTCATCTGTTATTGTATTTTGTTACATGTCCTCTTCTCTTCTTTTCAAATCCTGCGCACTTCTTTCCTGTTTCATACGCTAATATTGTTTCATCTCACATATTTCGCTTCTGGTTTTCCAGTTTAAAGCCCGTCTCAGGGATTGTGTGATCAGTGCCACAGTGGCCTCACTGCTGACTTCACCACCTACCAGCACTGAACGTTACGCTCGCTTACCATTTGTACATTTCTGATGGAGTAAAAGTGGCCCGCTGTGTGGATTCCTGATCGGCGCTTTAAATTCAGTCACCTGACAAGAGCGTTCACGGAAATACGCAAAAGGAAGGAAAATAAAAATGCCATTAATTACGTTTTTTATTTGTATTGGGGGAAAATGCACAAGTTTTACAATTATGCAAAAAAAGAACTTTTATTTCTTCTACATTACTTCATGTTTGTATGTTATCTGTACCGATTTACTGCATAAAGGCATTTTTGTTCTCAACTGAACTTTAGATCATTTATATATGTAATATCCATTACAATTAAAGCGAATTCTGAGAAAGTCAACGTGTCCTTTGATCACTTCAGAAAGAAATGAACGAAAAAGTGATCAGACTGCGGATCGGCGTTCCAGCAGGAGATGGCGCTGCAGGTCTACGGCGGTATTGAGAGACATTTTTTGCTTTTTGCTAAAAAAAAAAAACATCAAAAATGTACACATTAGTTTTTCTCATCACACAAAATTTACTCTCAATTTGCATCGCTCAAATCTTATTTTTTTTACAAATTTGTAGGGTTTTTTTTTTTTTTTAGTAAATGTTTGTGATCTTTTTTAAAGAGTTTACAGTTTCTCTCTAACACAAGCTATACTTTTTGCCTTATTATTAACTTCAAGAGAGAAAAACCAGAACAACTGTTTATAGCTGCTATAATGTAAGTGATACAATAACGATAACCCTGTACAACTTTAAACAGAATAAGAACTGTGATATGTCGTTATAATGAATGATAATATGCAGTCATTGGGAAATTGCTGAGGTATGAGATGAATATAAGGCTCGAGGATGTGCTGTTCACCTTCAAGGTCCACCATGTCGCGTTTTTACTCTTTGCTAGTTTTATGTATTTGCTTGGATTTACGCAGCTTTCCTAAACAATGATTCTTTTGTTCAGAACCTGCGCATGGAAAGAAAGGAGTGAGAAGACAGGAGGTGAGGAGTTTTAGCAGACAGAAGACAGGTATGTGCGAATTCGCCTGTAAAGTCTCGAACCTTTAAACCGTATGAAGTATTTCCAAATTGCATTTTTCAGTGAGATTTAATGTAAAAAAAAAAAAAAATTACAAAAAGAAATGACCACTGAAAAAGTGAAAAATCTGTAAAAAAAAAAAAAAATAATAATAATAATGAAAAAAATTAATGTAATGTTTTTAATTAGGTACAAAGTTTTAACATCACATCATCTGCTTCAAGTCAGTTTGGAATTATAAAAAATAAATAAATAATAATAACACAAATTAATAAGAAGACATCACGATACCCATAATGTATTACAAAAGTTTGTTGTGGTATAATTTATCATATATATTTTTTTAATTCATGATCTCTTATTATCATTATATCACCAGGGTAAAAGAAGTGCAAACGATTCAATTTCAGAAATTTCATAACAATCTCTTTCTGGCTCCAGAGGATTAGATAAGCGCAGTCACTTACGTTATTCACGATTGTTATAAATCTCAGTATAATCCAACAATAATTTAAAAAAAAATGAACATACATGATTCCTGAGTTATATAAAACAGCATGAAGTTAAACTTTATCACAACTAACTTAAAGGCACAGAAATGGAAGCAAACCTTTTCAAACATTGTACACCAGGGGGCAGTCTTGGTCTATAAATGTATCGTAGGATCTGTATATTGTGTACAAAATTGACCTTCCTGCCTGTTTGCATATTAAGCAAAGTCATTACAAATCTCTTTAAGCCTTTTATCTCTTCCTGTGCTAAAAAAAAAAACAGGGTACACAGAATATCAAAAAGTGTTTAAATGTCTCAGGTTACTTTGAACAATAACGATGATTTGCATGAGACAAAACATCCAGGGAGATGGGAATGCTTTGTCTCTGGTACAATAAATAATTTAGTAGTCTTGCTTTGAAGCAAACAAAAAACAAATACAGAAATGGAGTTGTTTGATTTGATTTGTGCCGCGGTCCACGCGAGCACATCACAACAAAGATTTTTCAAAGACCTTCTCGACAAAGTGTCCGTTTGAGATTCTAAACCGATAAAACACACAGGTGTGAGGTGAACGTGGTCTTGGCAGCCCGTCTGAATTTCAATTGAATCTCCCCGAGTCGCAAAAAGGGCTACCTTGGCTTCTGGCTGACAGGTGTAAGATTAACTTTGTTAGGCGCGGGCTCGTCCGTGCGCAACAAATTAAATTAATGGAACAAATTTCCCCTGTAATTAAGATAAAAATTCGTGTCAGCTATAACCTTGCTGAGCGCTAATTATGTACAAATGATTTATCATCTGTTTCGGCCGGAATATTAATCTTCGCCTCTTCTCCTGGTGTTAAGAGATGAGGCTTGATTAACACTGACAGTTTTTGGTAAAGGGAAGAACGCAGCGCACAGCCAGGCTATGGAGGATTGCCTCCTTAGTTCAAGCCTCACTCAATTAGCAGCTAGCGCATGTGCAGGCAAGCAGAACCTTTCTGCGGTGACTAAATACCCGAGCTTTCATACACAGGCACGTTATAAAATTGTTGCTGTTGTCGGCTTTCGCACGCGAGCTTGCCGAAGAGAGTGAAGAAAAAAACAAAATCACGAGCTCTAAAATCGTTGTGTTGGAAAAATAATGGGATTAAAAAAAACAATCCGTGTGCTTTAAATAGGAAAGGAAACTCTTAAGTGGCTGCTTTTATAGGAGAAGAGTAAGCAACGGTACATTAACAACATGAAAAGGAACGTTTTTTAATTAAAGTATGACATACTGTAAATGTTGTGGAATGCCTGCGAAACAAGTTCTCGCTTTCGTTATAGCAGCTATAAACAGTATAAAGAAAATTTGTAAGTATACAAATAAAGTATAAAACAGCTTGCCATGTTAACAAGCAACCGTGACGAGTAAACCCCCCTGTCCTGAAGATGTCAGAAAGAAGTTAGAAAGCTCTGACACTGGAGACTCCTTTCATATACGTTAGACATCTAACCGAAAACCTCACCGTAATTAAAGACGTAAAGTGGAGCATCTGCTGTACTAGTCCACATATTACTATGGAAACGACAACGCTTGTGAAAGAGCGCACCGGTATGAACCTTGCAGCCGGAAATACTGTGGTGCTGTTACACTTTCTGACCAATCAGAATCGATACGGTATCGAAGGTATTGTACTGTGAAGTCCAACCAACAGGGATGGCTGCATTCCAGCGTTTCCTGAACCTTCGACGGAATCGGATCTTCGGTGTGAAGTGTGAAAGCTGTTTTCGAGCCGCACAACCAAACCCTAGTCTCCTTGGAAAGGGTGACCTGGGGCTCGGATCAGGTGCTGAAGCAATCCGACTAACGTGATTGGCCCAACCGGTCACGTTGCTTCCTGTTTCGAGTTTGTTATGGTCAGCGGAGGAGATGGAATGCCTTTACTGATATATGAAACCACTTTCACTGGACTGGTGCGCTGTAATTAGCTCCCCTCTGTGGTGCTAAATCTTTTTATGCGAGGGCGGCTCCTGGTTTGCAGGTATACCCGCACGATGACATGCCAAGCATCCGAAATACACTGTTCTTCAAGCAAATGGATAAAGCTAGTGGCTCTCATTTTGCAAGCCTGCGTGCGCAAAACTGACGAAAAGAATTGCTAAATCAATCCACGGTTTGGAAGGTATTCTTCTATGTGCAAGCGAGCCTGTGATTATTATAAGCCCCACCCCCGGCCAAGCCCAGGATCGGTCCGGGGAGCGGACTCGGGCCTATCTTGCGCCTTCATATGAGTAGGATCAGTCTCTACGACATCACGAGTGCGCCTGTCGATGTGTGATGTTAGCAGAGAAATCACCAAATCACTAAACTGTATATGCTAAGAACAGGTTCAGTGCGTTTAAGCTCACTCTCTTTGAAATACCTTCGTTTTTTTGCGAGCAACCCTTTCGTGAAGCAGGATCTTCAAACATTGGTGCTCATTCCCAAGTGGGAGGGGGTTTTTGACGTGATGATCAGGCAGCGCCAAGGCCTGCTAATGGCGGATCAGTTTGAGGCAGAAGGAGATTTATTCAGGGCTGCTGACACTCGCTCTATATACCGCTGATAACAGCGGAGACCCTGGATACTGCGCTCAGCAGTGGATGATGAATGGAGTGCCGAGCTGTAATTACTTATCGTTTCAGCCTTTTCTTCTCTTTCCCCGTCCCTCCTCCTCCTCCTCCTCCTCCTCCTCCACCTCCTCCTCTTCTTCTCTATGACGGAAGCGATGTCTTTGCCCTCCCTTTTTTTCCCCCCACCAGCTCTCCTTTCTCTAAACA
>JAQQZX010000010.1:13870350-13884561 GCA_030068355.1 Notoglanidium maculatum | reverse complement strand
TTTTCCTCAGAGCTCTGCATATTGCGCATCTCCAATCACCACCCTTTCAGCAGAATAACGCTTTAAACCAGCGCTCCGGCTCTGATTGAAACCCCCCCCCCCCCCATTCTTAGTAGTAGGACTTTGGGAATTTGCGATTACAGCACATTGTCTTGAGGCACAAATTAATTTATGGAGGTCCAGTGAAAACGGTGGCATATCGTACGTATTGTATTCACGACTTGTCATGAGGCTTAAGAATGGATAATTGTTAGGAAACGAAGGAAGGAACTTAACTTTCGCTGGTGCACCCTTGATTTTAATTTGCCCCTTGATGCAGTCTGCTTTCGCTGAAATTCCGAACATTTGGAAATGTTACTGCAAATGGCTGGTGTTCCTCCAAGCTGCTTATGATCAGCGCTTTGGCTGGCGTGACCTTTCCTTTCAGTGTTGAGAACGTTGGAAGTTTATTGGCATGTACTTCAAGCAAGAAGAATCCAATAAAGAATACAACAATTCCCAAGAAGAAACCCTGTTTGGTTTTCGTTAGTTTTCCTTTGATTTACAACCGAGCACTACATTCCAGTTGGTGGCCGTTCACTAGAACGTTCTTTACTGTAAACAACAACAAAGGGGAGGACTTGAAGGTCTTATGATCGATAGGACCAGATTGACGTGGGGTGTTGATGGAAGTCTGAGTAGACCCTCGACAAAGGTTGCTCAATCAAGTGAAGTTTGAGAAACAGGTTCGAAGTGAGTTAGTAAGGTCATCGCAAGACCTTTGATGGTGGATTCATATTTCACGTCATGTAGCTACAAGCACAAGCGTCCCAAGAAAACGAAATACAACCGTAAGTTTTGTTCATTATTACTGCAGTGGGTTTCCTGTTTCCCCAGGCTACTTTTATTCTGAACTTGTAGCACAATAAGTTAAATAATTATACAATATCCAATCTTAATAATTCACATAAATAGCTAAATGAAATTCCTATCAAGGTTTTTTTTTTCTCAGTTATTACGGATCTAAATACAAAATCTCCATCCAGATTTCTGTAAAGTTGCTTGGCGATGGTGTCTTTTGAAATTGCGATTGAATTGAACATATTTTCACGGAAATAGACACACAAATGTCCTCAGGAAAACCTGAGAACTGGAGAGATCTACAAACTCAAGTCAGTTTGTCCAACAAATTATTTTTACTCTCATATCAAAATGATCCCACTTTATACCGCAGCACTGCTGAACTCAATTCTGATTGGATGTCGAGTCATTTTTAATAACAGCGGCTTCGCGGGTAGTTACCGTTTCTATAGTGACGACTTACACGACAGCTTACCACGTAAACGGATTACAAACGTCGTTGCAGTCGTTGATGGAGAAGTTAGTTTAAGATGTTTTGGAAGGAGTCTCCAGTGTCAGTGGTTATGTTGTAAGTTTACATCTTCAGGACAGAGGAGTTTTCACAGTAATATCACAAGCTGTGTATTTCTTTGTGTGTTTGCTGTATTAGAGAGATAAAAGAGAGGCTGGAGAGGGAACGACTGTTTATCGCTGCTATAATGTAAGTGAAATAAATGTACAACATGAAACGTAACTATAAATGGATAAAAAGTGTTCTTTAATTAGTAAATAGTTGTCATTATTAGCATAGTCAGCTATATACATGATACTGTACTCTGTTTAATGGACACCAAAATGCAGAACACGCCCATGATTCCCGATTTGTGAGTGTGTTCGGGATTGTGTGTGTGTGTGTGCATGTGTGTACATGTGTCATAGGGTGAGGGCACACACACGATCAGGAGGGCGACTCGTCTCCTGCCGAGGGTGAATAAATCCATTTTTAATGACAGTTGCTTGTAGTAATAATCCTCCCTGCAGCAGGTAGACTACAGCATATGGGGTGAGGAGGACAATCTTTCCAGTCACTGACCGTGTGTGTGTGTGTGTGTGTGTGTGTGTGTGTGTGTTTGTGTGTGTGTGTGTGTGTGTGTGTGTGTGTGTGTGTGTGGGCCAAGGTCCAGCACCTGCCATGTAGGCTGTCCTTGAGGCTGAATAGCAGTGGAAAAAATGCACACACACACACACACACACACACACACACATCCACCATGCCAGCATTGTGGTGCCTTTCATTTGAGTATAATTGACCACCAGTTATATACATTTTTACACCACAGGGCTGCTGAATTCTGGTTTCTGATTGGTCAGGAGGTGTTGATTAATTTCCTTTAACAGCAGCTCTGACTGTAGCGCAGCTGCAAATCACAGCTTTATATTAATGTACAATACCGTTTCTATAGATTAGGAACATGCTGTTAGTTAACAACGAATACGTGCAACCGTTTCCGTAAGGAGACGCTTATTTAATATTTACGGAAGGAGTCTCCGGTGTCAGAGCAGATTTACACACAGGAAAGAAGAAGAATGTGCAACATATTTGAAAAAATATATAGAATGATAATAAAATCAATAAAAACAGCAAAAAATAAAATAAAAAGCTTAAAAATGGTAAATAAATAAATAAATAAACAATACTAACTAGGATATTCTATTTTTAAAAAAGCAATATGGATTTTTATTTATTTATTTATTTTTAAGAAATGAGTGATAAAATTTTGAATTAGTTTTCAAGTGTCACATGATAATGATAATGATATTTTAAGAAGCAATATGGAGTTGTGTTTTTTATTGCTGTTTAAAGCACAAAAACCGTAAGAATAATAAAGCATTAATAAAAAATAATAATTAATTTAAAATTTAAAAAAATGTTTTCGAAAGCAAACATTTTTTTTAAAGCGAAAATGGTAATAAAAATTATTTTTAAAATATATATCTTTAAAAAAAAAAAAAAGCACAAAATGATACTTTTCCTGTTTGGTAAATCTATCTGCTGGTGTTAGTTTGAAAAATAGCTTTAACCTTGCAAAAAAAGAAAGAAAGAATAAGGTATTTATTAATTGTTTTGAAAGCAATAATTCCTGCAGGTCGGATTTATGCTGTAAATGTATAATGGCAGATTTTGCATGTCAGGCATGTGGCTTGGCCTCAAAGCATGTTTGTCCTTGCTCAAAAGGATTTTCACACCCCACTACACTCCAAATCTCTATAGATACCCCTTATTGAAACTACAGCCTGGTGCTCTTTGTTCTCTCTCTCTCTCTCTCCCTCTCTCTCTCTCTCTGAAGGATGGGAACGACTCGTGGAGATGAAATGAAAGAAGAACTCGACATGGTCCAGTTTAATGGGGTGACAAAATGAATCACGGTTCCTCCAGGTATCCATCACCACCAACAAAAAGGTGACCACAAATGATTTGTGAAGCAGTATATATTGATTACTCGTGTAGTACAAGTGTCGACTTTAATGTTCGCCGCGCGCCAAAAAAAGAGGGGGGGCTAGCTCGGACAGCTGCGGCGCTAACTCTCCTCTGATGGATTTTAATGGTGAAATATTGATTTCTGTCTGGCCAAGGTAACCAGTACGGGCCAGTCATTTTTGTAAAACCGGACACCCAGTTTACGGGTCACAATCAATCATCCTGGCACGGTGCGCTGGAAAAAAAGAGAGAGAGCGAAAGAAAGTCACAAAATCTTTTTATTCAGTCTGAGAGTAAGCCCGATTCCCTCTTCGTCGAATCTCGCACTGGCTCATGAAAGGAAATATAAGAGCGAGGCCGGTTTATTGAGTGGAGAGACGCGAGCAAATTGCACGTGACGTGTCAGATAGGTGTGGAGAAAAGAGCGAGAGAAAAGCCAGAGAGAGAGAGAGAGAGAGGAGAGGAGCGACTATGTTTTATTTAAACATCCTTCGGGAGACTGGAGGCTCAGGTAATCTGTTGTGTTACAACTCAGTGCTCCTCGGTTCCCCTCCGTCCGCCGCCGCAGACTAATAGGAAGCCATCAATCACAATAAGCTTCCAATTTCGCCCGGTGTCTCTTCGCTCTTGTCTGCTGTTTAACGCGCTCTAATAACGCTGATAACGTACTCCTACAGCAGGAGATAGCACGCACGCATACACGTGAGAGCACAGCCCTGACTACACGTCGCTCTCCTGTGAGGGAATCTCACCTGATCCGAATTGTTACGTTATGGTTTCTTATATCACATCACAAGAAAAGAGCTAAGGTGAGGTCACTTGATCTCTGAAGAAGGAAATTCAAATATGAGACGGTTCCGACGTGTTTCCTACATGAACTCTGCTGTATGTGAAGAATAATAACTGTAAAAAAAAATTACTATATATATATTTGTGTGTGTGTGTGTGTACATTTTTTTAAAATCATTTGTTCTAAAAAAACCTATTTTAAATTTTTTAAGATGATGCAAAAACAAGACAATGTAAATAAAAGCAATAAAAATAAAAAACACTAACATTAGGAAAGCAATATGAGGTTATATATTTAAATGTTTTTTAAAACACAATTGTTTTTCCCAACAACAAAAAAAGGCAACGATAACTTAAACAAGACTACAGAGATCATTAAAAGATTTCAAATAAAATTTTAATTGTAAATAAATATTTTTAAATTTAATCATTTAAAAAACAGTATGGGATTATACATTTAAAAAAAAATCAATGTCACATGATTTCTGAAAACAGTAAAAGCAATATATAGGATTGTATAAAAACAACAATTAGAGAAAATGCTAATTGAAAAAATCATGAAATTTTTTTCAATTTAAATTTTAAGTTTTAAAAATTGATTTATGAAAGAAAAATACTACAAAAACAATACATGTAATGAAAGAAATCATTCTACTGGTAGAAGTTTTTTTTTATCTGAAAATTATTATTATTTTTTTTTTTTTAGGTAACAAAACCTTTTTTAAAAAACTGAAAAAAATGTTAAAAATATGAGAAATATATATATTTTTTTAACTGTCAGTAAATGTGATTAAAAAAATAACGGTAATAAATAATATATCTTAAAAATCTTTTGAGGCTTCCAAAAAAAAAAAAATGAATCTGACATTTATTTATTTTTGTTTTTAAAATTGGAATAAATTATATTTTGTAATTGTTTTAAATACAATTTTAAAAAGTGGGTTTTTTTGTTTGTTTGTTTTTTTTTTTGCTTAACTTAGCGGTTTGCAAAATGAAATAAAAGTTTGCTTTTATAACCAGTAAAATTTTCTTTTTAAAAAATTCATTGTAATTTAAAAAAAATTCAAAAACCTATGATTTCTTAAATGAGTATCCTTTAGCAAAAAAAAATCAATAAAAATGTAAACAATTACCAAAAGCATGCAAAACGTAAGAAAATAGTTCTGACCTGTTTTGAAAGCATTAAGAATGGTAATGAGGATAAAATTGTTTAAAATGATACTGAAAGATATTTCGATGACCAAAAAAAAGAGAAGGTTCAGTTTGAAGAAATCTGAAAATATTTATAATAATTTTAAAAAGGTGGCAGCTGCTTTTTTGATACCTGTCTTATTATGAGAACAATATACTTTCTTGATCATTATTTTGTCTTTTTATTTTTAAATTTTGGAAATCCTGCTCTGTTGGAGAAGTTGCCATGCTTGATGGAAAATAAGTTGGCAAGCCTCTGAGAAAGAGACCAAGGTAGGAAACATGATGAAGAGAGCGAGAGAGAGAGAGAGAGAGCGAGAGAGAGCGAGGCGGATGCTGCGTGAGCTGAGCACACAGATGGAGTTGGGAGATGACCTTGGGAGAGAAGCTCGGTGTTGCTGATCTTGCGTTTCCTGACGGCGAGTGTGAGTGCACGCGAATACTGAGGCGCTGTATTAGCATGTCAAGGCCCTGCTCAGGTTTCCTCCCCGGGCTTTAAACAAGCGTACGGCGTGGAGCTGCCTCGCGGACAGAGAGCTCGACGGAGAGATAAATGTGAAGTGGCTGGGTTCGTGGCGCCGTAATGAACACGCCACGTCCGCGAGGCCGACACACTCACAGCGCACTAATTACAATTCTTTATCAACCTGAGCCGACGCCACGCCGGAAGAAAAGCAGCCCTTGTTTTTTTTCTTCCTTTTTTCCTTATACGCATAATTACCCGTGTCCTGTTTAACCACACAACAAATCTGTAGCCTATAGGGTGTTAATTACGCTTCTCTTTTCTTTTCACAATCTGCCGTCCTTTAGCAGCTCCTGATTTATAGGAGCGGCGTCCGAAAAATAAATGTAAAAATATAGTTTTTTGGGACCAGCAAAAAAAACACCAGCGGAAATGGTGGTTCTCTGAATCTTGCTTTAGAAAAGAGATAAAGAAATCAAATTGATTTATATGACTTATTTATTTTGCAAGGGTGTGTTTCGGCCAAATGACGGCTTCTAAAATCGATAACTTTTAAAATAAAAGAGAATCATATTTCCTGATTATCGGATCCGTTCTACATCCTTCGACAGCAGCACAAAGAAACACACGATGAAATTTTTGCATTCACACTAAAACACACGCCGGCTGTATGTTTTTCACAATTCTGTGGAATTTTTAACCATTTGACGGATTTTTTCTCACCGATCAAGCGTTTCTGAATTTAAACAGCAAACACGGACCTCCTTTTATAAAGAAGGGGATAAACAACACGTCTTACGGTTTAGTGGAAGACAAACACAAATCTGAGCGAAAGGATATTTTGTAAAAGTGTTTTAATGAGGACTAGCATCAATACATCAATTTAAAAGGGAGAGCCTTAAAAAAAATGTAGTTTGAAAAGCAAATGTAATAGAAATGAAATGAATAAATATTACAAATTTGAATAAAGGAATAACATAACGGTTATACACGTCTCAATCCGCAGAAATGAAGCTTTTCTTTTGGTAAACTCTTTCACTGCACTCCAAAATAAAGTTTACACAATTTCCGATTTTTTTATTCCCTCCCACACAATTCTCCAGCAGGTGGTGCCGGATCACCTGATTTCCTAGATCTTTCCTAGATTTCCCCAAAAAAAAACCAACACAAACAAACAAAAAGGAAACAAGCACACAAATGACAAATAAATAAATAATTTTATTTAGTTCTTCATGCCGCGCTACAAATGACTTCAGTGAGACAAAACGACAAGAAATCCCGTTTACTCCGGACACGTCTGTGACTGGAGCAGCTTCGGCTTTGTTCGGAACGTGTGGAGGAGAGCAGCTCGCTCAGAGTGTGCAGGACACGGCGATTTACCCCTAAAAAATAATCATAATAATAATGAGCAAAACTGGATATTGTGTGAAATGAAATCGTCCAATCAAATAAATCTCCCCTGATTATTATTATTATTATTATTATTATTATTATTATTATTATTATTATTATCTCTGAATTTACTTTATGATGTAAAAATGCCTTTCGGAACGGTGCGTGTGTTACATCTGCGGCTTGCAAGCACGCAGGCATCCCGATGCTTTTTTGTGTAAATTTTGGCCCCCAATCACAAGAAATTCCTTCAGACGACCTACAACACCGTCCTCGCAAATCAAACGTTCTTCACCAGGCTCGGGCGCGCTTCGAAATATCCCGAATCGAAACAAATATTTATCACGACTCATCACAAAATAGAACTTTTCCGATATGATACTAAATCAAGGTCACGAAATCGTTCTCAAATGTGAAATATAGCCAGAGACGTGCAATACATGGAAATAAAACGTTCGCTTCTGTTAAACCTTTACGTCCTTTTATTTTTTACGAGCTTTTTCCTGTTGCGTAAAATATATATAAATACATACACATTTAATAAACATAAATAAACAGTTCATACATGATATTTATTGATTTACTTATCTATTCGTCTCTAAAAATCTACGAAACAATCCCACGCTGAAGTTTCCTTCTGTTGCTCCTGTTTCCTCTGCAGTAAATGTGGCTGTTGCATTTTTTCTTTTTTCTCTTTTTTTTTAATATAAAACACACCACTGTTTCTTTTTTTTTTTCCCCACCCGTCAGAAACGGTTCTCGGATGTTGCCGAATCGGAAAAGAAAAAAAAATTAAACAGTGTTTGAAAAAGAATAAAATTGTGAATAATTATGATACATGTACTGCGTAGACGTTGTTTAGAGACGCCGAATAAGCACGTTTAACGTTAGCTTTATGCAAAGACAAGTTACCAAATAATTCCAAAAAGTCACCCTGTAAATAAATCACAAAGGACGGATTTATTTATCATAAATTTCAGACTACACACACTCGGACCGGCGGTTCCTCCGAGTAAGCGATTAACCCAGGTATTGAGTTAAAGAGTGACAGGCGAGCTTCGCCTTGGATTTGTAGCGCCACACGAAGGGTTTCTGGAGCTCTGAGCGTGACAATAAAAGGGTCGCGACCCGACAGAGGATTTCACGCCACCACTGAAAAGACACTCGTCCCTTAACCCCTCGTCCTCTGTTCACTACTTAGCAATGGGTCTCACTGACCCGAGGCTCCTCTGTAGCTTTTTAAAACACTCATCTCAATAATTAGCCATATTTATTAACAAGAACCACATACATTTGATCAGTTTCAGCATTAAAATCAAACCATTAAGACTGTAAAACGTCAGCATTCCGTATGTATTTCTTAAAAACTTTAACGAGTTAAACATACTTTGCAAGTTTGGACAACATGCGCATTATAACGTCACAATCCGATCGCTTGTTTTCTGAAAGCAGATATTTTCCCTGGTGCCAGAAATCGTACTTCCTGGTGTACGGATATGCGTATGATGTAACTACGTGCACTTTGTTTTGCTGTATTTACAGTTATGTATTGGGTCTGATGTTAATCTTAGCAGTTTTTTTACTCCTCGGTAAGTAACCGGTAATTACTGAGGATGTGCGAGGTAAGTAACTAGTAATGTAATAGTTAAGTGTGAGGTGAGTAGCTAGCATTTATGCTATGAAGTATGCAGTGATTAGCTTGTATATAATAGAGAAATGTGTGGTAAGTAATAGTTAAGTGTGCTTCGATTAGCTTGAGTTTGTTGTGGTGAATAACTGGTAGTGTAATACGCATGTAATAGGCAGCTATGCGGTGATTAGCTTTTATTAAGCAGGGAAATTTGTACTAAGTATCATGCAGTGATCAGCTTGTATTTATTAAATACATTTGTTGCTAGTATATAGTAGGTAAGTAGGTACTGATTAGAGACATTTGTGGTAAGTAACTGGTAGGAAATTAGGCTGTAGTTGGCTGGCATTTGCTAGGTAAGTAACTGGTATTGTAATATCTGAGTATGTCATGATTAGCTTGTGTTCTTAAAAGGAAATTTGTGATACATAACTAGTGAACACTCATCTTGAACTAGTTTTGCATAAATGTCTTCAAATATTGCGCAACTCTGTGAACCGAACAGTTAAGAATAAGGTATTAGCGTTAATGCACCTGGTATCTTTCTGTGTTAAGTAAGTTTACAACTTCGTGCATACTGTTCAATTCTGCGTAATTACATCTATTTTTGCGTAAGTTAGAGCGTACTTAAAGATCGTATAGAATGCTCTGTTAAGCAGACATCTATCTATTAAACACTAGCTTACTCCCAATTAGTTAAGTTACCTACAGTTTTTTACTTTGATACAAAAAGTAAACAATATAATAGTGTACAAATGACACAAACAGATGTCATATGCTGCAACATAAGGAAACTATAACGTTTTGTAGTGTTATAAATGTATTATTATTATTAAGGCACGTTTTATATACAAGGTTTTGGTTACAAAGTCAGAGAATTCGCAACATCCAAGATTTTACTTTTATCAGCAACCTGAACAAAAATGGCAGCCATTTTGGATTTCTATGTTAAGAATTAGTTAGCGTGTCTATACTGAAGATCAATAACATGCAAATAACATCTTTATTATTGTTATTAGTTTGGTTCCAAGGGTCATTATGGCGTTCCTTAGTAATTACGGAAAGGAATTATGACAGGAAGTGGAAATTGGAAAGCAGAAGTGAAATTCAATGCCTGGTGGCTTTTCTGTACGTTTAGCATTTTCATTTGCTTCTAGCATGCAGGGTTTTTTTTTTCTTTTTGACGCGACGTGATGAGAAAACGTAGCGTTTTGTTAGTAATGACTCGCACAAACCAACACAAAACCAGTTCATTTCGACAAACGCAAAAAAAAACACGCAGTCGAGATCTCTTTCAGTCGAGAAGCTCCAACCCGTGAAGTACAAAGTTCTGTCGGCGAAGCGGTGTGTGAGTGTGTGCTTGGCAGAACAATGCTCACGGTCACACACGAGGAAGCTGATCAGTGTAGCATGGCCGCTCCAGGAGGCCCCGTGGCCCGCAGAATCACTGATTTATCACACGAACAGATGCCGTGCACAAAACACACACACACACACACACCCCAGACACAACAAAAAACAAGATGTTTTTTTCCCTCTCTTTGTTCTCTACTTTGTGTGTAACCATATCGATAAAAAAGTTTCGGAAACAGAAAAAAAAACCCAGCATGAACATTCCAGTGGAAATTATTTTACTTTACAGAAAGCGTTTTTTTTTTGGCCTGTAAAAATCCATAAATAGTATATTTTAAATGAAAAACAATGTATATTATAATATTAATATAATAATCCATTTATTATAATATAATATGAATCAAATATTTCTGTCAGTAGAAACAAAAAATGATGACGGCGATAAACTGAAAGTGTAAAAATACAAAACAAAAAGTGCATTTTTCAAATCATCGAAAGGGGGGCGGCATAGAAACATGAAGCTGCAAGGTTTGGAATTTAATCGAAGAAAACTGTGACGTATATTATTATTATTATTATTATTATTATTATTATTATTATTATTATTATTTCTTAAAATGTTGATAAAAACTTGACCACGCCTACTTAAAAGCAACGATTATGCATTTACGTCTTGTCTTATAGAAAATATGGCTTCTAAAAGATTCCGTGAATTCCTTGAATCTCGTCCTAGCGCTGTGTATTTTTAGCGTTAGGACAGCAAAGCCGGACAGCTGTGCGCGAAGCTGATCAACCTGGAGCACATCGCCACTCCGCTACACAGGACGGGCGAGATGTGGGATGGGAACGGACGGCTACGAGACAATGACTGGATTCAGGCCTGGAGCATATGGCTTTGTCGTTAGAGTGTGATTTGCAGCACTGACATCCATATAACCTCCGTGATGCTGCAGTCTTGGAGGTCCGACAGAGGAGACGGATTAAAAAAAAAGTCTAGTAGAACGTCTAGGAGAGAAGTGAAGATAATGCGAACCACCCCGGCTTCAGACCTCCTAGACGCTCATTAAACTCCTTCACTCCGCGAGCCGAGTCAGCGAAAACCCGCCGCGGAGTACGTTCGCTGAACACATGCTCTAGCTAGGGCGGAGTCTCATCCCGTAAACCAGGTCACCAAGCCAAAGCTGTGTAATCCCTGATTCTCAACCAATCGAAGCTTGGTGTAAAAAACATTCACTCTCTCCTCATAACTATTGCTAACTTGCTAACATATCTTAACAAAGCTAACACCGTCAGGTCTCAACAACATCAAAATTCCCTGTAAAAGGAAGCTGCGCCTTTCCTCTTATTCCCGGTCTGCACCGTGGTGCGCACGCATTTCTAATTTGCTGTATCTTGGAGGGTTGGAGATTCAACGAGGCAGGGAACGTCTTGCGCAGGCGTGGGTGGCTTTACATTGGAGTTAATGTGCAGTGTGTGTGTGTGTGTGTGTGTGTGTGTCACAGAGGGTTATCTCTGTAATGCCACCACCCACGGATACGAGTCGTCGACAAGTAGAGCTGTTTAACCCTTAACCTGCTTCCCGGGATCACATAACAGCTCCTGCAGGGGCTCCTGAATGAAACCAAATACGTCTATTGGCTAAAAGGCGAGAGTAACCGGTTCTTTAATTAATGATAAACAACAACGTAAAGCCAGCACGCGTTTTTAAATAGTATAATTCCATGACGTGTGATTCGAGATCTGAGTTTTACTTCCTGCTTCCTGAATAAAACGTAAACGAGAACAGCTCGTCCTTTGGATGGTCGACAACGTTAATAGTAACTGTAAACGAATAATGAAAAAATGATGCCAATCGGCGGAATAAAGCAGTTAGACTTTACATAAACAGATTTAAAAAAAACATTTACTCTTCTTGCACCACATTTACAATTTTAACGTTTATCGTGGTTAAAAAGCTCCTCTGTTTAGCGTCTCACAGTTGTAGCTTCAGCTCTGACACCTTCCATTAACGTTAAATCGACGTTCTTTTACCGGAATTTCAAGATTCCGATGATCAGACACGGTTTTTTAATCCTGTACGTGTTGTTGCCATAGAAATCGTACATGACATCGAGTTACGTCTACGTTTAAAGCTGGTCATTTTATGTACCTCGCGTAAATGACGTGGAAATTTTTTCAGGTGAAATTTTATAGTTTTGCTCTAAAAAACAATCAATTTAGCTTTTTTTTTTTTTTTTAAATATCCCTGTTTACTTGCTATGTAATAAATCGAGAAGAAGCGGGATTAGTGTTAACGGTTACATTATAATCTGAGCTTTAAAGGAGAAAAGAACGAATAAAGCTACAATCTAATGAATATCAGAGTCGGGGGATACGAGTCAGCGGGACAGAGTCGGGGGATACGAGTCAGCGGGACAGAGACTGAACCTCGGATTGGGAACGACCCGATCATTCAAATCTGTTTTCTTTCTTTCTTTCTTTCTGTGTGTGAATTTTATCTCCTTGTGTATGTTTGAATCAGGACCCCAATTTCCCTTACACAGGGGTCCTGATACAAAGGTAAAAAAGATGGCTTGGGGTGGGTGTGGGAACACACACACACACACACACACACACACACACACACACACACTCATTCTCTTTCTCTCCTGAGCCCGGGCCTCTTAAGGCTAGACCTGCGATGTAATTAGACAGATAAACTCTCTGATCACTGGCTTAGAGATAAAACCCCTTGGAGAGGAACACACACATACACACACACACACACACACACACACAGTCCATTTATTGAATTTATTTACACACACATAATGTAAACAGAATTAATTTGTCGCCGCAACGTAATAAGCCGGCAATCATTTTACACCGCAGATATTACGTGCATTAAACATTCATGCGGTCGGGAATTGTTTACTCGCCGCCGGCCATCAGTAATAAACTCTTTAATGATATGCATTTAATAAAAGCCGTCAGATCGCAAACAAACAGAGAAGCATAATCGAGCCCGGAGAGCGTGAGCCGAGCCGCTTTTAAACCAAAAAACTAATTTTGATCTTTTTTATTTTCCAACATCGAATTTTAGAAAACGAAACAAAAATGTTTACAATTTGAATATACAAAAATAGTCAAATAGACAAAACGCGGCCCACTAGCTTTTATGCTAATGGAATGAGAGCTTTACTGACGTACTTTCAAAGCGCCACCTTTCACTTGAAAGGCATAAACCGAGTCTCGTCACCGCAGAGGTCCGAGACGTCAACACGCAAACCCAAAAAGCGTTCTTTACAATTTTTTAAGAATGTTATCGCCTGTAACAATAGTAATAATAATTATTAATTTTACTCACGATTTTTACTATATAATAAACGAACAGGTCAGAAGTTGCACCTGCAGGCCGCCTGTCATCTCCCAGAATGCACCACGCGGCCCGTGGGCGGAGCCAAATAACTCCCCTGGTTATTTTCGTTCAATAAAAGATTTCCATTTTCGACTCCACTTCTGCATCTGTCTGTGACTTCATAAATAACTAAATAAATAGGCTGCTTATACAAACAACAACAATAATAATAATCTTTGTTATGATGTTATCATATCAATAAATTAATTTAACATTTTTAAATTAACATTTAAAAAATTAACAGTTTATCTTCTGAATATAATAAATAGTGAGTTAGTGAATCGGGTCACAGCATGTAGAAACAATAACAGACAATAATTACTGACTGTCCGACCCCCAAACACCCCCCCCTCTATCCCCCCCCCAGCAGAGAGACCCTCTCCATATCCCCAGCACACACACACATCCACACACACACATCCACACATCCACACACACACACATACACACATACACACACACACACACATCCAAACACACATCCACACACACACATCCACATACACACACACATACACACACACACACACACACACACACACACATCCACACACACATCCACACACACATACACATACACATCCACACATCCACACACACACACACACACACATACACACACACACATCCACACACACACACACATACACACACACATCCACACACACACACACACACACACACACACATACACAGCA
>JAQQZX010000010.1:13842935-13868468 GCA_030068355.1 Notoglanidium maculatum | reverse complement strand
CTCTCTCTCTCCGCCTCTAGCGCTCTCTCTCGCTCTCCCTCTCTCCCTCGCTCTCTCTCTCTCTCTCTCTCTCTCCCTCTCTCTCTCCCTCTCGCTCGCTTGCTCCCTCTCTCTCTCCTCCTCTACCTCTCTCTCTCGCTCCCTTTCTCCTGCTCTCTCTCTCTCCTCCTCTCCCTTTCTCCCCCTCTCTCTCCCATGCTCTCTCTCCCTCTCTCTCTCTCTCTCACATTAATTCCCTCGCTCTTTACAGCCACAAATATAATGGATTTGTGCAGTCTAACAGAAAATGACTTTTAAAACACACACAATTAGGAGAGGCTCCGGACACATCAGCATAATCGAGAGAGGATTTTTAAACTTGTTTATTTCCTTATTTATTTTAATAAAGGGGCATTTAGGGTTAAAAGCAGAAGCTCTGGCTTATTATGCGCCGATAAAGGCTCGACTGAAAATAAATTCCATTGATTTTAATCAGCCTTGTGTTTTTTTGTTAGATTGTGCAAAACCAATTTCTAACACACCGCATTTATTAGTTTTGTAAAGTTCACCAAAAAAGGAAATGTAAATAGTAGAAATCCTCAGATACTGATGTCAATAAATAAGAATCATACATTGTCTTATGTTTAATCACGTGATCACAATGCTATGAGACATTATTTAATGAGATAAGAATAAAATAAAGATGTGTGAATGACTAAAATTTAAATATATAAAATATATGACTAAAACATCGTTTTAAATTAACTGTTTTTGATCATAAAATAAACTGTTAGTGTATATTTATTGATTATGTTTTTAATAACCCAGTCAGTTACTTTGTACCCACTTCATTTGTTTGTTTGTTTGTTTGTTTGTTTGTTTGTTTACTTCACTGAGAGAGAAGACAAGAAGTTCAGTAAAAAGGAAGTCAATAATTTCAATCCATTTTTATGGCCATGTTCTAAAATAAATTTAAAAAATCTACATATAATATAAATAAATAAATCATTTTAAAAATCGCTTTATGATCCATTACGCAGTCTGTGAAACCTCAGATGGATGATTTACCAGGCTGTCAGTTTTTTATATATATATATATATATAAAATGTAATTGAATTTTAAATGAAAAGTATTCCATTAAAAAACAAAAGTTAACTGTACAGTTTAAAACAAAAAAGAACCCATCCTGTCCATTGCTCTGTACATGCTTTTTTAAACATTCATTTATTTATTTATTTATTTATTTATTTATTTATTTATTTGAGGGGGGGGGAACGCTGATAGAAAAGACAAGATTACAGGTAAAGGTAAAAAAGAAGAAAAGAAAAGAAAAGGGAAAAAAAGGAAAAAAAGGGCAGCTACAATACAGGATATGCAACTCACACATGCCATTTCATAGTCATGTTCCGAATTATTGCCAGGCCTTGCTCTGAAAGTGCAAACTCAGCCGTGAATATTGCATTCCTGATAATACCCAGCACTGAGCACACACACACACACACACACACACACACACACACACACACACACATAGCGCGAAGATACACACCGAATCCGACATACTTTGCAGTTTTATTGCTCGATGCATAATCTCTTATTTACTGGCCCGTCGAGGCGTGACCTCCACAGACTGCCGCTCTCTGACTGACAGGCTGCAGCGCTTTTACCCACAATGCACCGGGGCGATCGGGAGCGTACAGCTGTCTCCGCTGTTAACTTCTCACTTTCAGCTCTGAGCTGCGAGCAAGCGAGCTCAACACTTTACACATTTATAACACTCGGAGCTGGGATCATAAGGAGCGGTTCTCCTGTGGGAGCGTACACACTGTACACACTGTACACACACACACACACACACACACACACACACACACACACAGTACACTCATATCATGACACATTAAAGATCTCGATTGAATGAAACTGTAAATGTTTACGATAAGCACAACAACCGTTTTACTCATCATTATTCAACCAATAATCTGTCATTACTACTTTTTTGCGTTACAGGTTTAGCTATACGATCGGGTTTGTGGTAAACAAACAAACAAACAAACAAACAAACAAACAAACAAACAACAAAAATGCCTACATTTATAAAGCACAATCCTGTTCACCTCTGCAAACAAACAAACAACATATCAGTAGACATACGTTGTTTTTAACGGATGATTCCGTTCAGGTGTAAAAACAGACAGACAAACAAACAAATCTAAAGGCTCTTGTTTTTAGAACCCATATGTGAACAAATAAAAACGTTTCAGTAGACCTAACTTGATTTTCAACAGAGGTCATGTTTAAAAACAAATGAACAAACGAACGAACGAACGCATACTAGACAGAGACGTAACCTGTTTAGCTGTGTAATGAGATGTACAGTAAATATAAGCAAACAAACAAATAAAAAGTGTTTCAGTAGCCACAACGTCACTTCCAAACAAAAGCCATAAGAACATCAGCAGACAAGGTGCGATTTTGTTTAATTACTAAACGAGGGTTTTAGTAAAAACAAACAAATCAGTAGACATGATTAAGCGATAGATGACGAGGTTTATAGTAAACAAACAAAAATGTATCAGCAGACGTAAGTTGTTTTCTCAGTCGAGATCCTGTTACATACGTCACGAGGTTTTTCATAACTGACGTTAGCTTGTGAAAAACGTTCAATATGTTAAACAAACAAAAAAGACTTTAGATATGGGATTTTGACTAAAACTGGCAAATTATCTAGCAAATAAATAAATAAACGCGCAGTCATGGCAATCTGGTTTCGAAGGAAGGTCTTGCTTACCAATATGAGGTCTTTATCTAAAGACAACAAACAAACAAACAAACATGTTCATACAATAAATAAATAAGTTGTGTTTTTAATGCACTAAATTTAGTTTTCAGCTTTGTTTGTTTTGTTTTTTTTCGAAACGATCATTATTTCTCCGAGATGGCCAGCGTCGCTCGTCTCCGCCCAGCAGGTGGAGGCGCGGTGACGTTCCCGCAGGCGTTTGCAACGTTCCTTCCCCATTTATTAGTTTGATGGTTTCCAAGAACTACAGTTTGCTCCCTAAAGTGTCCGAACGAGACGCTGCACTTCCTGATACAGAAATGTGAAATTGATTTAGTCGCAGGGCGTGATACAAGAACATAGCCTTCCTCTGTGTACTCAATGAGATTACACACACACACACACACACACACACACTTGCTGGCTGGTGTTATCTGACCTCTCGCATCACGGCTAATCCGGCTCAGCTTCACCTAATGATGCCACTTGTGCCGTGCCCAACTCCATAAATCGCATCCCATTAAAATGCAAATCCAGCCTCCTCTTCGCCTGGAGTGCCGAGCGCCCTGACACACACACACACACACACACACACACACACACACACACACACACACACAAAAATGAGAGTCAAACCATTCCTCCATCTCCCCCTCCTCCTCTTCCAACCATGCCATCTCTCTTTCTCTCTTTCCACGAGGAACAAATCCGCCCCCCTTACCTCCGTCCCTGATAACTGATGCTCTGATTATCATTCCGCTGCCACATTGCGGATGAAATAAGGCCCGAATGAGGCAGGGATGAAAGGAGCGAGCGAGCGAGGGTGGGTGGAGGGGTGAAAGAAAAAAAAAATCATTTTCAGCAGACTTATACATTTTTTTCTGTTGTTGTCAGGAAATGAACAAATGGTTATCAACGTAACGAGAGGGGGATCTACGTTATCGGCGTGCCAGGTTTTTCCATGCTGATACTCAGGGTTTTTTTCAACAGGAAATGAATTTCTTCCTCCGCACCGGCACCGGCCCCGACGCCTCCCCGGCTCTATTTTCCCCCCCCTGTTCTATTCTCAAGCTTAATATGAGACGAGGCTTAAAAATATATACGCCTCCATAAGTGCTGTCCTCGTGCAACTCGGCTTATACGGCGCGATCAATAGAGCGTGTTTTTCTATAAGCTCCCGCTGTAGGATTCATTTTCGAATCAGTCTGCCATTTCTTGTTGTGTCTGTATCACACACTTGCTCATCACACACTCAATTTGAGCTCCTCTACGCCGCTTCCGAAGGGGTGGGGAAAAAAAATGCTGACAAGCCGCGCCGATTTTTTGGTGGTTCTTTTACAAATAATGTCATAGTTTGTACTAAAATTACGAATACTGGCTTTAATTACAGATCTGAAAATAACCAACGGTGTCACGATGTAGCGAATAACTGCGGCACTTTGGTTAACTTGTGCACGCATTTGTTTAGTAGTGAATTCTACTTTTAGAATTCCATTTATAGCTACGTCCTCGACACAAGCATCCTACGAACAAGCTCCGAACATTTTTAAACAGATAAACCACGCCAAACGTTTCCTAATTAAGGAATAAACCGCGACGGGGTTAGAAAAGTGACCGACGACAGCGTGGCCGATTCACCATTACAATCCCGAAGATGATTATTTTCCTACCGTAACGTTTTGTTTGTGAAATGATGTCATACTTTGTATCTGTTTATAGTCACGTTTAATTTCCCTGAAACAAGCTACTTCCTGTTATTGTTTACGTTACAGCAGCTATAAACGCTTATTACGCTAGCCTCTCTTTGTCTTCTTTGAGGTTAATAAAACGTTACCGCAACGTTCTGAAAAGTTTTCCGAAGAGTTAAGCCCTGACTCCTTCCGTAAATGTCAGATAAACATGAATGTGTCTTTACGTAAGTTGATGTATCTGTAAGAATTGAACAGCACACAAGGTCAAACGTGACACCAGTTCTATTTTAAGGAAGACGTTGCCGGTTGTTTTTTTTTTACCCTGGTGAAAGGCGATAAGGTCGCCTCGGGACGCCACGTCAAAGCAGGAAGACGTATCGGAAAGCGATGCGCCGTTGTGTGAAAAGCGAAGCCCAGAACCTTTCCAACTGTCACCGTCACCCTGGACGCAGGGAAGAGGGATGAGGAAACGATGGCGGCGGGACGGGAGGTGATAGAGGGACGAGGAAACGATAGTGTGGGGCCCGGCCCATGCTGGAGGTCGAGGGTCGTGGCGAGCGGATTCGGGTGTTTAAATGTGACCTCGCTGATAAGGGAGGCTTCCTGTCGGGTTTCGTTTCACACACAGGCCATTTTGATGGATTTCGTATCGTTGAACCGTGATAAGAATATTTACGTTTATTCGTTTCTTTTGTTCGGTTACTATATAAGGTTGGTGCAGGAAGTTTCGTTGTGCTTTGATGCCCTTTTATGTTTGATAAACTTTTCATACCTTTTATTAGACTAAGCTACCAGTCACAGTTCTAGTGAACGTTCTTTACCACTAGGAACATCTAGTGATGTCACAGTTTCTGAAATTAATATTCATCGACGGTGACATCACAGTGACAACTCTTGTACAAACAGCATGAGCAGTGGTGGTCGTTTTAACACACAAATATCGATAAAGAAGCAGATATAATCCTGATCCTGATCCTCCTGCGTCCATGTATTTGTCACCTTGGCGGTTTTGGAGGTTCGCGGTGTCGCGGCGCGCTCGCCAGGCACCGAGACGACAAAAGGCGAATCGTTGCCAGGCCGACGCCAAGCTGGTGCCACGCCGTGACCTAATAAATCCGGCGCCGCAACGGGTTGCGACCTGGAAACAAGCGTGAAGCCCAGACAGATTGGCAGAGCAGCGGTGGGTCGGGATGGTGCTGATATTCCACCGACAGACACCTCCTGCATTTGTGTGTCTTAGCTGTAATGTGCTCAACCTGCTATGTACGTGTACAGTGTGAAAAAATACACTGTGCTCGAATTGAACTTTTTAGCTGGTTATAACTGTTTGAAACTCATTTCATGTGAATATGTCTCAAAATACATCACATCAACATGCCATTACTAGCCGCTAACCTACACAGGAACTGAGACAGAACCACCGATTTTTCTGCTGCTAAAGACACTCTAGCTATTTACTACTAGCATTCAGCTAGTTTATATCTTCATGCTAGCTAGCATTATAGAGAACAGCAATAAAGCTGTTGTTAATTAGCCTTAGCTAATGTTTTCACACATTAGGTGGTAGAGGAGCTGATTTCCCACCTGTGATCAGATCAGTGTGAGAATTTGAGACGTCTTTTTCTTTTCTAAATCTGTCTCGTGCTTCTTCTGTTATGCCTTAAGTAAATCTTATACTTTTCTGCAAGACAAATTGCTCATTTATGGCTTAAGAATGCTACTTTATGAGCTATTAATGTTATGGAATGTCTGCAGTTCGTGTTCTTTTATACATCTTATAGCAGCTAGCTAGCATCACTAGCGTCTTATAGCAGCTAGCGTCTTATAATGGCGAGCATCGCTAGTGTCTTTTCTCTCAGTATTTGTTTATATTATGAAACACCTCAGAAGCTCCTCCGTCGTGAAAGCGTCGGGAAACATGCAGACCGTAGTAAATTCTCTGTCGCGGAACATCCGAAGTGAACGTTCGCACAGCGAACACGGAAAGATCTTTAGCAGGAAGTTGTACTTTTTTGAACTGAATGATGGACTTTCACCTCGTTATGTATTCGGCGTGCAGCGTGAGCATTGTGCGGGATTCCTTTTCCGTCCAAAATTGATAGACTTTCAGGTGCGTTCCTTTCTTTCTTTCTTTCCTTTTTTTTAAATAAACGTTCCTCAGCATTAATTAAAAGTAATTATGAGACCACGGAGGGCATAGATAACTAAGGAGATAAGCGGTATTATGTCTTGGTTTTTGCCTTTATCAAAGTACATAATTTCCCCTCTAATTTGAATTAATTGGAATTAATTGTATGCTACACTGGTCTCAATACAGGCGAGTAATCTTTGCGCTCGGAAGAAAAAAAAAAAAGGAGGGAGATAAAAACCGACCCTTTCCTTTATTCAGGTTAATTACGTTTCATTTCATTATTTTTTTCCACCCTTTCCTCGTTCCCTTCTCAGCGTTGCGAAAATAAGAGCTGCTGAAAGACTGAAAGAAGCTGAGAACAGCCCCCCCCCCGCACTACCACCCCCCCCGACCCCCGAATGCCCCACCGATCTCGAACCAGAGTAAGTGAACTGTCAGCAAATTCCGTAGCAAAAATTAATTATTTCAGCTTGATAAACCTTTTCATCCACTTGACTCCTTGTGCAGAAAAAGCCAATTAATAATGTCAAACATGCTCTCTCTGGTGGGACGGGCCCTCGGCTAATGAGTGTATTTACTCCGCGGGCTGAATGTAGTGAGCGAAGAGGCGAAACTTTGTCCCGATCGCGACACGACACACCTGTCAGATGAGCCCTCGTGTCACCGCCTCGAGCGGGGGACGGACCTCCTTTCAGCTTTTCTTCTCTCAAATCCACTTTCCTTCTTAAATAATTAGCGCCTGCCAAGTGGCGAGGTCAGATCTCGGATCGCAGCCGCGAGAAAACCTGCGGACAGAAATGTCATTTCCTCTCGCCGAGGCGTTCTACGATAAAGCTACGAATTTGTTTTTGTGCCTCTCACGCCAAACGCTAACAATCTTAATTGTTTCAAGCGGCCACGAAAAAAAAAAAGTTAAATCTTCGTTCTCACTTTTATCAACTACGAGAATTCCGCTCGCTTTCATCGTCACTAACGTAAAAAAAAACAAAAACCGCTTGTCACTTCCTGAAGATTTTCCCACGCCGACAAAAACACGACGTTGCGGCTTTACCGCGGAAGTTTCCCGAAGTTCGTGTTTTTTTATTTTAAAAAATTGTTAAAGAACAATAACGTGATGCTTTTTATTCGGCTTAATATTAGTCGAGCATCTGCGTGAAGTTATAATCTACGTCGAATAAGAAATACGTCGTTAAGAATAATAGCGATTCGTTTCCACTGCGAAGCTTTCCGGACGGACACAAAGTTTTCTGCCACAGAACAGGACAACATGGAGAGGTTTCTACTATAGTAATGCGCACGTTATCGATATACGCTGGTTTCCATAGTAACAACTTACACGCGAATTCGTAGATGTTTGTTAATGTTTATGGAAGGAGTCTCCTAACAGTCGGACGGAGGGGTTTACACTTCTCGTGACTAATAATCGCTCTCTATTTAGCAGAAACGTGTAGCAGAACACGCAATGCTAACGTGACTAGCTATGGGTTTTTGTTTTGTTTTTTGTCTTATTAACGTCCGGAAAAGAGAGTGGTGGTGAGGGAACGAATGTTTATAGCTGCTGTAATGTAACAAGAACTAACTTGTTTTTTTTTACATTAAATGTGACTATAAACGGATAAAAAGTCACGTGCGTCGTGTTGTTCTTCGGTCAATAAATATTTGTGCTCATGGGCAAATTTCCGTGGCACAAAAAAGGAATAAAAGACTTTGTTGATTATTTTCCAATAAGTGTTACGTGACGGTCACTTGTTGATGATGTAATTCGTAAGTTGTTTTTATGTCTGATCTCACGTCTGACGTGCTGATTTATAGGACAGAACCATCCCCCGTCATCAGTGGCTAGTGGTTTGTCCCTGCGTACGTGACATTACAGACGTTTTCCTTCCCTGACACGATGCTAAATACCGTCACGCTAACAATGAAAGGCATCCAGGAGGGCACGAAGGCCACAGTGAACACAATGCTGTAGCAGTTGGCCGGGTTTCTGAGCCTCACGTCATTATACACCACGTTATCGGGTCGGCTCCTTCCGTTAAACTGCAGCCCCTTAGAGCGTGCGCTTGTGGGAAAATAATGAGCAAATCAGCAGCTGTTCCAAGTGTTTTATGTGTTTTCCTACCAAACTCATGATTTATTTTTTTTTTTTGATTTCAAACTCTATTTTCATCATGTATTCTTATTTATTTATTCTTTCTTTTGCTGCTATTATTGATATTGTTTCTTGTTTTTTCTTTTACAAACCTTGTTTTCTGATCTCTTCTGTTTTTCTTCTATGATTTTTTCTGTTTTAACGTTTATTTTTTCTCTTTCTGACTTTATTTTATGATTTCCACTGTTTTCATGAGATATTTTCTTCTTTCAGCCTTTTTTATTTATAAAAAAGGGTTTTTTTTTTGTTTTGAATTGTTTTCTTCTATTTTTTTTGTTTTCAAACTTTTTATCCATTTTTTTTTTTTTTGCTTTTGTTTGTCTTGAGTTCTTCTGCTTTGTTTTTTTCTTTCAAATGCTGTTTCATTTAATGTTTCTACAAACAGGATTTCATCCGTTTAGATTTTTTTATTTTAAACTCTGTTTTTAGGATTTATTGTGGGTTTTTTTTTTTCTTTTTAATTTTAAGCTTTATTGTTATGATTTCCTCTGTTTTTATTTAATCTCATTGTCATGTTTCTTTCACAAATTTAGGATTTCTCCCGTTTTCATTATTTTCTTTCAACTTTTTTTCCTCTTGATTTCCTCATCGTGTTTTGACTTAGTATTACTGTTTCTGCTCATATATCCGTTATTATTATTATTATAAAAGTTCCCATTTTGTTCTTTCTGCTTTTCCATTTTCTCTACTCGAGTGTCTCGGACGAACAAGAAAAACCTCAGAAGTGACCCAACCCTCAGCTGTGGCGTCCGAGTGACGGAGACGTCCTCATTCCTCCCCGAGCTGAGAGTCGTGACCTCTGCTGTTTGGTTTTAAAAAATCGGGTTCCTCACTCAGACGTGGAACCAACACGGAACCGCACACGCTAATCCTCCTCAAGCAGAAGCACAGCCCGAGCGCTAAAACCAAACATACCATGATGCCAGTTTATTTTCATTTTCTTCTCAGCATGTGGCGAAGGTTTGACATTCTTTCGTCTCGAAAAAGGAAGCGTGGAGGAACTCCAGGCAAACTAAATGAAAAGAGTATGCAAGTAACTCAAGCCTGCTTTTTATATTGATGTCTAAATCAGCCGCACTGGAACCGACGCGACTCCGAAGCCTGGAATGTTCCACTGGAAATGTATAGCGTCTCGTTACGTCTTTTAATTGCATTTACGCCGGTTTACGCTTAGAACCCGGGAGAACCTCCTCAGTTCCTCTGCGCTACACTGACACCTCTGCAGATGTTTTTTTTTTCCATTGTGCAGGTGCCATGCAGAGGTCAAAGGTCAGCATCCAGCGCATGACTCACGCTCTCCCACAGTGGGCTCGGCGGTTCCCATGGGCGCGAGCACCTGTTCCGCATGTGGGAGGTAGGAGGAAAGAAGACCCACGGGACACGTTCATAGCACAGGGAAGTGGAATTCTGGGAATTCTGGACACGATGATGATGATGTATGGGAGAAGGGTAGACAAGACACCTTGCGCGTTGCACCTGTAGCTACGGCTCACGTTACGAGCACAAGGAAAGCGAGGAATGTGCGCTGAGCTTCTGAAGAGAGCCCACACCAGTGGATGACGGCAGATGGGCCGCGCAGGCCTGGCTTAAATTAGACACACTCCCACACACACACTCACAAACAGAGGCATGTGTGTGTGTGAGTGAGTGTGCACTTATAACCGTGAATATTTGCATACACTTTTACGGGCAAACTCGACCACCTGCTCACACAACTTAAAGCTCGGATGCTGTGCAGGTGAAGTGTGCTTTAGCCATAAAGACACACACACACACACACACAGGCTGCGCGATTAGCAACGCTAATAAACGTCAAACACGCCAAAGCTGGGTGTTCCAGCTCCTTTCCTTCTGGATCACTCGGGGAATTCTTCCAGGCCGTCCTTTAGTTGTGTTTGAAAAAGTGTGATCATGTGACCTGGAATTCCTCATGAGCACAACGTGAACTCACACGTGAAAAGACATGACCCACAAAATCCCATCTGAGAGTATGAAACTGCACACTTTGAGTATGTGAGTCATTAGTAAAAAACATTACATTTACATGCTAATAACATATCATGTGAAGCTTTTTTTGTAAACAAACAAACAAACAAACAAATACATCAATAAATAAGAATAGGTGAATCATTTGCAAAAATCCAACCTAACAGTGATGACCTAAACAAAATTCAAAATAATGAATCATGTGTATAAACAACATGCGAGAATAAATGAATTGTTTAAAAAAGATGAAAATGAGTGAATCATTTGTTAACTAAACAATGATTCATGAAATATCTGATTCCTGAAAATAACTTCGATTAAAAATATTATTATTAAATTTCAAATAAATGTATTAAAAATAATTGCATGTGAAAATCAATTAATCAAATCTGAAAATAAATAAATCTCGGGTAAAAAAAAAAATGAATCGGATGAAAAAGTCGCATGAAAATAAACGGACCGTTTGGAGAAATAAAGAGTCGCGTGTGAGGATAAAATGAATCAGGAAGACGTGTGAAAAACGGTTCACATGCCAAAAAAAAAGCGTGAGAAAAAAACACGTTCGTGAGAAAACGTTCACGCTTGGAAAATTAGACGTATCTGAAAAATCATGTAAAAATGGAATAATTTTTTTTTTAAAAAATCACTTGGAAAATAAAGCGTTCGTGGAAAATCGTGAAAAAAAATTACTCGAGTGAAAAAAATCATATGAAAATGATCGTATCTTAAACGATGTGTGGATTTAAATGAATCATCGGCTGAAAATGAATCGTTAAAGAATCACATGTGAAAATAAATCATTAACGTGTAACGTGTCTTAAAAAAAACGCGTTATTGCGCGGCGGTTATCGGCGTAATATTATTATTTTTTTAAAACATTTAAAAAAGAAATGTGTGTACAGGACGCGGTGAGGTGTTATATCCTGTTTTGCCAGTTTGCATTGAAACTATAGTGAAGTGTGAACACAACAACAGCAGAGTGTGTATTACAACCTCGGTGCAAATGAACGTGACAGGAATATTCCTAAAAACAAAAGCGCTCAAAAAAGGAAAGAGGAGGGAAAAAAAGCCCTCTGGAGGTAACCTAATTAAATTATAATCAGTACGGATTAATTAATCTATAATATTTATTCCTCTGTTTGGAAGAGGAGGCAGCGTAATAAAGGGTGTGTGGGTTTTTTTTTTTTGTCGCTCTGCACCGCATTGTCTTAATAAAAACGCAGCGAGCTCAACATGGCCCCCTTGACGCCTCTGCCAGAAGGTTATTGCTGATACGGAGCGCGCTGAAAAGCACTTATCACGTGCGACAAATAATTAAAGCGTCCGATAATAAGGAAATTAACATGGGCTTTGTGTGCGTTCGGGGTTTTTCTGCGCAGGACTCGGCTCATTGTGACGGAGCCTCTTAGGCGAGCCGGGGAATAAATTACGCAAAGAAAAGATGTAGTCATTAGGGGCGCTGATAAGGTGACAGAGGAAAGGAGAGAAGGCTTCCACTCTCTCTCTCTCTCTCTCTCTCTTTCTCTCTCTCTTTCTCTCTCGCTGTCCGCCATTCAGGAGAAAATATTGGAAGCCGGGGTCGCAGATGAAACGATTTGGTCCACAGGGAGCCAAAAAGACAGACTAGACGAAAAACAAATATCCTGCGCAAATATTTGCCAAAGAGGAGTGGCTTCCATTCTGCAACTTTCTCAAAGCGATGCAGCACCAAGGAGGACGGGAAAAAGTCACGTGGTATACGTCAGAGCTTCCCAGTTTTTTCACATTCAGCACACGGTTTCACACGATTCGTTCATTTCCGTTCACTCGGATTCATTCACGTGATTCGTCTGATTCGCTCACTCGAATTCGCTCACCACAACTCGTTCCTTCAAATTCATTCACGTGATTGGTTCGTGTTTGCGACTTTGTCCCCCGAATCATTTCTTTCTACTCGATTCTTTTATTTTGACTCGTCAATCATTCACATCATTTTTCCTGATTCGTTTTTCTTTGCATGGGATTCTCGCACACGATTCGTTTTAACATCTGATTAAATGATTCGCTCATCTTCACAGGCGATTTTCACACGTGACTCATACATCTTCATTTGATTCTTTTCTCATGACGTGAGTCTTCCCCGATGCTTCATTTTCACATTCGAGTCAGTTCTTTCACATGGGATTTTTTTTGACAGTCACGTTCAAGTGATTCGTTCATTTTAACATGCCAAACTTTCACGATTCATGTTCACATCTGATTTTTAGACACGATTCAAATCATTTCTCATTGATTATTCAGATGACTCATTTATATTCACAGCTGCTTATATGAGTCCTTTATCTTCAGAGTGTTTGGTGTTTTGGTTGCTTCTTTTACGTAAGATTAGTTTATTTTGGTGACTTGGTGATTTTCGCACCAGAATCCTTTCTTTTCACCTGTCACATGACTCATTTCATTTCACAATTCATTGTTTTTATATAAATTTCTTTTCACATGTGATTTTTACAGATTTTCTTCATTTTTATGTAAGTTTTTCAAACAACCCAGAAATTTTCACATGTTTCTTTTACTTGATTTGTTTTTTTACACATTCATTTTAAATCTTTTCCATTTTGTTCACCATTTAAGAAACAGGTCTGTCTATGTTTAATATGTGTTTTTTAACGACTGAACAAAAACTGTTCTTTACAGTTTCCCTACTGTGCCTATCTGTATTTACAAAATCCATTCAAATAATTACTTTCAGTGCCTGAGCTAAATCTTTGCTAGCCCGTATTTACGTTCGGACTCACGCCAGTCATGCTAGCTACACGGACAGGAAGTAGCAACAGTGTGTGTTACATGCATCATCATGATTAGCCTTGTATGGTACTCATGGTACTCTTCCGTGGCGATGCCCCCTATAGTCCCTCCCTGGCTTTTTGACGTTTGACCTCGGCTTGATTGGCACGGCCGCTGCTCACGCCAGGGGGAAGCGCCATGGCCTTACAAGTTTAGGAAGCATCGGTGACAGCACATTGTCCTCCAACAAAGACGGTGGACGAGATCTGAGGGGGGAGACAAGGAACAATGGCGGAGGAAGAGACACGCATGAACGCTCGCCGCCTCTTTTATGCTGCAGGCCGTCTAGACAGTGATGTTCCACACCAAAAGGTTTTTTATTATCACTTTTTTCCCCAAAACAAATGAAGGAATGATCCTTCATCCTCCATGCTAAGGGTCAAAATGTTGGCGTCCAGCTCGGTGCTAATCAGCGCTAATAAATTCTCGTGCTGACGTGCATTTCAACATTCGTTCGCAAGGCTCGCCAATTTCCCGTCTGTAAAGAAAGGCTTTGTGTTTTTCACGTAGCCTGAGAGCTCTAGTGAAGGACAGGTGGTCCGACAAGCCGGAGTGAAGGCACCAGCGGGAGGTCTGACAGCGCACGCTAAAACACACACATGTACACTCGCTCATATGGGACCAAGCGTGAAAGAGCCTAAACTTCACACCCCGGCATGAAGGAAGAGCTCCGGAAGCTTTACATGGGACCTGCGTGGAGCATGGCAGCTTGATTTACATCACATTACACCACGTCTGGCACCGTGATGCATTTGGGACGTCTACGCGTATAGCTGACTGTAACGTGAGAAGAGTTTGTTAAAGCTACTTCACACGTCCCAGCAGCTGGATTCTCCAGTCTGATTGGCCAGAAGGTGGAGTTCCGACTGTATGACGGACAGATTTAAAATTGTTGCTACGGTGAGGTTTTCTGTACAGAAACGTTTGTTTAACATTCATGGTAAGGAGTCTCCAGCCTTGTAAAAGTCTTCAGGACAGAGAAGTTTTTAAGCAAAGAGGCAAGTCTACGGAAATGCTTTAAGATAAGTAATAAGTTGTTAACAAGATTAAATGTAGCAATAAAGGGATGAAAATAAAAGAAGAATTATAAGAGAAATAAACCACTGAACTGATTGTTTTCCAATAACAGCACATCATGTATTTATCAACAGTAATTACATATTTAATTTATTATGTAGTGGCGCATCATGCTTTTTAACCACTAATAGCTACATTTAATGTTGTGGAACATTACATTACATTATAGCAGCTATAAACGGTCGTTCCCTCATCAATCTCTCTTTTCTCCCATTCTTTTGACATTCATTGGACAAAAAAAAAACGCAGCTTGTCATGTTACCGAGAAACCATAAAGCGTACATTTCTTTGTCCTGTCACAGGAGACGCCTTCCATAAATGTTATAAAACTTTATTTGTTGTTAAATAACACCAGTCTTAGGCCATGGGAATGAGCGGTTGCTATAGCAACGAGAACGTATTCCATCGAGCACGTTAACACAGTAAATTGATGTTACAGGTGGAACTGCAGTCAATAGAAAATGGATGTGAATTGGACAAGCACTGTGGTGTCATGGATAACAACGAACTTTCGGGGTGGTAACAGTAACTCGGCTTCATCACGCACATCAACACCCCGTCGTGTTTTATTCCATACTTAACAGCAGAGGGCTAGAGTTTCTCGTATTTATGCTAACTAGTTCGTTGTAACAAACCCCTCTGCAGCGCCGGGCTGTAAATCACGCAGCAACTGTGCTGGACTCGATGCCACCCACTGCGCTGCCGCAGCATGCAGAGAATGGGCATGTCGCATGCCAGCGGGGCTGGAACTCAATAGGCCTGTATGTTTCAACCCCCCTTCCTCGTCCCAGCAGGTCAGCTGTGTGTGTGAGTGTGTGTGTGTGTGTATGTGTGTGTGTGTGTTAGAGGGATGATATTGGAAAGAATCATAGTCGACCCCCCTGCAGTCTCAGAGGCCACTGTTTCTCCACTGTAACCCGATATTGGCATCCAACCGCTACTACATGTGGTGTCACTGGACTCCATTTTGAATCTGTCGCCGAAAACTGCAGAAAAAAAGAAAAATAATGCTTGACGCTAGCAAAATGAAAGAGCGCCACGAAACGCTCCACTTGCTGTTTCCCTACCAGACCGAAAGCGGAGCGGCTTCGCTTGCCAACGGGGGTCCGTGGCCATGGCAACGCCTAAGTGATGCCTGCATAATTAGGGAGGTTAAACGGTAGCGGAGGCACGTCCTGACTCTTATTTGGACAGCCTGAGGACCATATTTACATTCTGATGTTCAAAAACACCAATTTAACCTGCCCACTTCCATAAACACACACACAGAGTGTTTTCTTTTGGGGGAAATATTATTACTCGGGCCTTTATTTTCAGCAACAAAAAAACCCACCATGTACAGCGATGATAGTGAAGAAGAAACAGTGATTCCACCAACCACCAATTAAAGGAAATGTTTCTATAAATGGATAAACATAAATTGATCTTGATTGAGCACACAATGAACTTTTGCAGTAAAATAATTCTGGTGTCGAGTTTGCATGTCACCATTTTCCTACAGTATAGCACCACGGGTGTTTTATTCCTGACTTTCTGCCAGTGGTCTCATCCCAAATTCAAGTACCCTTGACTCCTGAGCCCTATTGAGCTCTGTGGTGGAAAAAAAAATGAAATAAACAAAAGATTTAGTGTTTATTTGAAACCTGAATTGTATTATCCCTCGCCTTTCTTCCAAGACGAACACTTAAGACGTGAATATTTGACCTCGTGTTGTTTTGATTTGTGGTCTTTGCTTTGAAAGTAGATATTGCCCTCGTGTATTAGGCCAACAATACCCCCGCCATCTTAGTTCCTGTTTGGATCAGTTCACGCCTTTCAGTGGCTCCATGTGATCCCAGTGCACATTAGCATAAGAAAGTGTTTGGTCCTGCCTGGTGGCCGGGGAGCCGCAACAGACATCCAGCTGTCCATTCAGTCCGATTTCTCCCCCCTTTCTTTCTTTTTTTTCCCCTTTTCTGCGACGGCCTCGGCTAGAATCAATCATGTTTACCCAGCCCCGGTTTCTACCCTCCTCCTTTTCCCTCTCATCCTTAACCGCTTTTTAGTACACCTCGACGGATCTTTGTGTTGGACGACATCACACACCAACACCCAATCCGAGTCCTCCCGCCGGCACCACGTGACTCCGTCCACCATCCGTCAGAGCCCTGACAGCTCTTCGAGTGCTGATTTATCTAATTAGCAATCAATTAGCTTGTTACAACTGGATGCAATTACCTTTTTACAGAGAGGGCAGCTGGTGGAGGTAATAAATCGCCCCGTAAGTGGCACCCCCTCCATCCTTTCTTCTACCCCCCCCTCCCGTTCTCCTCTTCATACGAGTGTCGGACAGAATTACAGGGCCGCCGCTGAAACGCAAACACCGTCTCCAGGGACTACTTCGCTCCCCCGTGCTAATGTGCTGAAATCCCACTTTAATGAATATTGGACGAGTGAAAAGAAAGGAAAATGGGAAGGCTCTTTCATAATAAGGCCAGATTTCCGCCTGGTCTAATCCTTCGACAAAAAGCCGGGGTTGTTTTACAGCTGCCCCACACGCCGAGGTGCGCGAGGGGTCAGCGAATAATTTTCTGCATGGTTTGAAGCCATTAAGAGTGACCGGTGGCTGAGCGCACAGCCTCGACTCGCTTTTGTGAGAAACGAAACCCTGCCGAATTGTTTAGTACTTTGAAGAAGACCGTAAACGGACAGCTCTTGGTTCTTTGAAGGTCATGACTGGCTCCCAATGGCTGTGGGAAATTACACCCAGGTTATTTTTACAGCTCGGTGTGTTGTCACGTTGTCAGTTTGACATGGCATGCTCTCGGTTAATAACGGGTCAAGATTCATTTTCTGGAATTTTCCAGATGGATACGAACACCTTGTTAACTACGTTGTTTTTGTGTAGTTTTGTTTTTAATCTCACCAGAGAGCTTTATGTTTAAACTAGGCACGAGCATCAGGGCGATTTTTAACTTTCATACAAAGCTTGAAAGGATTGATTACGAAGCTCATGGGCAGGGTTGCCAGGTTTCATCCCAATTATAGCTCAAAAGCCCAGGAAAATCCTGAAACTAGACAATTTCAAGCAACGGACAAAAGAGGTCTTTGCTTTGAATAAAAGTTAACAGAGATGCACATGCATTTCTGATTTATTTGCAGAGCCACTGCACCATATCACCTATGGAGGGGTCTCTTGCTTTTAAATTTGAAAAATATTCACCTTTTTCATTCTTTTCACAGACTCCACGTTGACTCGTAGCAGCACTGCAAACTTTTCTGCCAAACTTTTCCGATCTTTCTGGAATGAAAACCTGAAGTAAATCTGATCAAATATGATTAGCACCTGTTGTTGTCAACTTTAAACAACAATTTCCTGATTTAGAAAAGACTTAGCTAGGCAATAGTTGTTCCAGATAGTTCCACGGGACATCTGGTTGTAAAGGAGTCTGAAATAAAAGTAAGCCGATGTTCATTTATTTTTTTTTAACCTGAACTCATATTTCTGCGCTATTGTGTAGGCAATAACCTTTAATGTGTAGGCCGATGTTAGCTTGCTGACAAAAAGAATGCTAGCTAGCATTGCTAATTAACTATAACTAAAGGTTGCTGTAATAAGTAAGACAAATAAGTATCTTTTCTAGAGATTATATAATATTTATAGATTTATAGATTAACGTGACATCTTGCTAGTGAAAAATAACCACATTTAACATCTAAACATCTCAGATTGCTAGTTAGCATGCTAATCCAGTGCGTGATATTTGATGTTGCTAATAACGCTATGGTGGCTTTGCCTATGAAAAAAATCGCTCTCGTTTGTGTCAGTGGTCTCGGAGAAATCCAGCGACCTCTGATATTTTTTCTATAAGATCCACGTGATTAAAGCCACATTCGTGGCCGAGATTCATCCTTATTCCTATTTCATGTTACAATTCACTCGCACAGACTTTCATTCGTCTTTTAATGAAGATTCGCCCTTTGGGATGAGCGGAATTGGCCTTTAACCTTGCTGAAGGTGTAGAACAAAAGTCAGATGGCTTTACTGGAGGTGGAGATGAAGTCAGACCCGGCGGGTTTATATATTAGATTTGATATTAACACTAAGTCACTGATCTTGTACCTTTTCGGCTTAATTCAAAGCATTGAATATGAAAAATGTTGGAATTAAATCATGTTACACCACTGCGCTGTCCAATTCTCAATTCTGGTATAGAAAATTTTCTATAAAAGGTGTTCATTCTGATATGTTATTATTTCTACAATAATAAAAACAATTTGGGTGTAGTCACCGATTTGCTGAAACTTTGTGTACGCTTATTTAGCAGTTGTGGAAGGAGTCTCCAGTGTCAGATAATTGTAAAAGTGTACATTTTAAAACTTTGGTACTCTTTTTTTTCCGGCTTTAGACGCTAAATGTAACAGCAACATGCTTCAGAAACGTAACCTACAAACTCTAGGCACATTTCTCTACACTGAAGGTATCTCGTGGTATGCCGTGTTTTCTGCTGGTTTCAGTTCTGTCGCAATTTTAAGAACTTTGTGGCTTTTTTTATTCAGTTGTTCTGTGGAAATGTCAGTCTTGCATAAAAATGTGCGAGTGGAAACCACAATACAGACGGTCATGACTTCGAGCGGTATGAATACTATTATAGTATTAGTGTTTTTTTTTTTCATTGGTTCCATTCAACTTGCAAGATGTTTCCAGGACTTTGGTTTTTTTTAGAACCTTTAATAATGGCTCTTTACAATTCCTTCCGTGTGTATTCCGTCTCCCAGAGCGTGCCGTCTTTGCCTAATCCTTCTCTAGAGCTTAGCCGCGACCAGTGAGATGAAACTCAAATCCAGGTACGTCTGAATATCTCTTTTCACCTGCTCATGGTGCGCCGGTGTGACAATGGCGGCACCTGACAAGGCAAGGTTAATCCAATACGCTGGCGTATTATGCAGGGTCAAACTCCATATCGTGCGTTTAGCGTATCATTAATTTCCAAACCTGCGGCCTGGGGTCCCTAGGCACACAATGACTCGCTACATTAGCTAAATGGCCGGCAGGCTGTAGCCTGTAATGAGATGAGTCGCTGGTGTGGCCGGTCGTTCATCATCCTGCTCGCTCCAATACAGGCCTTCTTTTATCTAGTCCCTCTCGGAGCTGATGTCATCATGGCCGACATTAATCAGCTGTCATGGGAGCCGGGGACTCCCATAATGCCCTATTAGCGTCCCTGTTCCAAAATCATTAGCCGCAAATGAATGGCCAGAGATTGGCCACTGTGACCAGGTCTATCAAAGAGCTCGGGTCTCTGGCTCAGGAAGAGTCTAGATTTGAAGCAACACGATCACCTTCTACTAGCACGCTACTCACTAGCTTGCTAGGCTACTCCGAACCAAATGATGAACTATCTCTGAACCTCAGATGTCCTCATTCTTTCAAAAAAAAAACCAGGGAAATAAAAACTCCCTTTCAAGCTTCTTCCAAGGTTAGCGATGTCATTTCCTGCCTTTTAAAAAAGCAGTGCAATTTGGGAATCCCATTATTAGTACAAATAGGATTCAAAGACTGGGAAGCGTTTCCCATGGATCCCAGAGAAGGCTAAATAATCGTACACATTGTCGGATATTTCTCCCATGGGACGCCATAAACGCAGGGCCTGTTAGGATTAGGGTTCTTGCCTCCCACTTTGAGCATCTATTTCAATAAGGTAGCCATATGTCATGGTTCTGCAACACACGACACCAGGAAAAAGTGATTACTAGCACTTAATAGGTGTCACCACTCCATTGTGAGGAACAGGATTATGGGGGTCAAGTATCATATTAATCAAATGCCAATTTGCCGATTCATTCAGCGTTGTTTGGCCCTCTCGCCTCCAACACGTCCATGTCGCTCACCCCTCGCGTGTATTTCAATTACTCCTCCTGACAGATGAGCTTGTGGACATTAGCCGCTAATAAGCAATGAATGACAGAGCGAAGACTGATTGTTCGCTTAGCATTCTGAACAACTCCAAATAAATAAATAAACAAAAACGGAAACTCGTAGCTTTTAAAATGAATTAAAATGTTAATTTTACATATGATTCGTACTTTCTCATTTTTGTATGATTCTTAACCATGATTCATTTTACACAATTCATTTATTTTCTTATTAATTTTACACAATTCATTTATCTCTAAGTTCTCTACAATTGACTTATTAATGCTAAAAAGAGTTTTTAGGAATGACTCCTATGATTCTTGTACATGATTCATTTATTTCATATGATTCGTGCATGTAATGCATCTGTTCTCATGTCATTTTTTGCAAATGACTAATTTATTTATTTATAATTTCTGCACATGATTCATGTACTCTCATATGATTCTCACATACGAATAATTTATTTTATTTTATTTTTTTTTTTTTTCACATTTGGTGATTGATTTGATTTTCTGATTTTTATTTTCACATATGAATTTTACACGACTCCTTTATTTTCTTTTGTGATTTTTTTAAACATGATTCATTTACTGTATTGTCACTGTATTAGTTTTCCACTTAAATCCGAAGATCCCAAATTATTGACATACATTTGAAAAATATGTTATTTTATTTGTTCCATCATTAGCATGTGGCTAAATCACTAATAATCGCTGTTATAGCACACGTCCTGACTGCACATCGCTCCGTGCTCTTCTCCCTCCACTTCTGGACAATAAACCCACTCGGCATTTAAGAGGCTCGTATCAAATTAATGCCCTCATTAAGTGAACGAGGGAACCATTTGCAGGGGTGGGGATGAATATGCAGATAAGCCTGGGCCGGCCTTGTTAATGTAGGGGGTGGGGAATGGAGGGAGGCTAGCAGTTTAGCGCTACGAGGCTATTCATCAACGCGGGAAAGGAGCCATCAGTCTGTCAGAAAGCACACTGTACTGAATATAGAGTGCACTGTTTGTGCGGCGTCCTGGGAAAACCCTTCAGCTGGTCAAAGTTTGCACATATAAATAGATCTGAAAACTACAGACTTTACTGAAATATGTTCTAAACTGAACAACTTCAGTTCCTACCTGCAATTACTTCCGATTTACATACAAACATGGAAAACAAAAACCCTTATAACTGTTGTTAAATATTATTTTGTCATACACGACCTCTCCTTAAATGTTTATAAAGACATGATGAAGAAACATAAAACTGGAAAGGAAGTACTACAGATCTCTGTGCCTCTAGTGAGTGTACGTGGCTAGTACAGTTAGCTTGCTAAGCTATCAATCAACCACTTTTCATACTGATTACTGTGGTATTTATTTATGTTTGTTTTTAACTAGTTAGCTTTGGAATATTTGTATAGCTACTACTGCCATAAGAGCTAAAAAAAAAAAAAAAAACACTGGACAGGCTACAATTGTACAATTGTTCTTGCTAGCGCGAAGCTAGTCTCATCTCCTGAGGTAAATGTCATGACAAACCGCTGCCTTCTCACTTTGAACGATCTGGATTCATGCTAATGTTGGTGATGAAGTAATTGCTGATTCACTCGGTGAGTTTTACTAATCTGTTGCTTATTTTTATCCCCTTTTGATTAGCATTAATTAAATCTGTTAAGCTTAGGCCTGCAGACTGACTGTTTTGCAGCTGTGTTTATTAAACTTTATTAAACTGGGTCGTTAGTTTAACCCTCTTCCTCATATCATCAAGCTAGATTTGGGAATAATTTAGTAGAGATTGGTATCCAGTTAGCATTTATTATAATTCTGTGATAAGGGGGCCAAGCACCAAATGTTTCCTCCTTTTTTCGGATTATTATTATACGTCCACAGTGCATAGAATGCTTTGTACACTTTTTTATTGTTTAAACACCAGCAACAATGTTCCTCTGATTCTTCGGCTCACGCCGAGTTCATTGGATATCGTGAAGCCGATTTCCACCATTATGATATTCTCCGCCATTTTGTTTTTGGTTTTTTTGCTGCTCTGCTACAATCTCGGTCCTATCAAAATGAAAATTGGCTCACGACATCATAAGAGGAACTCGAACCAAACACAGTTCTCAGATTTTTGATGTGTGGAACCATTTTTCCATAACGCGCAAAGCAAATTTGAAACGTTTGCTACAATGATGAAGCAAGTTACAAAAACCAATTCTGTGAAATATATGAATGTCTGACAGAATTCCGGTGTATCGATGTCCAACACGTTTCCTACCCTGAAATGAATTCCTGACAGGAAAAACGTGTCCAGACCAAAGAGGATGATTTGATTGGGTTTTGTTTATTTTCATATGACTGAAATTGTAACAAAAGCTATAATCCTCTAACCCTGATATTAAGCTTTGCAACTATTCATATTAATTGAGTCGCGCTAATAATTAACCAGAGCTTTCTGTGTTTCCGAGTTCCTCGGCGGGCACAATTTCCACTTCTGTCCAACTTTTTTTCCACACGAGACTTTTATTAAAATGCCTTTGAGCACACTGTCGCTTAGCATAAATATGTATTAATAATTAGATCCATTAGATCGCAAGCATTTACAGACTTATGAATATTCAGATTTGTACCTTCGCAGGATGAGTTAATATTTCGTTTCATTAAATATGAGCAAACACTCGGCGCTGATAGGGCTGCGTTCCCGATGCAAATCTTTGTTTATGATAACCTGAGGCTGCGAGGAGCAATTACGGCACGTTCATAAACAGAAGGACAGCGCACGCAAGACAAGCTGCTCAAATTATTGGCTTTCTCTTTTTGCTCGTTGTCTAATTTTATTCATTTATTCCAGTATCTACCGGAGCTGAGGAAATGTCATCAACAGGGGTTCGATTTCTGTCTCTCTCACACTCCGTCTCTGTATGTTTCTTTCTCTCCTTCTCCGTTTGTCCACTTACACACTCTGCTCACTGCTCACTTTATTAGGAACATGCACGTTTACGCAAATATCTACTGCTATCTGTTCTGCTCAGAAATTGTTGTCAGTCGCACGAGTCCACGGACAAACCCTGCACCGTGTGGATATTTCAGGCTGGTGGTGGTGTAACGTTGTGGGGAATGTTTTCTCTGAACATATCGAGGTATCATTAGCGCATGATAGAGACGATGAATCGATCACCTTTGGGATGCGGTACAATGTGAGATTTGACGTCACCATGCGATAGAGCGTCAGGAACACCTTGTGGAATCCACGGCACCAATAACTGAGATCAAAGAGTGGTCGTACCGAGTGATAGTATGATGTTCCTAATAAAGTGGCCAGTGAGTGAACAATATGGTACCTGAAGAGCAAGAAACAAAAGAGGTCCCATACTTCCACACATGCTAAGCCAGAGAACGAAAGAAAGAAAAAAAAATGATCCAGATGACTGGAGGCAAGCCAAGTACACGCTGATGCTCAAACAGCAAACACACACTCATACACTCAACACCTGTCTGTACCACCTGGCTGACCCAACCTGTGTGAAAGCCAGAAATGTGTGTATGTGTGAGAGGTGTGTGTGTGTGAGAGAGAGAGAGAGAGACAGAGCGAGAGAGAATGGAGTATTGACATAAAGAGTATCTTTGTTTGTGTTTTTTTGGATATCTGTGTGTGTATGTATGTGCTCACAGACGCATTCTTGGCGTTCTCTCTCAGTGTGTGTGTGTTTGTGTGTGTGTGTGTGTGTGTGTGTGTGTGTTGCCTGATAAAGCTAGGGCTATCAGCAGCCATGCACTCCCCTTTTCATGCAGTCCAGCATCATTTGCATGCTGTAATTGGATCTCGTCGAGTGCCAGATAGGCAGTGTTTGGTAATGAGACGCATTTTTATGTTCCTTTTTTTTATTATTATTATTATTATTATTATTATTATTATTATTATTATTATATTCTCTGAAAGCTGCTGCATATCATCAGGCCAGATTTTGTAATAATAATAATTCATACGCTAAGGCCAGAGAATGTGTGCATTCCTAATAGCAGGTAGACACACTGAAATTATACTAGCATTTATTATAATGTTGTAATTAGGGGGCCAAGCACTAAAGGTTTTTTCATGATAATGATGATTATTATTATTATAGTTTGTAATGATTGAAAATGACGGAGAGTGGTACAGGGGATAAAACTCGTTATGTTTCTGAAGATTTATTTGGTTTTATTTGGCATTGTGTGTGTTTATGTGGCTCAGTGGGGAATTATACCCTACCGTATCGTCTCCACAAGTAATTAATCTATTTAAATCAATTACCTTGTAAGTATGTAATTTTTTTTAGCCAAGTAGAGTTAGCTGCATCATAGGCAGCATCATTTAATTTAAATACTGCATTCAGCTCACATCAAAGTTCTCTGACTCTCTGATTCCCTGATTCACTGACTCCGTGATTCACCGGCTCTCTGATTCCCTGACTATCTGAATTCCTGAATCACTGATTCACTGGATCTATGATTCCCTGATTCATTGACCCTCTGATTCTCTGATTCCCTGATTCACTGACCCTCTGATTATCTGATTCCCTGATTCACTGATTCTCTGACTCTCTGATTCCCTGATTCACTGACTCCGTGATTCACCGGCTCTCTGATTCCCTGACTATCTGAATTCCTGAATCACTGATTCACTGGATCTATGATTCCCTGATTCATTGACCCTCTGATTCTCTGATTCCCTGATTCACTGACCCTCTGATTATCTGATTCCCTGATTCACTGATTCTCTGACTCTCTGATTCTCTGATTATCTGATTCCCTGATTCTCTGACCCTCTGATTCTCTGATTCCCTGATTCACTGATTCTCTGACTCTCTGATTCTCTGATTCCCTGATTCACTGATTCTCTGACTCTCTGACTCTCTGATTCTCTGACTCTCTGATTCCCTGATTCTCTGATTCCCTGATTCACTGACTCCGTGATTCACCGGCTCTCTGATTCCCTGACTATCTGAATTCCTGAATCACTGATTCACTGGATCTATGATTCCCTGATTCA
>JAQQZX010000010.1:13826125-13842835 GCA_030068355.1 Notoglanidium maculatum | reverse complement strand
CTGATTCACTGATTCTCTGACCCTCTGATTCTCTGATTCCCTGATTCACTGACCCTCTGATTCTCTGATTCCCTGATTCACTGATTCTCTGACCCTCTGATTCTCTGATTCCCTGATTCACTGACCCTCTGATTCTCTGATTCCCTGATTCACTGATTCTCTGACTCTCTGATTCTCTGACTCTCTGATTCCCTGATTCTCTGATTCACTGAATCTCTGATTCCCTGATTCTCTGATTCCCTGATTCTCTGACTCTCTGATTCCCCGATTCTCTGATTCACTGACTCTCTGATTCCCTGATTCCCCGATTCTCTGATTCACTGACTCTCTGATTCCCTGATTCTCTGATTCCCTGATTCTCTGACTCTCTGACTCTCTGATTTCCTGATTCCCTGATTCTCTGACTCTCTGATTCCCTGATTCACTGACTCTATGATTCACTGGCTCTCTGATTCCTGACTATCTGAATTCCTGAATCCCTGATTCACTGACCCTCTGATTCTCTGATTCCCTGATTCTCTGATTCCCTGATTCTCTGATTCCCTGATTCTCTGATTCCCTGATTCTCTGATTCCCTGATTCTCTGACTCTCTGATTCTCTGACTCTCTGATTCCCTGACTATCTGAATCCCTGATTCCAGCATTGAAAACTAAGAGTCAACCCCAAATATCCAGAGTTGATTACTCACACTGAAAATGACTCACTTTGCACAAACATGGTGATCAAAATGAATTTAGCATCTCTGTGTTTCCGTTAGCGAGACAGCTAGTGGGTAGTGGTCAGATAAAAGTGTGATGCGAATAAAAGCACATAATTCACATATAATAAAGGTGTAAAGCACTGTGACCTCAGATTAGTCTGGATGTCTCGATAATATTCTCATGCCATGACAGATGATTGTCTGATAAATGTGAGTAATATTGACTAGATTTTGTCCAACTCAAATAAAAATCCATTCAAGTTTCTAAATCATTTTTATCACAAATGCATTTTTGTTCAAAATGTTATTAATGTTAAAAATAGTCTGTAGCATATTTAAAATGCAACGACTATATCACGTCCTGGTCAGCATTTTATTATCTTTACTAATGGTTAAGCTGGTCAAAGTGAATACATTAGCGCCATTCACGTGTATTGGAACATGATCAGCATCCTCATGCTTTGTTCCGGGACTCGTAACTTTGCGTGTTTTGTTGAGAACAGGTGCGGAGTGTGTCGCAGTGCACAGCTTATTGATCTGTAGTGCTTTTCTGAGTAACAGTTGGCCAAGCAGATTGGGACGTTGAGCACCGAGGAGAGACGCTGGCACGCCGCCCAGGTGTCTCTGAGAGGAGAAGACACACGTGTGTTTGAACAGATTGCTAACACACACTACCATATTGTGAGGACACCAACCTTTTGACATCGTTTTTTTTCAAGAAAAATATCTTGAAAACTGCAGCATTTGTTACATGGTTATACATTTTTTTAGTCTTTAACTTTCTAGGAAATCTTGAATTCATTACAGGATGTTTGTTTGTTTGTTTGTCTGTTTATTACCCACCACCCTATTATAGTAACACACTATTTATATATTTGTGGGTTTGTTTATTACCCACCACTTCATTACATCAACAGACAATGTTTGTTTCTGTTTGTTTGCTTGTTTGTTTATTACCCAGCAATGTTTGTTTCGGTTTGTTTGCTTGTTTGTTTATTACCCGACAATGTTTGTTTCTGTTTGTTTGCTTGTTTGTTTATTACCCGACAATGTTTGTTTCTGTTTGTTTGCTTGTTTGTTTATTACCCACCAATGTTTGTTTCGGTTTGTTTGCTTGTTTGTTTATTACCCAGCAATGTTTGTTTCGGTTTGTTTGCCTGTTTGTTTATTACCCACCAATGTTTGTTTCGGTTTGTTTGCTTGTTTGTTTATTACCCACCAATGTTTGTTTTTGTTTGTCTCACAACACCCAACTAAGCCAACAGACAATATTTTGTTTGTTTGTTTGTTTGTTTGTTTGTTCCTTGTCTTCCCTCATTAAATCAACAGACATTTTTATTTATTTAGTGTTTGTTTGTTTGCTTGATTGATTGATTGATTGATTGATTGTTATGATTGATTGATTTTATTCAGAGGACAGGGGGCTAATAAATAAGAGAAATAAAAGAGGAAAGAGAGAAATATGCACATGCGCCTTTGCAAAACATTAGCTAATGCATGAGGAAAATACAAAGAGAAAAAAATACCAAGAAAGATGAGCAGACAATATTGTAAAAGTACAGTGTCACTATTTAAAAAAACAAAACAGAAAAACCCTCTCTTGACTTTAGCTGGGCTGTAAAGTTATTTTTCTCCTCTGTACTGTAGATAACATTTTTAGCTGGATCTAAATATGACTTGACTGAACTGGGCCAGCAGTTTGACGTGGTGTGCTGAAGGGCTTCAGAGCATTAAATATACTTTTCACCAGGAGGAAAAGCGCCGTGTATCGTTTCGTTTCCATCCCACAATCACAGCCTGCGCAGTCCGCCGAGACGCCGAGCAGCCGAGCGCGGATTATATAGCTGTCTGTGCTCCGCGAATAGACTTTACTGGCACTGAATCAGCGCAGGGCTAAATTAGCCACTCGTCTTTAACCTGCTAATAAACTCTTTACGAGGAACAAATCGCATGTTTAACATCAAGTGATGGCACAAGTCAGAAATGCCTGCTCCTTTTAACTAATAATTAATAATCAGATGTGAGAAGAAAGAAAATCTGTTTTTTAAATATCAGTAATTCACGTTTTTTCCCCCCACCTAATATTATATGCTTTCGCTTGCTACATTTTCAAATATTTCTCTTTTTCGCACAAGGATGGAAATTCCTAATGAATCTAAACTAGAATCTGCTGCAATCAGCATTTATCTCGTCATGCTAGCTGACATTTTAGATTGGAATTAACATTGTTAGCAGTGTTGGAGAGTAGCTAGCTTCACGTAACAATGCTAAGCAAAGCACAGCTTAGCTTTGCTGCGTGTGTTTATAGTAGGAGTGTGACAGAAGGTCAGCGCTTTTGGTTTGGATTTGTTTAATAATATCACCTTTTCCACAAACGGCTACGTTGACTGGCTGCCTCAGTTAAGAGGGTGATCAGGAATGCTAGCTTTATCAAAATAACCTTAGCCATTTCACAAAGCATGACAGTAGGATTTAGCCTAACAGCTATTTTCAGCCTAAGTGCCACTATTCAATTTTATATGGATTATCTTACAGCCAATAATGATAAATAGTTAGCTAGATACTTCCAGAAACGAACTGACAATTTAGCTTCAGTGCAGTTAGCTACTATTTCTCAGTTAGCAAAATAGCAATAGTAATGTACCTAGCTAACGCTAACTTTATAAAGAATGTCTCCAGTAGTTTAACTGAACACGAGGAAATATAAACCGATAATTAATATATAAATAATTAGAATATAATGAAATAAATAGACCCTAGGCTAAGATAGAGATTACATTCCACTCATTATCTTTTTCTGATACGCTAACGTTAACGCTGGTGCTGTATACAGGTGTGAGCTTATACGCTTACGTATCTGTTACAGAGTGTGAGGTGTTTTGAACACCTGACAGCTCCGTAATGACATTTCGCTCTTCCTGGCGCATTAAGGCGAGCACAATTCATTACTCAAATACCAGAGAGAGAGAGAGAGAGAGAGAGAGAGATGTGTTACAATGGCATAATTACATTTTATTTTATTATTGACTTTTATGCAGAGGTAGCAGAGCTCCTGAAATGAGCTTGGGAACAGATTATTCGTCTCCCTGAAGATCCGGACAGTCTCGGATGAGATAGTCAAGCCATCCATCTTCTCTCCTCCGGTTTCTTTAATTATTGCTTTGACGTTCCCGGGATTATCGTTTCAGGGACGAATAAGAAGAGAATCTTGGGACCAACGTTTATTAACATACAAAAAAACTTGCGGATCGTGATCGGACGATGCAAAGTGAGGACTGATCAAAGTTTAACAGATCAGCAGTATTTTTTGTTTTTAAAGGAATGAGCTGGCGGTATTCTTGTTAGAGTCCTTGTGTACATGGTTCACATGGCACGCATACAAATCACAAAAATCAGTGCCGGGACCCGAAAAACGCACAGCGCGTTTGATTCACGTAGTTGATTCAGAGTCAAATATATGAAAGATGAAAGGCTGGTGCCTAAGGCAATGTTTTTTTGTGTAATTATGTGCAGTGTGACATCAAACCCAAACAAAACACTAAATGACTCAATGTGACTCTGATTCATATCGGATGCGTGAAATCGTCCCATATTTGATTCACTTCCTGCAGGTGAGTCGATTCAGAGTCGAATCGATTTCTCAGTAGAGTTCACTTGGATGTGCAGTAAGACCACTTCGCTCAGTCGCTCTCGGACCTCGCCTGATTAAGGAACCACACGGAGCCAGAGGACACACCAGGGGTCCATTCAAACGCACTAAAACATTCAGACGAGTCATTCTTTGCCAGAAACCAAAATTCATTGGAACAGATCCAATTGCTTGAAAAGATCAGGAGCGTTCTACTAATCCGTCCAACAGGGTCAAAATCAAGCAGACACGTCGGTGTTATGATAGACGTCGTGACCTGCCACGAGCGTTCACAGCCTCTGTTTCCATGACAGTCATCGCGACAGCGTTACGGCGAAAGGGCTGGAGTAAAGTGTGACCACGTCCAATTTGCCTAATTCATTTAACAGAGAAGCTTCCTCGCCTCAAATTAAATTTCAACACTGATTCCTTTGGTGTACGTTGTACACATGAGAAATTGAAAATCAGAAGTGCTCTTTGTCATTATCCGCGTGCGCTCCGGTGTGCTTAATGGGCCGGACAGCGGAATTGACAGCTCGTGTTATGTAACGTCATAGCGTATTAAACTGCTCGCGCTCGAATTTCGTATCATCCGCTTCAAAAACGTGTCACTGCACGTTAGCTACAGTGATTATAAACACGCGCTGCGTAGCTTAAATACGTGTGTGATTGTTAGACCAAAACACATTCAACTAAAGCATGGCATGATGGAGCGGAGTTCCTCTTAACTCTGAAGTTGAAGTTTTTTATCCATCTTACACCACAGCAATTTGCAAACACTACCAATGTTTTATTTTTATTTTTATTTATTTTTTTAATTTCTGGAACAACCACACTCCTGTAAAAGCGTACCCATTACAGGTTTACCTTTGACCTTTAGCACTGACCAAGTGCAGAAAATAAACGCACACTTCTCCATCCAAATGTTTTTAAAAAACCCCTTTTCAGTTTTTTCATAGAACAACAAGCGAGTTCGCTAACCAGACCAATGATTTAAAAAAAAAAAAACTCTTTCCTTTCTCGATTAGCTGCCTTCAGCTAAATAATTCACGTAAATACTTCTGAATGAACGAACCATAATGAAGTCGGTTGTTTCGTGGTGCTGAATGACAACCATTTTTTTAACTACGTTTATTGGTTCTGCTAAGGTAGTTTTTTGAAACACTTCCGTCTGTCAGCTGACTTACGTTATAATCAATTATATTTTTAAACGGTCATTTGTTCACAGACCACCAACAGAAGCTTATAACAGCTAAAAAATGCAGCTTGTCATATGACCCATAAACCTCAAAGTGTAAACTGTCCTGAAGATGTCGGAAAACTTCCTTAAACGCTAAATAAACCTCTCTGCATCAAAAATCAGCTCCGTTTATTTGCAGCGTTCCTGCTGTTACTACAGAAAAGATAACGTTAACAATTCATTCCTGTCCGACCAATCAGAACAGAGAATTCACCATGTTATTTTATTTTATTTTTTTTGGATTTAGTGTATGTGGGTTTCAGGGTATTCTCAGAATAATAGACCTTCGGATAGGAACAACGATGACAGCCTGACCTTATATCGCTAAGCAGATGAGCTAGGTCAGTCCAGCCTCGGCGCTTATTAAGGAATGACAGCTACGAACACTGGAGACGTAGAGACTCGTCATTAGCCGAGCATCAGAGAAGATGTTCCTCTGATTTGACATGGCAAGTGCTGGAAAATCTTTCTCTCGCTTCGTGCTGTCTCTCTCTCTCTCATACTTACACACTAAAGAGAGCTAATCATGGTGTGAGGCAAAGATAAATAACTATCAGAAATAAGGGCCTTAAAAACATGCAAGACCATCTACTTTACATCCGCAGTATAAAAGAACAAAGGCTGGTCTGTGTGAGTCTATGTGTGTGTGTGCGTGTGTGTGTATGTGTGTGTGTGTGTAAGCATTTGGCATCTGAAAGAGGAACAAGAGGAACTCTGCCACTAGCGAGCAGGTGAAAGAGAAGATATCTGGTATCGCCGGCGTCTTTCAGAGCGGCTGCGTTATGATTATTACCAGCTGCGGCGAACTAAGAGCTGTGATTAATGACTCTTGAAGTGATGCGAACCCCCATGTCCTGCTTTAATGAATATCTCTGCGAGCAGGTAAAGCTAAAGCCCTGGCTAGCTTGGCACAGAGAACATGCTCTGTTTCCAGCGTCAACGTTTCGTCCCTTAGAGAGTGCTCGGTTTAAAAGAGAGAGAGAGAAGAAATGCAGTAAGCCACAAAAGCACAACGGGAAGACTTTTTCGCTAGATCAAACATTAGCATCTGAATACTATTGGATGGTTTTAGCTCAGATGCTAATTACGAAATGAAAATGCTCTGATCATTCAATAAATGCATTTATACCTTTACTAGCTGTGTGTCGCATGCAGTGTTTATTTTTTTTCTTTTAATTCCTCCAAATCTTTTGTTTCTCTGAGAGAGATGCTTCGGATTTCTCTTTTCTTCCCCTTTCATTCCCCAGGGCCAAAGATGGTCACATATTGCACGCAGGCCACCACTGTACCCTTAAACAGCTGTACAACAAATTCACGCTTTCAATCAGATGCCAGATTCCGTCTGACCCGAAGCTGACTCTCAAACTCAATAAACACGGATGACACACTGATCAAGAGAAGGTTTAATTGTTGCTTTTGGCTCATGGCTGCAGCTTTTGATCTATTTCTCTGAAGGTCCTCGGGCACTAGACAAAATATATACATTTTCTCATCATTTTAGTTCTCTCTTCAATCCCCGAATGACTGAAAATCCAGCGGCAGGGTGATTGATAGCCCTCGCAGCCAATTGGAACCCCGCTAGCCACAAAATTGATTTCACTTAAACCAACATTGGTGGCGAAGTTCTTCATTACACCAAATAATTCTTTCCATCTTCTGTTGCATACAGCGAAGAATGCTCCGTCCATCGAGAGGCTGAAGGGCTCCAAACCAGATGTTGCAGCGAAAGGTTTCATTTTTCATCATGAAACAAATCCCAGGCAAATTAAAAAAGATGCACACATTGGCAAAAATCATTTCTCGGAGAACGCTCCTCGGGAAGCTCGTGAGAGTTATGGTGTTATCATTCCAGACTGACAGTACGTTATTATTCGGAGGATAGTCGGCTCGTGGATTGTGTTTCATTCCGTGTTCCGAAGCCCTGGACCTGCTGTGCCCACTCATAACCAAGTGACTTTTAGGACTTCATAAGTTTTTCCCAGGAAAAGCCACATGATTTAAGCTGTAATATTAGACAATGTCTTTATAGAAGCCAGATCTTCCATGTCGTGAGGTATGACTTTTGGGATTGGAAGTATATCCTTCTTTCTGAGTGCATTCTTGGGTTAAGGACAAAACAAATTGTTGGATTCTGATTGGTCACAAGGTGTTGATGATCATTTCTGTTGTGACAGCTAATCTACCGGAAGTTGTCTAAAAGGTGCTTCACATAATAGCGCTCTGTATTTTATATCCCTGATTGTTTTCAGGTTTAATTGTGTTTTTACACCCTGTCTCACGAACGAGGAGCTCGGAAAATCTAATTAAGCGGGCGCGTAACCCGACTCTGAATATGCGTAACTTTCCTTGCATAAATTTTGGACTTAAATCACCAATTCGGAACAATCAGTATTTTTGAATCTTTATTGAGAAATGCAATTTGATGTTTCCGAGTATGCCGACTCTTCTGATGTTACTACAAATGCGTAGTTAACCTCAGGCAGCACTTTAGTAAAGCGTTCCCATGAGTCAGGAATTCAGAAAGAGTTTCTAGCTACAGCCAGTAGGAGAAATCAAATCAATCGAATCCTTGAAAAATTTGTCACTTACAGTAATGTAGTCATCTGGTTATTTAATATATACAAATGGGAAAGGGGATTTGGCAGTGTATCGCCATAACTGACAAGTAACTCTCGATATTTGGAAAACGTTACCATGAATAGAGAGAATTCCAGGAAAGGAGTTTGATTGAATTTGACTTTGTGTTAACCCCAGTGGCCCGATGAATGCACTGAGCTACTTGCCCTAGGACAAACTGACAAGCTTTCTATAAAAACCAGCTCTGCTGTGGAATTTCGCCTGCACTTTGAACAAACTGGCTGGAAAAAGGAAAACATGGCGAGTGTACAGATGTCAGCGAACAGTACGCGAAGGTATTGCCGTGGTCTATTTGATCTGACATTAAACATAGCAGGTCTACCTCTGCACTGCGCAAAATGGAGAACCTGATCTCCTTATTCACAGACCTCAACAAATATTAAAGCCTCTCTCATCCTTTCGCAGTAACAGTACCAATATGGATGCTGATATGTTGTTTTATTGATGTGTTTGATTTAAGAAAATTGAAAGCATGTTCCAGGGATTGCGCAACTGCAATTCCAGACGGGGAGTTCTCACTGCTGCAGCTTTACCCCATCGTGTACACGCTCACTTTTAGCCATTTTTGTTTTATTGTGTATATATATATATATTCCATTATATCAAAGGTGAAAAATTTCTGTGGCTATAAATGATCTCATTGTTTCAAGTTATGCAAGACTCAGCAAATCCTGCTTAGTTAGTTAGTTTTAGTTTGAAAAATAACGCAACACACACTATAATTTTCTTCCTGGGTTTATCGGCTAATACGGATTGTTTTCTGGCTACAATGAACAAAAAGGTGAATAAACATTGATCAAAGGGTTGTTTTTTTGTTGTTGTTAATGTTAAAATATTTATTTGGAGGCTTAACATACTTCATCAGATGTCGCCAAACTTTCTCAGGCCAAGGGTAGGAGTAACAATTAAGCCATTTTCTGTAGATACAGATTAGTATTTAGCCACACCTTTGATTGTCATCCCAGTAAATTAATCTGGTCTAACATGACCACCTCATTGTAAAAGGTTAGGCCACACCCCATTCCATTTGGCTAAGAAGCATTTTATATTATTATATATATAAAACCATTTCACTTCTATTGTCATGTCATCATTGGACATGACAAGCAGGTATTACAAAAATATATCTCATAATATCCAATTCTCTCATGGGTCCAAAGTATGAAATTCTGCACCGGATAACAAAAGAATGACATCACGGAGCCAAGTAATATCATGTTATTAATGGTTCCTTGGTTGAATCTGTAGACAGAGGTTCCTGTTAGGTAACCAAACTTCTCCCGTCATCCCTCAAGATTAGATTAATACCAGAATGTGACTGTTTGACAGACTCCTTCTTCCAGTTATGGATGAGGTTATTTACATGGTGCATGATGAAATCCTGGAGATGAATGTCCCACTACACATGTGGCTGATGTTGTAAAAGAAATCATTGGCTCAATGACTAATCGAATGTGCAAGCAGGCATCGTTTTGCCCCTTCACAGAAAGAAAAGAAGAGGGAAAGTGAAAGCTGTTTGGTGGTTGCAGACATCTAAACTTTGGCTGAACCCCTTTTAGGATGCTGCACGGGGATGATGCGTATGGGTTCAAATCTGAGCGCCTGACATCAGGCTGACGGAAAGACATGATATCTTATTTTCCTGAGCCGGGCTGACACAAATTCCACCCCATTATTATTCTCTCATGGCTGCAAAAAAAAAAAAAAAAAGAAGTTATGCTGTGGAATGAAGGCACTCCATAAGCAGATGTGGGCAAGGATGGCTTTTGCTTTTCATTTGGATAATTTGTTTATCCTGATGGGGTGAATGAAGATGTTCTGGGAAGGGGAGTCTGAAGGGAAGTCTGACACTCCAGAGTCGTCAAATTAAGCAAAGAGGACTCGTAAGCATGTGTATGCAATTGAATCTGTCAATCTGAAATATAAAGCATATGGACATGAGGGTTTATAGTAAAAAAAAAAAGAAGGTTGATCTAATATAGAGTTCCTCAAGCTGTACACAACATTCACAATGGAAACAGTGCTTGCCTTCTTGCTGGTGTAACACTGATACTAATTCATTTGTGGTGGATCAGGAGCTTATCCCATGAGCAAGGCTGGAAAACACCCTGGATGGGACACCAGTCCATAAGTCAGTACTTTATTCTGGACAGAGTCACGGTGAATCTGGAGCCTAGCCCAGGAACACTAAGCCACACTAAGGTGGAACACCAGTCCATCACAGGGGACCTTGCACACAAATTCACATCTAGGGTCAATTTAGAGCCATCAATCAAACTATCTGCATGTTTCTGGGGGAAAATTTGAGAAGCTTGAAGAAAATCACAGGTTGAACATGTGATCCTCTTTACAGAACCTTCACCCTAAGCCGAGCACAGGATCGAACCAGGGACTATGGAGCTGTTTTGACAATGTTACCTCCAACAGTGCCTCCAAAATTTGAACAAAAGTTCCTTTTGTGAAGCTTGGGATGAGATCAAAGGTCTGAAGGTTTCTGTACCAGGCAGGAATTGCTAAACTGTAACTATTGAAAATGAGCCAGTCACAAATATATATATATATATATATATATATATATATATATATATATAGGGTATAAAATTACTTTCAAGTTTTAAAGCAGTTAGTCTTCAGTCTTTGTGACTCAGCCTCATGAAACAGAAGTTTATTCCACCACAATTGGGAGCCCTTGTATCTTCACTGATAGTCGGTTGACTAGTGTCATGCTAGAGGCTCAAAGGAAGCATGGATCAGGGTGGGATTTGATCAGTACTTTCAGGTAGAACCAAAATGGGCTCCACTTTTGGCTTTGTATATAAGCATCAGTGTTTTAAACCTGATTCTGGCAGCAACAGTAAGTCTGTGGATGGGAACACAGCTCTGGGCTGATGTGTGAGAACTTGGGAAGCAGTCCAGTCAATGTGCAGGGGAAGACCTTCCGGGAGTTCTCCAGTCTTGTGATGACAAGGGCCCAAAGAAGCACCTGAGTGGCCAAATACAAACAGGCAGATAATTGGTTGTCCAGAAATATCCCAAGGTTTTGTGTGTTATTAAAAAAAAAATCGGTTGCATCATTTTAAAGATTAGAATAGTCAAATGGTCTGCTGAAATGGATTAGAGAGGACCTTTCGAGCTACATTGACTCCATAACCAGAACCGAATATGATTCCACTTAATCCCCAAACCCAGCATCACTAGGAAGGACAACAAGGCAAGTGAGGTTTTGCAAATTACTGAGAATTAGCATAACTGCCATGTTCAATTCATCAGAGGAGGACTTTAATGATTTCTGCTCACCCCCCTTTCTGCTAGCTTGGCTGTGTTCGAGAGCCAGCGGTGAACCCCATGCAGGTCAAGCCAGCTTGTTCGGATTGATATTGCTCACAGTGTAATGCGGAGCAGATTTGCAGAAGAGAGCTCATCGCAATTTCCTTTCATGCTCATCGTCCTCCTCTGAAGGCTCTCTAAAAACATGCATAAGGAGACCAGATGCAAACAAAAAGCCGTGGTTACATATGTGTACACATCCCGTGGCTGCAGCCGACAGTTAATCTCACACTTGGCCAAATGGATCTGGATGCACTAGCTATGGCTGGTGTCTCTTCAGCGCCATGTTCGGGTATGTTCAGATGGTGGGAATGTTTGCTCTAGTAAGCTGTTAAAACTAGGAACAGCCATCCCTCAGAACAAAAAGAAGCAGAATAGGCTTGAAGGCAGTTCAAGGGGTGAGACTCATGGGTTAAATATACAATGTATAAAAAATATACAATGATGAGCAAAATCTCAGTGACTAGCCACATTAGATCATATGATACAAACTTTCACATGGCAAAAGTATATTGTTAAGGTATACCATCTCTTTAAGATAAGGCGGTTGTGTAGTGGAAGGGGCAATCTGGTGAAGAGATCAGGAAACACCATGACATTCCAGGCTTTCATAGGTTGGAATCAGAGCAGTGGTCAAATCGGCTCCAGCACACGCTTGTATGCCAGAAGGCATCTGTTACTGATCTGTGTGGTTGGTAAGCGATTCCTCATAAACATCCCTCACCAGTTCATTAGCAGGGTGTGTGTATGTGTGTGTCTGTGTGTGCAGTGTTGATAATCTGCCCTGATGAATGCTGTGTGGTAGTACCCTGCACAGTTCCTCTGTCTCCGAGACTCTCTGCCTGGGAATTACACTACAGGCAATAAATATTTCAGAAGACTGTGAACAATACAGCACTCTTCGCAGGGAAATACCAACCAGTAATTCCAGCCAACACAATATAAACAGTTTGTTTTTAAAATACGTTAAAAATGGCAAACTCATATTCTTTGTTTAGGTCAACTGTGTGCGCATGTGTGTTTGTGCGTGTGAAAAAAAAATTGACATCTGTGTTCTCAGTCATGATATCATCAAGGTCTTTTCCGTACAGCCCTATAAAACGGTTTTGTCTGTTCTGCTATGTTAAGCAATTTGGGACAGATTGGTTAACAAGCCAAAGAGATTCCATGGGCCTGATTTCGAATTTGGCCAGAGATCCGTACAGACGGTGAGCGTTTCAGGCCTGTCTGTAAGCAGATATGAAACGCGCTGTCATGAAAAATATATATAATGTTGCATACAGCAACCATTTGAAGGGATTATGGCCTCGGATGTCAAAGGTCGTAATCCTGATAATCAATGAGAAATTAAAATTTTGATCTCCGGAGACTACCTCCTAACTCCAAGCCCTTTTAAAATATTTTTTTTATTGTTTGTTTGTTTGTTTGTTACATCCATCACAGTTTTTCAGTGTAGCCATGGACCCCTTTAACCGTAAAATAAATTCCACGGACCACTTCAGTATAGATTTATTTCATGAAAATTAGTATACAAAATTATAAATTATATTTTTAGGAGCCGTAGAACCTTTTATTCATTAAATTTCCTCTGATGGGTGTGAGGTAAGCAAGCAGGCAAAGAATGCAAGTGCAGGGAAACATTTATTAGAGCAGGCATGCAAACAAAGTCCGAAACACATGAGGCAAAAGGCAAGGTCGAAAAACAGGCAAGGGTCAAAATCACAAGGCAAACAGGATAAACTACGGCTATGACAACAAAACAAAACCTTGGCATTAACTGTTAGTTAAGATAACGCTTCGCAAAGAAACTAAGGAAACAAAGGAACTTAAATAGCACGACTGAAACAAGCTAAACTCAAAACAGGTGCAAACAATAAATGACATGTGCGGTGCAGGGGCTAATGGGAAGTATAGTTCAGGTGATCAGTGACATCACTCGACGGAAACATGGACCGTTCGCAATCATGCTTTGTCAAAATGTTTCAAATATCGCTTCTGTTTTTTTACGCAAAACTGCTGTCGTCATTGGGATTCGCAAAGTAACGTTAGGCCTACCAGAGATTCTGAACCAAGTGGGTTAAAAAAAATTACTCTAAATCAGATTATACCATAACAGATTGAGTGACATCATCAAATATCGAATTGCTGTTTTATGAATTGAAATTGTGTCATATCAGACACCCTGCAGTTCATGTTTTTTATTTCACTTGAGTAAGTTGAGACTCTCTCTCTCTCTCTCTCTCTCTCTCTCTCTCTCTCTCTTTATAAGGAAGTCATGACTCCTAAATGATGAGCCAAAGAAATTGTTGATCTTTGAGGTTTTTATATATATATATATATATATATATATAGATGTGCCTGGGGGAATTCTGATAATGGATGCGTTGCTGGAAGCAGTGAGCATGGCTCGATGTACGGGCTCGCTATTAAAAACTGAAAGGCTCATATTTTCACTATCAATGAGACCGAACGTGATCTCGTGTCTGGTAAGCCGAATGTGAATTCCAAATGAAAATCATAAATTTCTACAAGTTAGCGTTTTACGGTCGCGTCCGTGTCTGACGTAAACACTTTCTTGGTGACACTGCACATCATTTATTGCTCATTGGTATTATTACAGCTCACAAAAAAAAAATTTGATTTACAACCGTGTAACTAGTAATGTAATTATAAGCCCTTTTAGAGACAAAATATACGGTTATGTAACTCGCCACAACTTTCCATATGTTACTCTATAGGACAGAGTGTGTCCCTACTCCCTACTAGTTATCAGCTCTTTACATATGGTTCAACTTTGCACCCTCTCTTCTGTGGGGCCCGAATGCTAACACACACACACACACACACACACACACACACACACACGCACAAACACACACATAGGCACACACACACACACACCTGGGTTTCATTAGTACACTAAGCCATCCATCGCAGTAGTGCAAGATAGGGCTATCTCAATCAGACCAAACACTGGTAGCCGGAGAGTAAACATACAAGGCTCCGTCGTAAAGACAGAATTCCGAGCGCCTCCCGCAAAAACCAGGCGAGAGCAGCAGCTTTGCGTTAAGCGCTAACACCGCAGCAGAGCTCAGTTCAGGATTTAAAGCCTGATGCTCTCGAGCCCGTTGCGGTATTATGCCACGTAAATATGTAAATACGTTTCAGCACCGCGTCTAGACGGTTTCTATTACTTCTGAAAACGTCGAGCTGTTGAGTAGAATAAAAGATCTAGTTGTGTAAATGAAATATTCACACATAATCATTTAATATTTACATTTAAGTGACAGTACAATGCTTAAAGCATTACAAACATGTTATCTAACAATGTAATCACCAAAATGGTGAGCTTTTATTTAGCGTTTCTGGAAGGAGTCTCCAGTGTCAGCGAGGTAAAGCTGATTAGTGATTAATGATTAGTTAACACTGTGATTATTGTTATACATTTTGTATCAGTGTATCGGTTTTAATTATAAAATTGAATGTTATTTTAATTAGTATTTAATAATAAGATTGGTAAAAAAAAAAAATAAAGCGTGGAAAAGCTGAATTTTTCTATATATAATCGCATTTTGTAAACGTATTGTTATGTAGTTTTTAATATCAGTTTATTAAACACTGTTTTGTTTTTTTTATTATTACATTTTTTGATAAATATAATTTTATTCGTTAATGTAAATCCTATGCAGCATAATATTTGTAAGGGCGAACATTTCAGTCAGTTTAAAAGTTGTACGGTTGAACGTAGTTTCGGATCGTGTCGTCAGACCCCGCCATGTGTGCCAAACTCAAACCATCCCGAAACACTTTCAGAAGGTTCGTGGCACTGAACCAAACCCTCAGCTGTTTTCTGCAGCCCTTCCTCCCCCCCAGCCGTGTCAGTCACAGCAGGACCATCATCATTTGTAGTGCTGCTTCATGCTTCATCCCCACTTGACCCTGATGACCCCTGAGAGGTCCCACAAGGCCGCACTCTGGGTCCTAGGTACATTTTCCTCATGCTCTTAGAGAGGGGTCAGTCAGAGGATCAGGGAATTTCAGTCCAGGTCTGAGGCGAGTGTTACGGCTTATCACGGGATTAAGTTCTTTTGAGTAATTGACGGTATTGGGAAGGTGAAATTGGCTTTGGGTTACCAGCTGGTCCATGTAATCCAGATGTCTGGGAAAGCATGAAAAAACTTTCAATTTTAAGTTTACTTATGTAGTGAAAGATGCAGAGTGGAATGTTTCAGCTTGTAAACATTGTGAGAGCGGTTTGTGGAAGTATTGTATTTCCAATATAATTATCCTGTCAGCCAATCACGTAGCAGGAACACGATGAAAAAATCATGAGCTTCAGGTGACGTTCAACGAACATCAGGCTGAGGGAAAACAGCTCAGCGATCACGGTGATGGTTGTCGGTGGATCTCCGAGGATTTTCATGCACAAAAGCAAAAAATATCCAGTTCTGCAGGAACTTTACTTTGTTGATGGGCTACCTTAAGACAATAACCACTCCTTACCGCAGTGGTGAGCAGAAAAGCATCTCAACATGCCAAAATGAAAGCTACAAAAGGAGAGGACCTCATCAGGTTTCAATCCTCACAGTCGTGAATGAGGATGCTAATCTGTGTGATGCTAATCTGCTAAATGAAGCATCTTTTCTACTACGCTAACACTGATGTTTGTAATAAATGCAATAAAAAGTTTATTTTATGAATTACGACTTAATTCCTTCTCTGCGACTGCGTCTCATCACTCCTCAGGTGGTTGATAGTATTACACGACCAGCTACGAGGATCATTCCATATATGGAAAAAGAGAACGCGTGGAAACTCCGTGTCGCAGAATGGAAAAATTTCACACTTCCTGCAGTCCAGATGATTCGGACCGAGCCGCGAATGAAAGCAAGGCTACTGGCTGAGAAATGCTCTCTATAGGTTAAACCGATGCAGATGTATCTTCATGCCACACACACACACACACACACACACACACACACACACACACATATACACACTCATACATACACACACATATACACACTCATACATACACACACACACGCACACACACACACATATACACACTCATACATACATACACATATACACACTCATACATACACACACACACACACACACACACACACACACACACACACATATACACACACACACACACACACACACACACA
>JAQQZX010000010.1:13746598-13799098 GCA_030068355.1 Notoglanidium maculatum | reverse complement strand
TTTCTGCAAAAAATAATAAATAAAATGAAATAAAATAAAATTAATCGAAAGTGCATCTTTCTTTCTTTCTTTCTTTCTTTCTTTTTTTTAAATTGCATCATGGTCTGGGCGGCTTTAGAACTCCGTTAGTGCGTGGAGCATGCAGGATTACGCGCATCACGCGCAGGTTTGTGTGCATTGTGGGTAGGATTAGCCTGTGTACAATGTTCTGCAGATTGTGTTTGCACGCTCGCGCAAATACAATCATGGGGTTTTTTCCCCCCCAAAAAATATGTATCGCTAAAATAATTTCCAAAGTCAGCTTAAAGATTCTTTCAGGCTGCAAAGTGTTTTCTTTTAAGCGTTTTCTTATTCCTGAGATGCATTTATTACAACTCAGAAAAAAAGGATTCAATTCATCCACTCACAATAACACACAGGCTTTATTCTCAAGTAACTCATTCAGTTAATAAAATATTTCCATCCAAGGAAATACCTATGATTAATGAAATTATTAGACTTTTAATTATCAGGAAAAAAAAATCAGTGCAAAATGATGATAATGAAACGTAAGTCTTTATAATTACATGATAGCCTGTGTATTGTCGTGGCAAGCATACATGAGTTAGAATTAATCTGATCTCAGGAGTGAAGATTTCCACACTTTTTATTAATTATTCGAAAAATATATACAACACAATATAACCGAACACATCATTTTTGTAATTGAGAAATGTATTTGTATTATTACAGTGAAAAAGTAACGTTTAAGTAATTCGAAATGGGTTTTTTTTATTACGAATTTCATGGTAGATCAGTTTTAACTTCATCTTATTAGTAGTAGGTTTAATTTTCTGACTCACAGTGTGTATTTATGTGCGAAAATAAAGTGCAAAACGACGTCATGTAGCAGCCGGAAGCTTGCAGTGAACTTTGAACTCATTTCAACGAATTTAAAAAGGAAATCGACGCAGATTTTAACTTTGCAAAGAACGTGAAAAAGCAGTTTGAGATGATCACTGACTCTTAATATTAAACAAGATGATGTGGAAAAAACGTGTGTCATATCTGACTACTCACGCGAGACCAGCACGTGCATATCTATTGATATAAACACCAATAAACACCCTAAATTTTCTTATTGTGGTAAAGCGTAGAGCTGGGGGGATAAAAAATGTCACACGCGCGCCTACTGGCGGATTTACAGCGCATGGCACGTGCACTCTTAGACAAATAATGTATGTATATATGTATGTATACTGTATACTTTATAGGTTTGTTTATATGTATGTGCTTATTCCTTCCTTTCTGGACTCATTCTCAAACCTAAACTTAACCTTCTGTGCGTTTTTGCACCCTACAATATTACTTATTGTCTAATATTATCACTTACCGGATATTAAATAATCTCGAAGAAGTTTTGACTCGCGCGCCTCCACCGCCATCTTGTGGACGGATAGGTGAATGGCGAAATGTAGTGACGTCACAGGGCACGAGAAGCCAATCGAATCCGGCGTTGCAAAAACTTTTTGCCGCTGTGATTGAAATTATTCTAAAAGTTGTCAGAGTAAAGTGGTATTAAGAATAACAAATAAATAAAAATAAAAAAACTCCATCCAAGTGGAGTTTCTTTCCACCTTTCAGAAGCAGAAAATGAATTAATTATGGGACAGAGCTGGGAAATACGCATTCCATCCAATAGGGAGCGTCGAATACGATCACGTGGTTTCTTTAACCAGCTAATTAACGAGTGCTTTGCTTAATTAAAGTTGTAAGGTTTCTGACGGTAGAATGGCTTTTCATTTTAAAGTTAGAAGTGGAGAGTGAAAGTCAAGAAAGAGCAAAGGGAGAGAAATGGAAACTGCAAAGAGTCTACAATAGGAATTGTTTTGTTTTACACCTGTTATTACAGCACACTACTGCCTGGTTCTGGTTCTGGTTCTGGTTCCTCCACAGTAAACTTTGGTGAGTGGTTGAATTGTATTTAATATGCACCTAACTATGTGTTTATAGCTAAAATTGATGATTTGTTGATGTGTCTCGTTTGCACTGGATACAAATTCCACTTTTTGCTGAAAGGAATGTTGAATGGTCGTCGAATAAGGTGAGTCACGTGACCGGCTTTGCCTATTGGGATAAAAAAAAAAATAGATATTAGGAAAACTTACTAATTTTCCTAAAGGGGGAATGCTGAAGTTTAGAGAATTATGATTCGCTACAGTACTATTTTGGAACATTTGTACATTACTTAAGTGTTCTTGCATCTTAAGACCTACTCCAAAAAAAACAAAAAAAAACAGGTTCTCATTACAGTATTCCTAAATATCAGTACTCGTAAATCTTTAAATATTATTGTCTTGTATTCAGGATGCCTCCTACATAAACACTAATATATTAAAGTCTTGAAATTGAGCCTTGGAGTCATATTTGCTACCTAGTTAATTTCTGTAAATAAGCTAACAACCATTAGCATTTTTTTAGTCGTTCAGGTGTTTTTTGTTGTTGTTGTTGTTGTTGTTGTTTATTTATTTAACCTATATATTCAATATTTTGAAAGGATTATGGGCCCCAAACTACTTTAAGTGCAGTAATTTCTCTGTAATATTTCCATGTGTGGTGTAAATGTGCGTAACATTTCTACTATAGTGTTTGAGTTGTGTTAAATGAGCTGTTAAAGCTAAAAAGACATAAATAAAAGGGTTAGTTTTCTGGCATGCACATGAATGTAATTGCTGTAACATACCCTTTAAATAAAAATGGATGTTGGAGTCTTTAGGTGAAGTAGACACAAATAAGGCAGTGTAGGACTGGCTATGCATTTGGCAGGTATGCTTATTCGAAGTTTACATTGCATCATTTCTGGAAAAAAACTAAATATTTTGAAATATTACGTGATTATTGATATTCTGTAATGGCTTCAATACACCAGTAGATGGCGACATGGCTCTCTGTTTTGGACCACCAGCGGCCCATTACTTACACATTTAACTAATTTCATTATTATTAAAAAAAAAAACTGGTCTAATAGTCTTTATAAATGAAAAGAAAGCTATCTAGTAATAGTAGCAGAGGGATGTGTAGAAAATTATGCAAGTTTTTGTAAAAAACTGTTTGCGTGTACCCCATTCCGTCCCAACATACAGTTCAATGAAGTACAGCTCTTACAAAACAAGCTTCCTGCAAGGCGAAACACAAATCAAGATTGACACAACTGAAAGTTTGTAGTTCAGCGACCTCTTTAGTTCATTTGATTTAGAAAGGTTGTATTTGCACTTTGGAAACATTTATGAGGAAAAATAAGTGACCCGAAATGAATGGCGCGACTGGGTGGGCGTGGCTCCACCGTGAAGTTGTCGCAACTCTCCAGGTACTGGAATAGAAATTCCTTCCTTTTACCTTCTTCTTTTCTCCATGGGGGTTGTTGTGCAACAAGCTGAGAAGTTCAGCCCAGACTTCTCTATCCTGCGCCATAGAATTCCAGCTCCTGCTGGGTTGTTTGATTTTACCCAAAGTAGCTGTGATCTAATGTAATCCACTGGGATGTACATCAAACATTTCTACCAGGAACAAACCTGGGGAACATCCTTGCAAGGAGCTACCAAACTACCACTGGTTCTTCTTGATCCAAAGCCTGTCTCGGATTGTCAAGCTCCTCACCCTGTTACGCAGAGTGAACCCAGCAACCCTGAGGAGGAGCATTATTTCTGCCACAGAACTTACTCTTTCAGTACAGCTCAGGATGATCCTTGAGGTTCTGGATGTAGATCCACAAAGCAAGCTTCTGCAGCACACGCACACTTTCTTGGAATAAACAATTTACTGAAATGTGTACACACTTCATCTTGACCACCAGATGGAAGCAGACCCAAAGCTACCAGCATCCTCTCATACAGTCAATCTCGAACGAGCAACCGCTTCCATCGCTCGTACCTTTTAAAGATAAGAGCGATAACACCTCAAGGACAAAGATGATGAAATGGTATGATATTCCAGGCACAATTATACATCAGTTCCCAGCCATAAGAACAATGTAGGGATCATCAAGATTGTCTGTCGTGCTCTTGTTGCAGAACTCTAATCAGGTCTAGTCGAGAGCCAGTTAACACTGGATTATCAGTGACTCGAGAGATACCAGCGAAGAAGAAATAAATAAAGTACGTTGGTAACAGGTAAGTGGGTAAAAATACCTTGGAAGTTCTCCTTTCCCTGTAATGTAAGGAATAAAATGCTCATGGGCATGCTGGTATAGGAAACTAATCAATGACCGGGTGATGTGATGTGGCCTGATGTGAAGTCACCGTTTATTATTTTCAAGGCGTTCTCTTCCTTTCGTACCACAGAAATTAGCCAACGATTACAGCTGCCCTGCACTTCCTGCACACCGTTAAGTTGTCTAACGCTGTAACATGTCTATCGGTGCTAAAGCTGCAGAACAGACGTGAAGCCACGAAACCGCATTCCACGTCGCTTACATAGTCCCATGTGGGAAATCCACACCAGACCCTTAAGCTCCTCCTCTCTTGAAACGAACACTTCAGGAATTCCCATGCTCCACGTTTTGGCCTTGGACCTTTCCCCTGTCCCAGAAGCCTCCTTTTGAGGACCAACATGTTTAAGTGTCTCAGAACGAACATGGGCCATCCATCACAGTGGTGCAGCGTGGAGCTTAGGTAACGTGATCTTCCCACCGAGGGGACACACTCCCGTGTGGTGGACATGCGCTATTCCTACAGTACAGTTACACAGAACTTTGCATTCTGCCAACATTCCGATTTGCTACTTAATCGGCATGAAGGAGCGGCTGTAGGGCTTCACGTGGATTAGCAGTTAGCGGCTAGCTGTGGGTGAGCGACGAGGCTAGCTGAATTAACCCAACTTCTTATTGTTATAGCTAACATGTTTAAAAGTGGTATCGTAGTAAGAGTTAGTAAATACCATTCACGCTTCCTTGAAGCTGTAACTGAACACTGAGCTCTGTGAAAGAGGTGCATGGCATACGCTTCACGTAAAAGGATTAAAAAGCAAGTTCTTTCTTTACAGTGTGCTTCGTTCTTTCTTGCGGTTCGTTCTTTGAGATCATTCTTCCTTTTTTTTTTAGTGTGGTTCTTTTTCAATGCAGTGTAATTCTTTCTTTTTTCTTTCCTTTGTCTTTTCTTTGTTGAGGTGTGTAGCAGTGATCGTGCTTCATCACACCACCCTGTTGTTGATGTTTGTTCTATTACAGCACACCCCTGAGGTGACTTTATTCCTTACATAACAAAGAGCTAAAAGGAAATGAATGCACCGATGATTATAGTCCATTAGCTCGCCCCTTTGTCTTAACCTTTTCCAGTCACAACCTGACCGGTTTCTTTTTTTTTTTTTCCTCCTTTTTTCACTTCTCGCGTTTTTCTGGGCCTCCCCTTATTTCGCTTTTATGCCTTAAAGTGCGATAAATGATGTATTTAAATATAGACACATTAAACATGGGTTTTCTGGCTGTCATTTGCATTCAGAAAAGAAAAGCCCTCTTATGGTCCTTCCCCCCACGTGCAGTTTAATCATTATGGCAGTTTAATAGCTCGGCGACGCTCCTGCCAGCCACCTCTGTTTCCATAGCAACTGCTGCTGAAAGCCATCGGCGCGAGGATCTGAGCTGTGCCACCCTGGACCTCCGCGCTTCCGTCCTGTTCTTTGGACAGAGAAACTTTGGCTGATGAGATTATTATGGGAAGAAAATCTGATTTCTGCATTTCAGTCTCCTGAGTATTTCAGGTGCGTGCTGTTCACGCGTTCGCTAAACACGGAGCAGGAAACCAGGAAGTCGAGCTTGACCTGCACTGACACCATCATCTGCTCTTCCAAAACAATCGGTGCGCTGGCAATGCTGGCAGGATTCGCCTGTTTATTGTTGCACATGGTTGCTGGGTGTGTTCTTTTGTGAGCCTTGCTTGTCTTCTACAAGATGTTTTCATTGGAGAGGTCTTTTGTTCATATGTGTGAGAAAACACTTCTCCGCTGTAGGGAATAAAACACTTGTTATTGGAAAATAATCAGCAATGAAGCAGAGTTCCCGTTCCTGCCCCGAGGTCCCAAAGCTGAGTTTTATTCCTCTTGCACCACGGCAGTTTCACTGGTCAACGATTACATTGTTTATTAAACAATGAGACCTTGTACTGTTTTATTCATTTATAGTTAATTACAGTTATAGTTCCCACAAAGGACCCTCCTTTTCTTTGTGTAGCATGCTCTTTCTTTTGTGTAAAAGTAATTCTTTCTTTCTCTCTTTTTTTAAATTTGAGAACTCTTGCATATCAGTATAAATCTCTCTGATTTTCATATTTTGTTGTACACCTCTATCCTGATGCCATGGCAACCTTTCTGATGAATAAAAATAAATGACCGTGCAGGAGACGCACTACTCTTTCTGTACACGCTGTAATGATGTCATGCCGAAGGGGGTGTGGCCAAAACTTTTTTTGTGTGCATTTTTCTTGCTTACGGAGTTCCCGCTCCTCCTCTCTGACCCAGATAAAGTCAGCAAACCCGTGGAAGAAAAGCGAGATGAAGAGCGAGACGAACCCCTTCACTGGGACAGCATCCAAAAACCGCAGAACAATCTGCATGCCTTCATCTTTCACTTTGTACATGTCTGTACTTCATTAGATGTTCTACAGATGTGTGTATGTATGTATATAATATAATATAATATAATGTGTGTATGTGTATAAAAAAAGGGCATTATGGCAGCTTGGAGGCTTTGTGAAGGATGCCCGTTGTGTATTCACAGCTTCGTAGTGTTGGGTGTCAGCGAGGGTGAGTGTCTGGCTCCATTTCAGGTCCTTCCCATAGACGTGAGCTTTACCAGACGCTCCAGATAAAGAAATGATTCTAAATGTCTGTGTATGATGTAACGAGGTATCGTTGTCCGTAATGGGATAATGCAAGCGGTGCGTGTGTAGTTTTAATGTAATCAGTGACGGCTAGCGGTGATATTAGACCTGAGCGCTAAAATCTAATCTGGTGCAGGAACTACAGCGTCTTCGTACAATACAAGCAACCCAATAAAACCTCTTCGATGTACAATCACTTTACACACTACTAGATACGTTGTACTTTACGTTTCTGCGGCACAAACTCCATTCCACCTCATGCAAGGTTTAAACCCCTAGGGTTAGCATGCTAGCTAGCATTAACATTAGCAAGGTCATTTGCAGACGCAAAGGAGTGAATCGCTCCATCTTGGAAAATGTTTATTCTGGTTTTATTGCATTTCTTAAGCTTTTTTTTTTTCCGGATGCACTGTTTTGTTTTAATGCTCATAGGAATGATCATGTTGTGCTGGTGTTTGCCAATTTCAGATTGAGACGGGGCGTAGTGAAAAGGCGCAAACAAGCATCCTGTTGCACACTTTTCCAAACAGGTTTTCTCGGCCACGTGATGCACTTGCGCCGAGACCATGGCTTAATTTATTTATTTTTTTCCTTTTACATCATGCACTACATGTTTTTCTAAGTAAGAAAAAAAAAGACTCTTCCATATTTAATGAGCCACTAAAACCTATATTATGGCCGAAACAGTCATGGCCATTTTCACCTGCTGTTGTATATGTGGTATTTGTTGAGTGCCGCTTCAGACATTAAGAGCTCAGCGCCTTGCTTTGATCGACACGTGAACTATGGAAACCTAGGAAATTGCCCAGAGGAGCCAGGCCGTCGGGCTCGTTTTTTTTTTTTTTTCCAAATTATTCAAAACTTTTGTTTCGTAAACGTTTTTTTCCCCCCTTGCTGTCAGATTGAAATCTAATTCTCTGAGGGCTGATCCTGCTGTAGATCAGAGCGCTCTGTCTGTTCTTCTCCCTCTCTTTTTAAGTGAAGCTCGCCATCAAAGCTCATGGCTGAAAGCCTGATGGGGCAGTCAGTGTTTTGGACTGGTGGCCGAGGAAATGCAGAGAACACACAGAAACATGGGGGGAGAATTCTCCAAAAGTGTGCAAGGCAAATTCCTGTGGTTTGTTCAGTGTGGCGCTGGTTCTGCTGTTGATAGTTATTTGGTAAGTCTTAAGCGTTTCCTTATGGAGGTGGCTACAGTGGGGCTTAAGTTACTTCCTCCATTTCATTAGAAATCACTTTTACTGTTTTGAGTCCCAAGTAAATTGGTGACTGAGCCTTGTGATGGAGCCATTCCTCCTGACGTTTATGATGCAATCATAAAAAAAAACTATGGGCTAAAATGGTCACCTGCCCTGTTCCTGAGCTCTACTTTCCTTCAGATTTTATCTCCAACCAAATCCCCCTTTTACCTGCTCAAGGATCCGTTCGACTTGCTAGCAAAGTGTAGATGCTGGCGAGTGTTTCCATGGCTCAGTGCTCGTAGAACGGAAGTGTTCATTCACAAATACCTCTTCACACCTTGAGCCGATCCTGCGCCGCGCTCTTGGGTCACGCCTGCTATTAAAGAAACCATCATAATGAGGCTGTATCAGGTTACTCGTATTGTGGGAAGATGCTGCTTTCAACTCTTGATATTTTTACAAAGTGAAGTTTGCTTGGATTGCCATCATTAATCAAGAAATACAGCCAGATCATTATCAATCAATTATCAACCCAATCAATGTCCCTGTGGATTCTTTACTCCTATATGTGTTACTGATGTTTTTGATCATACTTTTCATAATGAACATTGGCTGAAGGATGTACCATTTTTCTGGTAGGGTGTAGTGAAACAGTTAACCGAGGAAGGCTCAGTGGCTGGGTCAGACCGAGGGATGAAGGAGACATTGCGGCGAACTGTAAGGCACTTCAAAGCTTTGATGTTGCGAGCTTCTAAATGAAGGAGACTGGAGGTCTTGGCTAATGGGAGCCCATGGGGAGATGATAGAGCCTGCAGCCGACACAGTGGTGTGCAAGCACGTGTGTGTGTGTGTGTGTGTGTGTGTGTGTGTGTGTGTGTGTGTGTGTGTGTGCGTTGATGTTTTATGGATCAGCTTTTATAGGTAGATGCCAATTGTTCTCTTCGTGGACAAATGAAACTCATTCCACACTGCTGGAAAAACACACTGGTGTAAATGTGTTTTAGGATTGGGTAAATGAAAGTGTATGTGAGCGCACATGCTAAACAGAATGGCAAGTCATTTCCGTCTGAATAATTAACACCACGGGTGTGATGGTTGCACGGTTAGTCGCAGTACATGATCGAATGGTTACCTCACACATGAAACTGTGAAAGCTGATGTTTTCTAACCTCTGAAACGTTTGAGCACGTTCCCTTTCTTTTCAAAGATTCTTTCCAATGCTTGATATTAATCAATCCTTTATTAAATAATCATAATAATAATAATCATAAAAAGCACATTTTTTTTCCCTATACAAACCTTCCAGAGTGTAACTGAAAGTCTACCCAGTGCTGTGATTTCTCAAGTCTTTTCGAGTGTTTGGAGACAGACGAAAGCTTCGAGTCTTTTGAGTGCCAGAGCAGCTCCAAGGCACTTGGAAAAGTTCCCATTCCAGTAGTGACAGTCTTGTTGTTGCACAGGAGCGCAATGTATTCATTTTCCCTATTCAGATTCTCGCAATTCCAGAACGCTCCTCCGTGTCTTGTCTCCGTTGTCTCCGAGGTGTAACACGGTTGATATGTCAGCAGAATGCGTGTGAGCACAAATGAATGCATGTTCCCGTGCTTGTCATGGATGATATCCATCAGTGGGACTGGGAAAAGATTTACTCCATCTCAGTTAGTCTTTTTTTTTTCATCAAGAAGCCTTTGAAAGCCACCAGGGAGCTGACGTAAGCTCCAACCCAATTCATCACTGCTAAACCTGTCTCCTGTTAACCTTCAGCCTTGTAGGGGGGGTGGAATGGAGACTGGGAAAGAAGTAGCAGATTAGTGTTTGGCCATGGTGGTTCAAAGTCTCAATGGTCATGTTCCTCATGGCTCCATGTTCACTGCAAAAACCACTCTTTCTTAAAATGCCTGGAACATTGTTACTCTGTAATACCATTGAGCTCAGCAGTATGTCCCATTTATAGCAATCCATAGGTTGCACTGACAATTCCCTGTTGCTTTACACCATTTAAAAAAAATAATAAATAAAGTCCTGCAATTTCTTACCAAAACCTAGTGTAATAACATGGTTTCAAACTAAACCTATGAAATACTACTTGGCTTATCTTAACAAGGTTACATTTTGTTTCTTGTCCTTCTACTAAAGCCAGCATGAACCATAAAACAAGACCACAGAACTAAAAGAGCACTGGATGGATGTAAAGATTCAAAAAAAGAAATTTTAGTCACTGACATTCTGAATGAAAACCAACGAATTGACCAGCATTAAGGCATCACAGTCAGGAAATTGAAAAATGAAGAAAAATAAAAAGCTCAAAAACGTCAACAAACATCACCACACCATCATTCACATGCCACAAAAGCTCTGCGTTTAGGGATGGGAGTTCGGCTCAATTCCACCGGTTCCCATTCAGAATCCAAAGCTTATGAGATTTTTTTTTTTTTTTTTTTTTTTTTTGGGAATAGTCAGAACTGATATGTACTAATATCTATTTTGAGGCTAAGCTGGGAAACGCTTCCCTAGAGATAACTCCAAAGCAGCCTTTGATAATCCACTTTTGAATCGAGCCACACCAGCCAAGCAAGATCTGAGCTGAGCAAGGAAGGCTAGCTGGAAGCGCTGGCTCCAACAAGCAGCAATATGGTGACATGCATACCAAGAGATGGGGCAAGTCTCTCTTGAAAGTGCCAAATTCTGCATGTCCGATAAACGTGGGTCAGGTAGTCTTCAAGCTTCCGAGCAGCAGCGCTGTTGGTTAAACTTCACCTTGTGCTTGATGCCATCGTAGAGCTCAAAGTTGTAGTTCTCCAGAGTGGTGGATGAGCGCGAGGTCAGGCCTCCATAGGAGCAGGTGCAGTACAGCAGAAGACCAGCGCACACGGCGCCTAACAGAACTCCCAGAGAGCTCATCACTATGATCGTGAGGAGGATGGGGTCCAGCGTGTAAAGCCAGGGATTGTCCTTGCCTGTTATTCGTGTTACCGGAGGCTCCATGGAAGGTCCTACAGTGGTCCATTCTGGAAATTGTACACCTAGAACAAGGAAATGCGGAGACTGTTTATGAATTTTCATACTGGACATATAATCTTGACATTGGATCTTCTGAAAAGTGGGAAATTCTTCACCTCTTCTCACTATTTGGTAAAACAGTGCCACAGTAACTAAAGATGAGTGAGAAATGGAAGAAATGGCCCATACATGGCATGGGATTGGTCTGAGAAAGCATTCAAACCAATTGTTTTTTTGATTATTTTTATATGCAGTGTATGTTCAATGGCCTGAGAATAGGGACAGACAAATGCTGTTGTATATGGCTTGTAAACTAATATATAACCCTGGACACACAAGAATGGTCGGTTGAAGAAAAATCCTGAATTGGTAACATCTACACCATAGGTATAGGATGTCAAGAAAACATGTCTACATTTTCCTAAATTTTGTGCCAGCCTGCACCTCTTTTCCAAAGACATAAAGATTCTACAATCTAATAAACCACACCCATTTTTTTTTTTTTTTTTTTTTTTTTTTTTTTTAAAAAAAAAACACTAAATTTCACTTCTTTTGCTTTTCATTAGTATGCACACATTTGCCCTGTTAGCATCAACAAATGAGCCTGAAGTGATTGACGACTTGGTGGAGGGCATATGGGCTGAGGATAGACTTGATTACACTTCATTAGTAGGGCGGGTAGCTGCCAATGAATAAATATGCACAGATAATGGGTTTCTAATTAACCTGTCCCTTTTTCCAAAACACAAAACGAGGAAGTCCTTATAAGAAAACTTTACAAGAATTATGAGAAGCGATCTTTCTTCAACAATATTTATAAAAAAAAAAAAGTATTTACCAGTATATACCTACCTGTACTCATGCGGTCCCGGTTTTCAAGAAGACGATTACCTCTGGGGTCCATTTTTTTAACTGTGGGGAGGAGAAACGATTAATTGAAATACAAAATTGCCCAAAGCCCAATCTGTAAAAGTCATTACCAGTGATGATAAAAATTAGGTGTTACAGAAACATGAAAATGGCAATGTTAATTACAGGTTATTATGTGTAATTATTAAAAAAAGAATTAAGAAGAAAAACGCCTGGTTAGAAAAATAAGATTTTATTACCATACTTTTAAAAGGGCATTTCCAATTCATCAAGCAAAAAATATTCCATTCATGTTTGCCTTTTTTTTTTTTTTTTTTACCCCCTCAAAACCACACACTTATTTTAAGATTGAGGTATAGTGCCACATTCATACAGGAAAGTGCATCGCCTTCATCCTTTTAAACGTAAGTACAGTCTGAACATCTGAACCACCTACATAAGCTGTGGGGTGATAAAAACGGCCAGAACGTCAAGCATCGTTAGGTGGCTTATCAGGACAATGCTGCCTTTGTTGAGAAAGTGTTTGAACTAAGGCCTGCTGGGTCCAAACCAAACAAGGCTGAGAAATTGATGTGAAAGCCTGCGTGCTACAGATGCGAAGGTGGTGGGCTGACTGGCTCTGTTGTGAGCAATCTGTTCTACAGGGACGAGATAACAACTCCTCTGAGAAGACAGCAACTGTCTGCCTGTTCTACAAACCCTGAGATACCCATGTCCAAAGAAGCACATCATTTATGGTCATAAATAGTTTTATTTTTAGAGTGGGACAAAAAAGTGAAGGAGGAAACCTTCCAGCAGCTGTAATGAACGCTATTGGGTCCATTAACTAATTAAAAATATTCAGAGCTTGAAAGAATGTATGGCAAGATGAAATTAATTTAGAAGCACATCGCCAACACTTCTCTCACTACTTCTCTGTGTGATGGAAAGAGCAACGAATGGCTCTCAAAAGTTGTCCCTTTTCCTCTTTCTCCCTTCCTAACCATGCTAACTGAGATGCTCTATAATCTAGAAATACAAGATAAAACCATCCAGTATTAAAGATCTCAGTAGCTACATATTTGTCATTCATAACCCTAACACCATATTTGGTGCCATAATGAATACCACACTTTGAGTATCAGCACGGAAATATGCAATAAACGATAATCAATCATTGTGTATGACCATGGCGAATCAGTGTGCTAAATTTTATCAAAAGTGCCCCAAACAGTGGATGCATAGGAAACTAGAGAACACAGAGTTAGGGAACACTGGGAACTTTGCAACTTGGGGAACTAGGAAAAATGACTCCAAACTAGGGAACAAGGAAACAAGGGGAAACGCTCAGAACTAAGACACTGGGAACTAGGAAACATCTGACCAGTGAATGAGGAAATGAGTAAACTAGAAAATGCACGAGACTAAGGAAGAAAGGTACTAGCAAACATGCTCGAAACTAGAGCAAGGAAGCAAGGGAACACATTCAAACCACAGCAAATTAAGGAGCACACTGGGAACACGGGAACTAGGCAATGTGCTTAACTAGTGAACGAGTAAATTATGAAAGGCACTTGGAACACAGAAACTAGAAACCGCGTACCTCTGGAACAAGGGACCTAGGAAACACTTGATTCTAGGGATCAAGGAAACGCACTGAACTCAAAATCACTCAAAATTAGCAAATGAGGAAACTAGGAAGACACTTGAAACTGGTAAACACCCCCTACACTAGGAAGTCTACTCGGTGCTGTCATTTCTCAAGTCTAAACTATAGAACAAGGAAACTAGGCAATGCACTGGGAAGTAGGGAACAAGTAGAACAAGCATTCATGGAAGTCTCTCTCTCAATCTCCTCATCTAATTTTGAACACCATTGTTCCCTTACAGTTCCCTTACAGTAAATGGATTTTGAAAAATTGCTCGGAAAACTAGTGAACCACGTGGAGGTGCTGCACGCTCTTCATTGTTCTGGAGGACTCCAAGGCCTGCGGCATAACAAAATGTCTACCAGCTGTTGGGAGTGCACAGAGCTCGCTCCTTCACCGCTACACTCTCTCTCGGTCCTCATTAAGACGAGGCTGTGAAGGGAAGCAGCTGGCGTTGTTTATGTGGCTTGTTGCAGGGAATAAAACGCTGACAGCCGTTTGCTTGGAATAATGCACGCCTCCTCACTTCTGGCTTGGAACCGAGTGGGCCTACGCAATATTTGGGGGGATTTCTGCTGTGAAATTTGAGGAACAGGCATAAAAATGCAGAACTCAAATATTCCTGTCTTGAGATAGAGAAATATAGCAATGAAAATATTTTCTCTCTCTCTCTCTCTCTCTCTCTCTCTCTCTCTCTCTCTCTCTCTCTCTCAATTTTCCTCTCCGAATATTTCTGGGCAATGTTGAATCTCTTTGATGCTAGCTTCACTGTGACCTATGTGATGTATGAAATGTGATTTTTCTTGTTCTGGAAGGTTCTTGCTGGACTGTCTCTCGAATATCTCGAGCTGATCACTGTCTGTAGAAATATACAAAATTGTACACATGCATGCTCAGTTGCATTATAGCCCATTTCCCAGCTTCCTCAAGCATCAACCCTCCTTAGAAATGGTCCAAATAGTAAACAGAGAAATTGTAAATTGTGTGGTAGACTGGAAACCCTTTCTATTTCTATTACATTGTTCTTAAAATTACATTTTAACTGACTTTTTTTTTTTTTTGTCTTTTGCTTGTATCTCAACCACAACTTGCATTCTAGCATTTTAAAGTCTGAAAAATAGAGAAAAGTCCATTTAAGGATTCTTTTTCGATTACGGAGTAGGGGCATTGTGGGAAATCGATTGAGCTACATTTCACTATGGCACATAGCTATCCAAAGTTTGATGTTAACTGTGAGAGAAAATCACTCTTGGATAGAGAGGTCTTGGACGTCTTTTCACACTCTTATCTGTTTTTACCACCATGTTTGCTAAACTGACTCCTTATCTGGAAGACATCAAGGCAAGGCAAAAAATTAAATAAATCCATTTTCTTGTCATAGAAGTGCAATATATTTATGGCATGTTAAGTATGTTAAGTTAAGTAACCAGGCCAAAGTCCTAATTTTTCATCCTTATTTGCCCAAGTTTACCCAGGACGTCATCAGATGGTTTTTACCAGACTGTCTCACAAATACTACCAGGTTCTATTCAAAGTGCAAACATTTTAACAGCTGTAAATTTACCCATGATTCATTCCATTTTGTAAACCACACAAGTTGACACCACATTTAGATACACAACATTATTATTAGTAATTATTATCTAGCTCTGCAAAAATGTAAAGGCTGTCCTTCAGTCCTGATCTTGTAATCCATTCCGTCATCTAGCCCTGATTTGGGACCAGTTGAAACCAATCCCCATCTGAAGTATTAGTAAGGCATCATGCCAGTCTTGGATCTATAATTAAGGTCGTTGGCTTGGACACCATGTCCACTTAGTCTCTGATGGTTTGGTAGTTCAGGAGCTACCTCCAGGCACAGGCACAAGGAGCTTTCAACCTGGTCACATCACAGTTAAGCTTGTACTGGAAGGTTTTCCAATAGGGTGCTCTTCTAGACAACCACTGGCTGGTACTCTGTAGTAAACAGACTCGGTGTCTCCCCACATCCAGCAAGTAAAGGTGCAGTAAAAAAACCACAAAGAAAACCAACAGGTTTAGAGCAGATGCTGGTTCTGATCCACTCTTCAGCTGCGCAGTTTGCAAGCAGTTGGAATCGAGGTGATACCAAAAAAGTTCTTGACTAAGGCATCCCTTACACTTAACCAACTTTTCAGCTCTTGAGTTCTTTTCCTCTGACCTTCTGTCAGCAATGTAGGTCAATGTTTATCACACCAAGTCCCCTCACCAGTAGGAGTTTCCATCCCCCTTCTCGACCCAAACAGTCAACTTAGAACCCCCCCCTGCTCTGGGCATGGCACCATTTGGGTAGTAAGCACTGTGGGGACTATAGTAGGCCATGGTGGGTCTGCTCCTCTTGGCTGTCAGGCGGCGACAGCCAATGGCCATGACCACGGCAATGACCAGGAACAAGATGGCGCCTCCGCCAGCCATGAAGTAATACCAGTTGGGGGAAATGGGTGGCACTGACAGGGTATCTACTGTTGGCTCACTCCTGCCTGGTGGGGCTTCCCCTGGTGGAGAGATATACAACATGTGACAACACCCCATGTTACTGCCATGGCTCAATGTGCAAGCATAGCAGAGAAAAATGCACTCCGACAAGCCGTAAGTAGGGCTAAATGTCCTTGCTTTATAGGTTAGTCCTTGATTAAAAAACAATCAAAGGGTTAATAAGGTAGTAGGATAAGCAGTCTAATTGTACACTAACCAGAGATATTTGTTGCCATAATGACTAACTCTTCAGGACTATTTAAAGGCATGGTAGCTACATGGCTTCATTCAGGGATGCATGTAGGGCTGCATTCAAATCAGGGGTCCAAGCAGAACAACATGCATTTTTTTCCCCGTCATTTTATGCACATTTGGAACACTTGCATGATACCAAAAGAAAGCTATTTTTTTGTACTTAAAGGAAAAATCCACCCTGAACCACTTGCATGGGTGCTCTTCCAGACAACCACTGGCTGGTACTCTGTAGTAAACAGACTCGCAGTGTCTCCCCTCCCAGTTTTTTTTTTTCGTTTTGTTTTGTTTTAACTTCAAGTTGATCTGTTATCACTTTTTATTTAACGGTCTCCTAAATAGCCGTTCGACTACCAAATGACCGTAGTGGAGTGGGAAATCGCGTTTGCTAAAGAGTGCAATGCAGGAGCCCTTTACTAATTTAGTCTTTCCAGGTCTTTCACCTATTCAGCTGTACACTCTGGTCAAACAGATCCGCTTCCAAAGCATCAACACCATCACGGTTGTAATCTTGTACATCCAAGTCTCTGCCTTGTATTTCTGCATTGCATTCTGGGACTTTGAATTTGCACCAACTGGTCTTCTGCACTGGCTTTTTCATTGTGACGTGTGCCGCTGGAAAAGCTGAAAGAAGGCACACTTGTTTGTTTTTGAAATTGTGTCCTGTTAAATGCTACCAATAGCAATATCCCCTGTGACCTCCGCATGATGCACAGCCACTAAAAAGACCACACCAATCAATAACTCCATAGCACCAGAATCAATGATTTTTACCACTAATTTAAATACAAATGTATTTAAAATGCTTCAGGGTGGAGTTTTCTTTTAAGCTTTGACGTAACCCTGTTATTAATTGTGTGGTAGCAGTGTTGGTTCCTAGTGTGATTGTCACATAGGTGTGTTTCTGTGTTTGCCTAGGGAAGATGGATGTTTCTAATGCTTAGCTAGTGGATTAGCGCTATAGTCCAATCAGACTACTGGTATTATTTGAGTTGTCTTCATTATAGCAAGAGGTAGGCTGTGGAGTAGCAGAATTTACTTGACACAATGTCTGAAACCAATTACTGAACATTGAGCCAGGCCTCATTGAGTCCTGTTACTCAAAATAACTATGGTTCAGGCACAATGTTGCACTTGTTTTTTTCCTGTCAGATCTGCAACGTTTGCTAAAAAGAGAGCTGAGCACAGGCAACCGAAAAAAAGCCAAAGGAACAGTACTCTAGGGACCAGAAGATGTGAATGCTGTCTCTAACATGCTTTTTTTAAAAAGCCAAGCATGTGATGCTATATTGTGTCTCAAAGAATGCTGCTCATTTAAAAAAAAGATGGTGTCTTGCGCACTGCGCAAATTGTAACTAGACAGTGGAAATTAGTTGTGCAAGGCTGGACGTGCTGATTAATTTGTGTGGGCTGATGTAATCTATTCAACTTGCATAAAAATATCGCTGAACAAGGTTGAAAAAATGTGCCAGCTAACCAAAGGTTTACCAAATCCATGCGAACCAGTGTTGGAAAGTTAGGGAGCCGGTTTATGCTCGTCAGTGGTGCAAGAACCAATCCAACACAGAACAGGCAATTCTTATAAAAAGGTATGTCCTGCGTCCAGGATCAGAGTTTTTTTTTTTTTTTTTTTTATCTTGGCAGGGAACGTGAACTGCCATTTTGCCATGTGTAACATGAGCTAAAACTGATCCTGGATCTGCAGTATACAGTTTGTACTAATAGTTGAAACAACTCACCTAACAAATCTGGAGGAAAAGTAGCAAAAGGTTCTGAAAAAGAGATAGAGAACGGTAAACACATTCACAAAACCTGGGTGTGTATAATAATATTTAGTCAATGCTAACAGTTTTTTTTTTTTTCTTCCTTTTTTTTTTTTTATCCATTTGTAGCTGCAATAAATAGTGTGAATGCAGCTTGTTACCGAGAAACCGCTAAGCTTTCTGAAGGATGACGAAGTGCTAACGCTTCCATAAATATATAATAAACGTCACTTCAGATAAAACTATTTTTGTGAAAAAGTTTGTGTTGAATGGATAGAAACACATGTATTGGATGGAGCACATTACTATAAACTTTGCAGCCAAAGCTATCGTCAGAGCTGCTGTATTGGAGAATAAACACTTTCTGACCAATCAGAATGGAGCATTCAAAATCCAAATACCTGGATATTCTACAGTCTGTGATATTCAAGGTAACTACAATAACTACCGTCTTGTATTGTGTTTATTGCTTAGGAATCTAATTTTATATACGTGAAACACATTTTGGCTTTATATTACCAACATAAAATCTGGGTTCCATAATTTAGATCCGTTGGAAACCAGCGCTAATCCCTGGACTGGAGGCCACTGGAGATGTTGAGTAAATTTGGTTTCGGAGAATACTGTTTACAAATACTGCGAGGAGAACATAATGAAATATAGATTAGCATGGTGGCCCGTGAGGCTTTGTGGCCTAGTTTTGATTCTTCTTTTGGGTTTGATGGCAAGTAACATGTCACTCATACCCTCCCCTCCCTTCCCTTCCCTTCTGTATTCATGTCAGTTTTATTTTGAGAAGCAGTGCTATGGTTGTTGCTGTGACACTTGAGCACAAATCCATACTTTTTATTTGCAATTCAAAGATTATAAACTAAGGAATGTGTTCTTTTTAAAAACAAAAAAAATGAAATTGAGAATCCTAATGTAGATGAATGAATGCATGACCGATAAGTATGTAGAACGGAAATGATCTGTAAAACACCAGCTCTTACGTTTACATTCCTCCCGTGGTGTGCTGGAGCTCATATGGATGTTATCAATCCAGATGTGGCCTGTGGTTGCCTTCTCAAAGATGCCTTCAATGACCACCTTCAATGAAACAAAATGCTCATATGAGCAGTCATACATGAATATAAAAATATGATTACTAGAAATAGTACTCTTTTTATCCTTTTTAGTCATTTTATAGACATCACCCCAGTTTACCTGGAATTCCTTGGGAGATTGAGGTATGATGGTGCGTCCCTCCTTCCACATAGAGCCCTGGCTGCCTTGGAGAGCCCAAAGAAGCGTTTCCTCTTGAAGTGGGTTGTGCAGTAGCACCCGAAGGGTTCCTTCGTTCTCTAGTTGGTAGGAGAACTTCAAGCACAGAGGCCCTGTATTGGGGCCTACTGCTGGGCTGAAGAGCCTGGCTTTCTTTCCCTGTGTCTTGGGACTAGCTTCGACATATAGGTAGTTTCCCAGACCTGTGCAGACATAACAGCAGCTGGTCAACGACAGAGTACTCGAAACAGAAGCCGAGAATGTAAACACACAACTTCAAATCCATCTACAATGTCAGTTTGGGCAAACGTGCAAGTAATATTTCAAATCAAACACTTGCCATTAATTCCAGTTCACCAGTTGATATAAACCAAACAATTCCACCAGGCGCCAACTTGGAGACGGTTACCATGAGCGTGAGGCCATACAAACAAATCCCAGTATAAATATTACCTCAGTAAAGAGACACCATTATGGGCAAACATTTGCCTCCTTCATTTTGAGAAAAATGTGTATGCAAACTTCACAACTGTATCATCTTTTAGGGATTTAAAATAATAAAGGATTGCCAAGGGGAAAATTCCACCATACAGGAGCAAAATGTTTTAGGAATTTGTCATCTGGAAAGCCTCTCTGGGCCACCAGTTACCTTCTAAATGTGGTTTGATTATATTTAGACGTAATTTAAGAAAGTAATAAATCACAGCAAAGCATGCTGTTAAAGGATAGTAATTTTTTTTTTTTAAATGGTGTGATGTGGTCTGATGTGAAGCAACAAATTCGATTAGCTTCCTCAAAGAGCATGGCAACAATAACAATTGTCTGTTTATTAAAGAATGACATTGTTTTTATCTATTTATATTTACATTTAAGGTTGTGGAACATCTGCAAAGCAAGCTAGGCCCAGACTTCTGCACCCATGGCCACAGATTCCAGCTCTTCTTAAATTGTTTGGATTCCCAGACGTTCCTAAGCCAACGGTGTGCTCTCCTGCGGGTCCTGGATCTTCCCCCAGGTCTCTACCCATTGAGACTTGTCTGATACTGGTAGCCAACAAAAGGAACATCCTTGCAATATGTCCCGAACTACCTCAACTGGCAAATCTTGATTTGGGGGATCAACAGATCTACTCCAAATCTCTTCTCGATTGGAGTGACCTTATCCAGCCCTATGGATAAACCTCAATTCTGCCACTGACCTTATACTTTTAGCCACTAAACACAGCTCATGACCATAACTAAGGATATAGATCATTAAACAAAGGGCTTCATCTGCAAACTGAGCTGTTTCACCACCACAGCAGTGGTTCATGCTCATGCTCATCATTTGTGAATAAGATCCCCAACGGTAACCAAAAAAAAATGTAGGGTCAGGTATGAATTCTGTAACCTGTTCTTATATTCATCCAAGGTTTTTCTTTCACTGTTAGGACAAAGCGAGCTGTTTGTGTGACAGGACGGCGATTCAGGATCAGATGCAAAAGGTCACCTCTAACGGCTCGAGTAGAGTGCGTCAAAAAGGTCTAGGGTAATGGCTTCCTTAACGTCTGCATACAATCGAAAGGAAAAGTAAAAAATACAGGCCGACAGGATCTCTTAATATGACCAGTCAAACAAAAGCAATAACTATTTCTTCAAGGAGGCTTTAAGAAAACAGAAGACTGCTTATTGATGCAGCAGTGTGCCTTTGAGGTAGTTTAAAGTTGTAGGTTTTTCCACAGAAGTAGGGTGCTTTCAAGTCAAGTACAGATCCTGAGTCTTAACACTTTGTTTCACAAAAAAGGGGAGAAGCTAGGTAGGCTGTAACGATGTAAGAAGGGAGTTTATTTCTTCACGCAAAACCAAAAAAAAAATTGTTAGATCACATTCGTATGGATACATCTAAAACATTGACTGTTTGTCAAGAGAATCTTTGCTTGACCGCAGCTTCTGCTTTGCATCCTGCCAAATGCTAGGAAGCAAATGAACGGGTAAGAATGTTCGAAGGGAAAAAGCAGGCCGAGTATCAATCCCGGTGTCGTTACCTCTTCCACATTGGGCAGGCAAAGTCTGGGACATGTCGAGTTTGATTGTGCCCCTGCCCCCTGGTCAGGGTGGTGATGGATCTAGAGCCTATCACAGGAACACCGGGTGTGACGTGGTAGTACACGCTGGATGGAATGATGGGACCATGCACATTAGGGTTGTTAGTGTCATGGTTTTATGGCTAGACGTAATGTAAAATCAGATTTAATTAAAATGTATTTCCGTGTATTGCCACTTACTCATTCAAGTTCCTTACTCCACTGGTTCTCATCCTTTTTCCCTCTGGATTTCCCTCCGGTCTCTTAAGAAGTAAATCTGAGCTAAGCACCTTCTGCTTTCACACTAGAGCTTTTGGTGTGGACCGGGGACTGCTTGAGCTGCTCGTTTCTTTGATGTGAACACGCTCTTTTCTGAAACTCCGGTTTGCACCAAGAGTTGTCCAGAAAACAGGGGTCTGTTATACGGTTCTCCTGAACTCCAGTGCGGTTTATATTTGGTGTGAAAGTTTCCGACCTAAAACACGGAATGCTATTCATGACCTTTAATTTGTTTAACGGTCGCAAGACCATGAGCAGGAAAGGTGTGCTATGGTCGATGGAGGAAATCTCCCGTTTATTAGAAATTTATTTTTCAGCGAGCAGCTCAAGCAAAGGGAGTTCTTGAGGACCACGAAGCAGTGTCTGGTAAAATGAAGGCAGCAGGACCTGAAAGTGCATGATTCCCTTCATCATTTTTTGCCTCAATTTTTCATCTTTGATCAGTGACATTAGTAAATTGCATGTTCCTTACATATTGATGACATAAACGGAACAGGGTTCACAACCAGATAATGTAATGTGAACAGAGACAAGCAGGGGGAGGAGGGGAAAATCTCACGCGAGTTCATACCCACAAAACGAGCCACGTGTGAAAACAGCTTAAATCATACTACAAGAACCTCCACACAGACACAAACCCGAGCTCAGAAACGAACCCTGGAGTTCTGGGGACAGCAACGCTACTCACGGCACCACAATGCCAGACTTTGTGTAATTGCGTAACAAAAAAGACACGTTAGGAAATTCTCCATTCATTTCACTAATTGCACGTTAGGTTTTAAGTGCACGTGTGTAGCTGTATGTTAACGCAGACCCACAAGTATGCTAATTTACAAGCGAGGGTGTGTGTGCTCATTTGTGGGCGGGTGATTTTAGGAGTTTTTGTGTGTGTGAGAGAGAGAAGGAGAGACTCACTATTGGAGTTTAAAGAGAGGTTCTGACTTTGGCCTTGGGCGGCGATTCTGCTGGAGGTGTGCAAAGCCCAGATGATGTCAGCGTTGGGGTCATGAGTCCATCCGCACAAACCTTGCTCGAAATCGCACAGCACCATGGAAGAGGGGGGAGATGTGCTGGAGGTTGCTGGGATGGACAGGAAGACAAGAGAGACAAGAATAAATGCTCCGCTTGCTCATTGATGTAATAAATTCATACGAGTTTGGATCAGGCAGTTAGGCGCTGCGTGGGCTGGGGAGTCCGTGACTAGCCTTCTCTAACCTCTGGCTTTAGCCTTCACAGTGTGTAAAACGCTCCAGGGTTGGAACCGGCGAATCTGAGAAACGAATGCCAGATTGAACTCTTTTGAAACACGAGTAAAGTCTGACCCCAGCGTGCCAGCTGTATAACAAAATTTTAATCGATAAATCGCGGACACTTTTAGTGTTTATCTCGCTCATTTCTTTTTGCTAGATTTGCAGTAAACTTTTAAACAATAACTGATAGCATGTTACGTTAAACTTGCCTTAGATAGCGTTACTGATTTATAGTACAGCGCTGAGGGGTTCTGGATTCTGATTGGTCAGAAGATGAGTCATTTTCTAAAACCGCACTCCATCTTTAACATTTATGGAGGGAGTCTCCACTGTCAGTAACATTTTATTTATTTATTTATTTATTTTGGAAAAGGGTAATTTTTTAAGATGGAGGACATTGTGTTTTGACGTTTCATTGTAATAAATTGCTCCCCTCCTCCCGACACATGGTGATTGTGCTGTGATAGGAAAATAATCAATCTCCAAGTGTTTTATTTTCATGATTTCTTACTCATGCTGAAGTTTATGGTTTGTTGATGTTAACGAATGCTAAATCTGATCAGGCCATTTATTAGACTATAAATTTGATCGATGCTGCCATATTGCTGTATGTGTGTGTGTGTGTTGGAAAAGAAAATTCAAACAACTGAGTAAAACCATTTTATTATTTGTCTACTTACGGGAGCTGAGTTTATGAGCCGTGCTGCTTTCTGCAGGGGAAGAGCGCGTGAGCGTGGAAGTTGGCACGGTAACCGTGGACGTTTCTACGGGAAATGAAACAAAACATCATTATAGATACGAGTTGCAATAAATATAGCTATTAGTTCTTTATACCTGGTCTTTTTCGGTTTACTCGTCTCGACCAGAAATGATACAAATCTAGTAGACGGTTTTGAATCACACATGCACACAATCATTAACACAACTGTATTTCCCCTCATTTTATCATTCAGCCACATAAAATGCTGCACAGCCTTGCCCGAGACCCAACATAACACCTCTGTCTCAAATCATAACGTCAGGACAAAAGAGCGCATGCCCTGGAGATGAAAAATGAGACAAGCTTCAGGGACCTTAAATGAGAAAAAAAAAAGAAAAAAAAAGTGCACACGCACACAAACCCAGAGAAACGTTCCGGTCCCTTCCATCTCCTAAACACCAAACCGACACAAATCACTTTTACACACTGAAGGGGAACAACACTGGAGCTGTAACTCACACACCGAGGCGAGGGGGATGGAGAAAGAATGGAGTGTGTGTGTGTGTGTGCACGCGGTTTGAGTGAGATTAAATTCAATGCATGTTATAAAACAGTAATGCAAATGAGCACAGCTGTTGAATGTACTACATGTTGTACTATGACATGACACTCATCGCTTCTTTTGGTTCGTTTGCCGTTTGGTTTGGTTTGACGCTGCATGAAACAACACAAAATGCAAACGCACAACCTGAGAGCGCGGTGCTTTGGAGCAGTTTAGCAGCTCACGTCGAGGGGGGGAAAACAATTGCCCGCAGATAATACGCCACCCGCTCGATTCACTTCCCAGAAGGGAGTCGCTTCAGAGTCGATTCGCTTTTACACTTGGAAGCTGCCTGGTTTTGTTTCTCTGCGACTTTGCAGGAAAACCGACCTGAGACTCGATCACCTAGCAGAATTAGCAAATTAGCACACTAATTCTACTTCCTTCCGCATTCCTACTGACCTCCTGTCTTTTTTTTTAATTATTTATTTTTTCCCCCCATTCTCTTAGATTATTCATTCTTTTACTGTTTACTGTAGTGACTCGTGCTTTTGTTAATTTGGTTAGAAGGGGGAAGTAGTGTAGTGATGGTCTATACACACACACACACACACACACACACACACACACACACACACACACACACACAGGCTCTTAAGAGGCTCTGTCAGTGTATAAAGGTCAGCTCATCTAATGACTCTGACCTTTGTTAGATATGACAGCAATGTCAGATGACGCTCTTCGTGTGTGTGTGTGTGTGTGTGTGTTTGAGTGTAATACACCAGACTGCCCACTTAACTGCAGAAACACATTGATTTTACATTAGATTAGATTAGATATCCTTTCTACTGCCACAGGAGGCTTAAAATATATTATGATGTGCACTGGAATGGTGTCTGTGTCTGTGTGCGCGCACACGTGTGTGTGTGTGTGTGTGTGTGTGTGTGTGTGAGACTTTTACCAGCAAAAAGACAATAATTATTAGATTAAATTAACATAAATGGGAAAAATCTATTGGAGTGTTTGATATGAAATGAAATATATCTGTTAGCTTAAATGGCGTGTGTGTGTGTGTGTGTGTGTGTGTGTGTGTGTGTGTGTGTGTGTGTGTGTGTGTGTGTTCTAGAACAGCTGGATTTGACCTTTCAGGCCCTGCCACATCAGTGAGAACTGCCAGCACTTTCCACCATTTCACCTCCTCTTTCTCCGTCTGTCTCTCTGTCTGTCTCTCACTCTCACCCTCTCCCTCCCTCCCTCTCTCTCCCCATCTTTCGTAGTCCCTCCATCACTCTGCCACATCGCTGCGAAAAGTCCCTGACTCAGCATGATATGACTCAAGCTAAAAAGAGGAAAGAAAAAAATGGAAGAACTTCAATTATGTAGAAAGCGTCCCTGCACAACAAGGCATGCTGGGAAACGCACGCGCACACACACACACAAACACACAAACACACACACACACACACACACACACACACGGTTCTCTCGGGGCACACAAAGTAGCAGGACTGACGTAATATACACACGTTAGCCTAAATCATCATCATGATAACAGCAACAGAGATGGAGCTGGTAGAGACACACACACACACACACACACACACTATAATCAGTAAAATACACTGCTTTACATTTCACTATATATAATTTGTCTATACATCACACGCTTCATACTCGTTTAGTTTTTTTTCTTTTTGTCTCTCTGATGATTTCCCTGCAGCAGAACGACACCGTTTTATTCTTTATAGTGAGGCTGTAGGATGACGATGATGGAATTCCTCTATGGAGTTTAATCCGGAGCCTTTACACAAAGAGTAAAAGACTGACGGACATGCGCGCGCACACACCTGCCAGATGTACACGTGTGTGTGTGAGAGCCTGGGAAAGAACGTGGAGCGCTCTCTGATAAGAAACCGAACGAAAGAAAGAAAGGAACAACAAAAACATTTTCACAGCCAAATGCAGCAGAGAGAGAGAGAGAGAGAGAAGAACAATAGGGCTCTGTAGGAGTGTGTGTGTGTGTGTGTGTGTGTGTACTCTTTCATCGAGGGGAGAGGAAACACAGAACAGGAGCTCACATGAAAGATTGGCAATTTATACACACACGCAGATGAATGTCAAACACATGGGAATGCAATGCTGACATTACTATATGGTGCAGTGTTACTGCTCTGATGGCATTTGCAACACACACACGCACACACACACGCACATGCACATGCTCAAGCCATTAGCTGAGTAATAAATAATAGAACATAGCAGATTATTGGCAAGCTTTCTGTTGCTCACCATTCATTGATGTGTGTGTGTGTTTGTGTGTGTGTCGTTCACCGTATACTATAAGACGCCACGAGCAGATGTTCAAACATGCACCGGTCTCTCAATCACCATAAGGCGAATCAATAGACTGCACTAATGTACACTGAGCATGCATCTAAGAGTGTGTGTGTGTGTGTGTGTGTGTGTGTGTGTGTGTGCACGTGTGCATGCGCTATGTAAACCGTTTCCAGATTGCAGGCTGGTCCGCTCTACAGATGTGCAGGATTTCACTTCACACACTCTTGTATTACCGTCTTATCATATCATCATGGGGACGTTCAGTTAGAGCTGAACACACACACACACACACCCCTACACAAATTTCCCAGCAGGCCTTGAAGCTGAATATCTCAAATCCACAAACGCCCACAGCAAACCCAACATGACCTTCTCTTCTCTCCTGCGTCGTCTTTTTTTTTCCTTCCATAAAATCAGAATTTTTTCCCCATCTTTCATGGGAAAACCTCCTAAAACAAAACAGAAAATCCAGTTCTACGCGCTCGGCTCTCGAGCAGAACTGCCCTGATTGGCTGTTTCCGTCCAAACGTTTGACAGTTTTATGGAAATTTTGGGAGGAAAAAAAAGCTTGAGTGATTTTTTTTTTTCTTTTGCTGAATTCTCCATTCTGATTGGTCGATGTACTACATTATTGTTCCTATTACTAACAAAGGAAACTTTTACACTTCATGTAAACATTTAAAAAGTGGTGTTTAGCCAAAAACCAACAATCAGTGATATGGTGACGTTTTCTGTAAAGACGTGTTCATTTTTTTCCTCATTGCAAATTCAAGATTTTGCATTAATTTGCATTAATGTTTTCGTTTTTTTGTGTTATTTTGGCTCATTCAAATTGAAGACCGAGACGTCGTAAGGGAGCGAATCTTTACAGATACTTTAGACCGAAGTCTGAACAGGAACTAACGTGTTACACGTTGATGATTTTGCGATCCCGCAGCGTCCTACCTGGAAGGCTGCATCCCAGAACCTCTATCCTCATGCCGATGCCCCCGGGAGACCAGCGTTCAGGGTAAATCCTGACGAACCGAGCCACGATCACGTCGAAGCGCCGCAGCTCTGGCATGTCGAAGTGCACGTTCCCTTCAAAAATCTAAACAATAAAGAGAAAAGTAAGGTGGATACGCCGTTCCTCAAGTTTAGAGCAAAAAAACCTATTTTTTTTTTTATCAAAGATTTTTTGCCAATTCTTAAATAGAAGAAATTAGTGCAAAAAAAAAAAAACTGCTCTAGAATCTTGAATATTTCTTTGACAACACAATGTTTGTATTTTTCAATATCGCACATTTTTTAAATTCAATTTCAAATTTTTTTTTTTTTTTTTTTTTTTACAATTTTTAAAATCCTGGTCCAGGAGAGATAAACAGCTTTCAGCATACCAAATGAGGATCTGACACAGGAACCAACCTTTGGCATGCTGGTCTTGCTGTCCATCACAAAGATCCAGTCTTTTCCGTTCATGCCGTGGGCCAGCCGGTACTTCCGTACGAAGGCACGGTTTTCCGAGTTCGTTCCTCCGTCTCCGCCTCTCGCTCCCTGAGTGATGAGACCGCTCACGGTCTTGGCCATTCCCAGGTCCACTTGGAGCCACTCCTCTCCGGCCAGCGGCTGCGGCGGGGCGGGGAACCAGCCGGACCTGCTGGCTACCAGGCGCGCCGTGCTCGGGGCCCAGTTCAGATCTCGAAATGAAGACGCGGAGATCTGCGAGTCCGGAAGCTGGCCAGAGAGTAGCCCCTGGAGTTCCGAGCATGGAGCATCTGGGAAAAGTGGGATCAGAATGGTGGATGGGTGAAATTTACTTAAATAGATGATGGACTTAAATATTATAAATTAAGCAAAAACCTTGGCGTCTTTCCACGTACGTATAACAAACACTGTGAATGGGTTGCTAAATCCTCACATAGGGGTTAAGTAAAAGTAATCGGAATGATGTCATGCAATTGAGTTTGTGTGGAAATCACAGTAATCACCCCGGCTCAGAGAACATGGAGCCGGCGCTCAATACGTGATTATATCATACTATGAATAATGAGTTTAAATGATTTGTGTACCAGATCCAGAGGTTTATTTTCCTCCAAATCTCCAGAACGTGCTACAGCGCGGCGCTTTGGCTAGAGTTTAGCAGCTCACCGCTACAAACTACACGAAACAAAACTAAACAAAAAAACGCTACATCAGTGTTCGATTCACTTCCTGCAGGCGAGTCGATTCAGAGTCAAATCGCTAGCATTGCAAGAGCGTTAACTCCGGTGCACTCCACTGAAAACAAAGCGAATCGACTCTGCAGGAAGTTAATCAATTCAGTGTGGAATCGATTGCAAGTAAACTAGAGTTAAAAAGAGATTTGACTCATTGCTGGAAGTTAGTTGATTCAGAGTCAAACCTCTTTCAAGTAAACTCTAATGAGAAAGTGATTCGACTCTGAATCGACTCGTCGCAAGTGAGTCACTTTCTCACTGATGTTCACTTGGACTGAGAATCACCTCTCTCGGACCCGGAGAGCACACCAGGGTTCTGTTCAAACACCGCATATGTGAAAGAGTTGGTAAGGTTTTAGAGTAAATACATGATCATGAAACAACACACACGCACCTGTGATCTGGCATCCATAGAGCTCGAAGCGCAAAGCGATGCCGTTCTTCCACGTCTGGGGTCTGATGCGGACGAACCGGGCCAGGGTGGGCTGAGGGACGCGGTTCAGAACCACTTCCGATGGGTCTGTGTTAGCGTGGAATATCTGTAATGGACAACAATGCACAAGCTTGGCTGAACTTTAATGTGTTACTTGTCCAAAAATAAACTCCTAATATGTCTTCTCTACTTATTCATGAGGAATAAAGTCATTTTTATGGAGTAATTGCATCCCGAGTTTGGTGTTGCGATGACTCGTGTCCTGATTTGTGTCCAAAGCGCTTCATTAATAAAACCCTCATCACCGATTTGAGCGTGACGTAACTGGAACGTGGTTCGGGTGTTTCAGAACAAGGATTTTAACATAGCGTTCCACTTTAGTGCGAGTTTACCCCAGCAGCCGAAATTTCTCTTTATCGCTCTCATGCTTTCACCATGAAGAACCGATAAGACCGAGATAAGACTACAGAATAGGGGGAAGTGAAAACCGATGAGGGGAAAGTTCCCATGAAGAAATAAAATGCCCGGCCATTAACAGGTATCGCATCCCAGCGTGGGTCTCTCACTCCACACACTCCAGCTCCTCAGGCTGAAGGCGAAATAAGACGTTAATAACACACTAGTGCGTAATAACAGGAATGAAAATGTGTAATGAGGTAAAATAAGAACACATTCACAAGACGAGTGAAACTGTGAGTAATAAGGGACAAAAGAAAATAATTCGCATGAATGAAACTTTTAAAACAAGTAAGACGTAAGGCGAGGACCCTAAAATAAAAACACTAACGTTTTTTTTTTTTTTTTAAATGCCTTAAAAGTAAAACCTTTTAGTAGGATGAATAGTGTGTAATAATGGAAAAACAAGAACTTTATTCACATGGAGTGAGTAGTAAAAAAAAAAAGAGGAGAAATGTTAATCGGAATAAGAATTAATTCGGGTAAGAAGATGAATGAAATTGCGTGCAATGGAAAAACAAATAAAAAGTAACATTAGGAAGCCGAGTGAAGTGGTGAGTAATTAGGGGGAAAAATTAGATGAAGACAATACCGTGTAAGAAAAGTAAAAGAATTAGAAATAAAACATTAATAGGATGAATGAAACCTTGTGTGTTAACGAGGGAGAAAGTAAAATAAATAAAACATTAGTGAGATGAATAAAAAATCTGAAAAGAGAACATTAAGGTCAAAATTAAATAGTGCGTGATAACGGGGGAAATTTAAACAAATACATAAGAACAAGGTAAAATGGTGTGTAATAATGGAATTAGTTTTAAAAACTATTGAAAAGGAAATTAAAAGTATGGATAGTAAAGGGGGGGTGAATAAAAATGATTCATTTCTGTTACATTTCAACAAATTTGAGCTTGTAAGGACATTCCGCTGGTCTCGACTGGGAAAACTGCGTTTAGGTGTTCAGATGTTTCGATTTAGGAATAGCTTAGTGTTAATAAGTAAATAAAGAGCAGACGGTAAAGCTGACGGTTTGGGAAAATGAAACGTGAAGCACAGAAGACTCGGATTACTAAACGCTATCGTCCCCTGAAGCGCACAGATTCCAGCAATACCTCCGACATCATCTTTGACCTGCACCAGTAGTCCTAATTGCTGAGGTCAAAGGTTAATTGGTTACAAAAACAAGAGCCGGGAAGCTCCGTTATGGACAGAGTTTTCATACTGAAATGAAATATTATGTCTAAATCCACTTCTTTTGATTCTTTGCTAATTATATACTAAAAACAAATGCACCGTGTTACATATTCAGCAAAAAAAGTGGTCACTTTTTTTGAGTGGTTAAAAGCACTCCTCATTTTTTTATTTTTTTTTTTAAGCCGTTGCTGAAATCTTCCTGCCGACAGCATGGCATTCCATTCACGCGGAAACAACTAGCTCGAGTAAGCTGAATAATTCAGTCTGCGGCGTCGCGGGTCATAAAATTATAACCAAGCCATCATGCTTCCCTGAGATGCCCCGTCATACGTCTTTACACGTTCTGAGCTCGTGCGGCAAGAATATCATGTCGCAGACATTTCTATCGTGCGTGATGTGCATCAGGATATACGCGTTTGCACACGAATTAATTCGTAACATCGCATCAGCGAGAGAAAATAACATTTAAAAATTTCAGGAGTGGAAAAACGCTAAATTCATTAGCGAGACATGTAAGAGATATGATTTTGGTTGCTAGGTGCTAACCTAGTGCTAATGTGGTTGCTAACTTGATGCAATGTAATCGTGCATCAGGGCATGTTCGCGTTCCTGATTAAACTAATCAGAACTACACAACAAATTAAATCTTTTGCTCTGAGGACGTCAGTAGCGAGCAGGGTTTGTTTTCCACTACGGACAGCCGAGTCAGAAAATCCGATCCTTAAATTCCATACTGCACAGAAGGGGCGGGGCATACATAGAGAGCAGTTGATCAGATTAAAACGAGGCTAAAAAAAAAAAGAAAATGACTGAGAAGAAAACAAACGAGGGTCGGTGCAGATGGTCCGAGTTTATGCTCGCGCTTTCTCCAAATTCTTACTCTGAATTTAAAGGCACCAGAGGGACATGCACTACAAGACGGTCTGGTCAAGACATTATTTTGGACTGACTTTCTTTTCGTCCCACCTTTCTCTTTTTTCCCCCCCTCGTTTTCCACCCTCCTTCCATCTCTGCTCGGATGAAGATGTCGAGCTGGTTTCGCTTGGCCGCTTGCCAGAGTCATGCAGATGAGAAATTGGGTCTGTGTGTGAGAGAGTGCACACACCCACCCACACACACACGCGCGCACGCACACGTATATCTCATATATTCAGATACTCGGTACAGAATTGCGTTTCTCTTCAAGCTTTGTGTCACCGAGTGTAAAAAATGACAATAACTCTCTCCATTACTCCGCCTTCATACTTCCGCTCTCTGGCACAGCAGCCGAGGAGAGAGACGAAATTGCTTTGTATGCTGTTTCTTTCTCCAGCCTCGAGCATGTGACAGATAAATTGCGTGCCTTGTAAGATGGATTTAGAGGAATTTTTGATAATAAACAGCCGAGTTCCTGTGAGATTTCCTCCATTTCTGACTGTGAAAGTCTTTTATCCGTCCATGTGTACATCCATGATTGATTGAGTAGGAGTTATTCATGATCTTTTTGTGGCTATACATACGTTAGACAATCAGGCATGCTCACACGGATGGGTGAGTAAATTCGGGAATGAGATAGAGCCGAGCATTCAGACTTGGGGCACAGGATATCATAGGATGTGCTGGATCAAGTGCTATTCTGTGCACTGCGGAGTCTGGAAGCGATTTTGTTCGGCCAAACCAGTGATTTAATGTTATGATTACATCTAGGACTATTCATTCAGTAGTGCGTTGGTGATGTACTAGACTCCTGCTACTTCAATCTGTATTTTCTACCGCCTTGTTTTTAAAGGATGCTTGGCGCTATTGAAAGACCCCCACCTCATATGCTCCTACTCGAGAAAAATTGCAGGTGGTGGTGATGAACCTGAATGGTGCAGCCAGAAAATCAACCTTAGGGTATGCGTAACCCAACTCTGAATACAAGGAACTTTCTCAATGTATTTGCTTACATGTTAATGGTGCATCCAGGTTCCTTTAAGTCTAATCAAACCTTGTGTTGGTGTCATTAGGTATCTCGGGTAATTTGATTCCAGCTGTCTAAAAAGTGTAAAAGATGGTCTGGCCTTGCCTGCTTGAGCAAAATACGACATGATTAGGCATTCCACCATTTATCCTGAAACGATCCAAAAATCTTTTGAAAATCCAACCATGATGGTTATGATTCGTAACGAACATTCCAACAGCAATGACTAAATGATAATCTGTAGCATAAACTAAAACAGAACCAACCACACACAAACCACCACACTCTGCCACGCTTTGGGTCTCTGCTATCCCAGGTGCACGTGTGACCGGTCGTGCAGGTGTGTTTATGGCCGTTAGTTCACAGGCATGACGAATGGCCTTTAGAGATAACAGCGCACAAAGGGCCTTATTGTTCCCCCTTTGCCAGATAACCATCCCTCAACCTGTTCCCATGTCACTTTCCCTGTTGACGGACCAATGAGGAGGTCATCTGGGACCGAGGTCACTGTTCCCAGAGGTCAATACAGCTCAGTCATCAATGGCCACATCAATTAAATCCAGAACCTTCACGTCCTCTGAGGTGCTTTAGCTTCTTTTCTAAATCCAGTATTGTGATATGAGACAAATATGGATAAGTAATGGTTATGTTTACATGAAGTCTGTTCAATAACTCAGTTCAGTAAACAGATACAGGACTATCAGAATGAGCTTTCTTAATTAGAATGAATACTTTGCATAGCTGATGAAACATTACCAAAAAAAAGTATAAATAGTATCCATTCATACAGCTTAGAAAGCCATTTTCCTGGATAGACAAGTATTTAAAAGTCACCCTTCTGGTTTTAATAAAACCTGTAAACATTCCTTCCGCTTTGGTTCTCAACAGCAAAGCGTCCATGCTTTAGATTTTCTCCCAGTCTGGTTCTCCTTGTAATGATGAGCAGTTCCTCCGTCTCTGAAGCGTTCTGCGGGTTTCTGGAGCCAAGATGAAAAGGTTCTTTGCTTTGCTTACCTTGTGGTTCTTGCCATGGCGATACATCATCCAGTCTTCTCCGTTTGTGCTGACCTCCAGCTTGAAGGTGGTGACGTAGTACGACTTCTGTGTCTCCTTCGAGATGGCGCCCTGTGTGGCGATCCCCGTTAGAACCTTCAGGAAGTGCAGGTCCACCTGAGAGAAAGAACATCAGTGAGTGCAGGAGAATAACCTTAGCACAAGGAGATTCTGATCCAACAAAAACATAACTTGAGGATTCCCAGATCCAGGCACCATCATCGCTCTGCGTAGTGGACAATGGCAAAAATTTCAAGCACAGGGATATAAAATCGATGGTGCTGGAGAAAAATGCTAAGCATGTATTCTTAAGAGAGTGCCCTCATCCATCATACAGCGGTTAGAGATGTAGTAGGGTTCTCCACGCATCACCACTCCCAGCATAGACAACAAACACAGGGCTAAGGGAGCATGGCAGAGGCTTAATGGTGTTTGTATGATAGTGACCTGAATGTACTCCTTGTTGCTGTCCTCTGCAGGTGTCCAGGCATTGTCCTCGTTGTTGAGACGGGCCATGCGAGGAAGCCAGCGGCCATCGTAGAACGAGGACGAAGCGGAAATCTGCTCATCTGAGATCTTTCCCGACTCCATGCCAAACACCGTGTTGCAGTGGAAGCCTGGGGATGAGAGAAACAAAGGTAAGGCCCACAAAAAGGCAGAAAATGAGGGGCCATGCAGAGCTTAAAAAGCATCAACAGTTGGAATGACAGGTAAGGACAAGATAGTGTTACCATTAAAGACAAGAGACAATGTCAACAGATAGCAATGGAGAAAGAGCGGGAGGAAGCGAGTGAAGATTTGCTTTCACAGCCATTAAGTGAAACAGGAAAGGGGGAAGATGCTGACATGGTAAAATAAAGAGAAGAAACTGATAAATGATACACAGTGCTACTCAAACTCTCTCAGATTCTGTGGGTAGTTCTATTAAAATGGTGCGTTTATAAATAATAAATGACACTGTAAATGAAAATGATGCAAATGCATCACACTTACTGTCGGTAACGTCTTTGCGAGTCATGTTGTACCGTGCAGAGAAACCATCTTTGGCCACCGCCATGTCCGTGTGAAAGGACAGCGACAGAAGACCCGTGGAGGACACGATCTCCGGAGGGATCTTCATGCCACAATATCGGCCAATCAATGGCGAAACTGTAGGAAAAATTTGAAACAAGTGAATCATCATCATACAGCTAATTCTTGCAAACCTTCTCCAAGCCCAAATAACCTTGCTGTGTGTCTGTCTTGTGGGACAACCAGGAGGGTTTTCCCCAAGCCCCAGTAGATTCACTGGTCTAATGGAATAGGTCCTTTGGATCAAAATATGTTGCTCAAAAACCTAGGACGGCCTACACCCAACATTAACAGTTTAAAACTTTCCCAAAACGGCAATAACTTCCCGTCAATTTACATGCACAGGTTTCTACCAACATGTGCAAACCGTTATCCAGCGCTACAATTAGGTCCTCAATCTTAGCCGGTCCTGAGGAGACAGAAATGCTTTAGGGCATTAAATGAAAGAAATAAGGCTTAATTAGCCTGTGTTGTTTATAATTAATGGTACTAGCTCTTTCCTATATGGACCAAAACACCCTGCTAATACAAAAGTAAATTACTACTTATTGATTTGGAAATAAAGCCAGGTCTTATTAGCTTTCACACTGCAAGAGGACTGTTTACAGATCTTAAAGGGACCAAGCAGTGATCCACAAGTCATAAATGAGCTGGCTCATCGAGCAAGGGAAATCGCCAGTGTTGCTCAGTCTCGTATTTTGGTTGTACATGCTAAAGCAAATTAACCTACTGCTAGTAGATAACTAGTAACCTAGTACAACTGGTCTAACTAATAGTTATTCTTACTTGCCATGCAATTTACTTGTATTGGGAGCTTGGCTGAACGATTTGTCCACAACTGGACTAAAGCAAGCTGTTGCATGGCCAAATGTATTGGCTTTGTAATTCCTCTCAAGGGATTTGGCCAAAAATACCAACAGGTTTACAACAATGGCTTACATCAACATGGTTAACTGAGATCAAGTATGGCAATTAGGGTGACAAGACAGATTTCAAAGGTGACCGCTTCCCCCATGTGCCCATAAACCTGAATGTAAGATCAGCGACCCGAAGTTAATCCTAGTTATGAAAGTAGAAGTTATTCCACAATAACCTCAGCCATGAATTATTGCTTTAAGATGGGTAATAAAACATGAACAGTCATCCATTCTAACCGTACAAAGTTCATTTTCTCCATTATCTCCTTTCCTGTATTCTCAGAGCGAGTTATCAGATCTGCCCAGGATCCATTCTTTTCAGGTCAGGTAGAGTGTAAAGTGGAAATGCAGTCAGCTGTTTCATGAAGCACCTTGTCCATGAGAATTTGGACCACCATCAGATTACATTTTTGATTGTTGAGACTTGTTGGGATCCCACAGTTGGATGGGGGCGCAAAGCATCCTGCTCACCCACGTTCTATCCATCTATGAGCTCTCCATAAATTAAACCAGCGAAATTCACAAACCATTCTGACACCCACATGCTTGCCTCATTTGACACCAGCACAAACATCCCCCGCTCCTTATCTCTGCCCTCTAAACAAAAAGTTAAATCATTCCTCTTCACTTCCAAAGAAGGAAGAGAATCTTCAGATAAGAATGACCTTAGGTGGGAGAGAGAGTGTACAAAGGGGAGGGACTTAAGCACGAGGTGGAGAAAACAGGAAATAAGTCATTAAGGAAGTTCCTGGCCCTAGGGAGGTGTCAGTACTTGATAGTGAGTCAGCATTCCTGAGACCTTGAGCTAAAGCGAACACTTGACACCCACTCTGAAGCGGTGAGAGATGAGAAGGTGGTTCTGCAGAAAATACCTCAATATGGTGAAACCATAGCTAACCACAGCTTAGGTTCCTGGATCTCGGAATGTTTGCTACTGGATTTTGAACATAAATATAAGTGGCAAAACAAGCCTTTCAAGCACTGCAACCTTTTATAGACGGCATTTACCTCAGTTGGTGAGGTGAGATGTTGGTTTTGAAGGAAATGCCTCAAGATTGTGAAACTTCTAAAAATCAATTAGGGTTTTTGGTGATAGCTGACCGTAATAATCGTTTCTGGATCAGAGAATGCTAATATTTTAGATGATGCTGGATCCTAAACATAAATGTAATTGGCAAAACAAGCCTTTCATGCATGGTGACCTTTTCCAGAAACAATTTACTTTTTCTAAATTTCTAAAAACCAGGTGTTTTCTTGCTCTATTTAATATAGTAATAGATTCTGGATCCATTAACACTTAGATTTTGGATAATTCTGGACTTTGAATAAGCCTTTCAAGCATGGTGACCTTTTCCAGAGACCATTTTCAGGGCCCAATCCATCATCAGCTCTACGCTACAAGCTATGCTATTCATTCAAGCGCTCACCCTGGGGCAGTCCATCCCACACTTCCAGCCAGTCGTACTTGCACTCAGCCTCAGTCATCAGCAAGGGGTCATTCTCCAGGTCGAAGGTCTTGAAGGTGAGGGTAACCTCTGTCTGAGGAGGGGCGATGATGATGTAGGAGCATTCCAGGTTGTGAGGGTACTTGTCGGGGAAGTCGGGTGACTCGATCAATCCAGTCTGTGCTGTGAAATTCCTGAAACAGTGCTCTGAACCTGGAAGGCACAAAAATGTGTGAAAAAGTAAATATGCAGCCCAGCCAATGTTGAGGCATTTTGGGGAGTGCGAGTTATCATTCAAACATACGCCAAAACACTCCAATAAAAATAATTGGAAGATGAGGCAATTAACATGAGAATCTGGACGGTTGTGTAAGTGTTTTGAACCCTGATGGTAACTGACAACCCTGGGTGGCCCCGCCCCCTTTTCCTCATTTCACAATAGTAATCTTTTAGCTGGCTGAACAGATCAACAGTAAAAATGTTTGACACGTGGAAACATTTCCTGGTTTCGATGAGATACATTAGACGAGTAATTTATTAAAGGAGCATGTAAATAATATCCTTTTTGTTTTTACCGTTTCCTGCATTTTTGCTTTTACCCTGAATTATATTTCATGTTTGTCTTGATATAAATATACATCTTAGGTTCGGTGTTATTTAGACTAAATTATTCATAAATGAAAGCTTCATAATACACTGTGTAGCTTAAACAAGCAGAAACCTTGCATAGTTCATTATTCTCTGCACATTTCACAGGCTCCCCGTGAAGAAAATGCCACACGAGTGAAGCGTGATGTGATTTTTGGCCTTTGAGAGTTCGCAAGTATTCCTTTCGGTCGTGCCAACGCTCCTGTTCAGCGTACAGAGAGGGGGGAAACAACAAAACTTAATGGGAAAGCGAGAGCCGGGAGTGAGCGCGAAAGTGAAAACAGGCAGGCGTAATGAGAGAGAACGAGAGATCAGGAGGCAGAGACGAACAATAAAACAAACAAGTCGAAACTGGAGGCAGCGGGGGCCTGTGGCTCATCAGCTATGCAGATTTATGCACCCTGAGCTCTGGCAGCTGAACAGCCCATACACGCTTCCCAGCATGCCTTGCTTTCACCTGGAGATGCAGCACACGTCCTTGGTTACTGTGGTGTGTGTGGACATCTGCAGCTACGATGAGTGGTGCTGCTATGTCATGGGGCACAACGTACTCATCTCTCTGTCTTTCTGCATCACTGTTTACTTGTTCATTTGTCTAATTGTTTATTTATTTATTTATTTATTTCCCACATGGTGTGATGCCGGACCTCTTTTCATTTCCTTCAGCGCTTGCGTGGGAAGTGTGCTCGCCCACCCATGCATCGGAATACTTCATTACACTGCCTTATAGAGTTATATTTATTATCCTAGAACAAAGTTGGTTCCTGTTCAACAAAGTGAGTACCTCAACAATTTAACAATGATTACAATTGTATATTTATTTAAATGGCGTTCTTCATTTATAATTCCAGCAGGACACGTTTTTGTCCTCACTTACATTATAGCAGCCATAAACAGCTATAAACTGTAATCTTTCGCTTGGAGAGCAAAGCAAAGCATAAACTCCTGCCCTTCTGACCAATCAGACTTGAAAATTCATTACTGCTGTAGTACATAATTATAAAACATACATTATAATATGCTGGTTTCAGTTGATACGTATTAGTTTTTGGTAAACGGCAGTCATCCAAGGCCGCAGATGTGCGTGTGATCTTTTTTCCCTTTGTTAATGGGACAGAACGTGCCAGACTGTGATCCCCTCCAGAATTAGGCCATCCTGTCAAAGACTTCTTCCATTACCCCATTTCTTGCTTTTGCCTCCTGCCTTTGACCTCGCTGCGCATGCCAACACCATGAGACGGCACCATGCGTGCATGCATGAGCTCATTAGTTCATGTTTATGAGCACGCTAAAACATGCATGTTTACTCCTCAGGCCTGGGACATGCCCCCTTCTGCTTCTGGCACAGCGAATGACAGTTTGGCATCTGGGAGGTGTGGCTAGAAAAACAGCTAGTTGTTGGGAAGATATGGTTTGTGTGTGTGTCCACTCCAAGTGGATTCCTTTCCCTGCTTCCTTAGTCTGTGAGAGAAGTTTTATAGCTGTTTACTTGGAAAAGGAGCTGAAAGAACAACACTCCAAACCGCAAACAAGACATTGTTATTAGTGAGGCATGATTGCTATAATAAGTCAAAATAAGTCATGTTTTGCTTGGAGAGTTTGAAGACCCGAATCCACCATGAAGAATCATGTTCATATTCATCTGATAATACACGTTTTTTACCAAATTGGACGATTTTAAATTACTGTTTTTTCTATTTCATTACAATGGCTAAACAAGCTTACTCGCCGTGTCAGGTTCATATGCAGAATTCAGCTGTGCAATAGCACAGTCTCGGGAGTTCAGTCATGCATTATTAAGAACTAGTATGATGTAGGTTTTAAATAACAAGTGATAAAAGTTCAAAAAATCCGTTCCAGACTTGCTCACTGGATGCCTGACCCAGAAGTTTGGGTGACACATATAGAACATGGCACACTTCTGACATCCCTGGAGTATATTAACTTGTCTTAGTGAACATACAACTTCGGGTGGATGAAAGAACAGTGGCAGCTTTTAATGTGTACTTAATGCTTTCCATCCATTTCCAATGAGTTGGAAAGGAATTTCGTCCAGAGTCAAACTTCCGCCAGTGCGCAGGTAGTCAGCGTGGCAAGTTCGGGGTTGAAGGAAATCAAACGAGGCCAATCCAAGGTGGTGGTTGTTAAAGTGGCAGTAAAATGCACCGGGTGAGCAAGACAGCCTTGGGGAGGGAGGGAGCTGGTGGGGGGCAGGACCATCGTATGTTCTTTTTATGTGATGAAACTCATGTCATGGCAGTGCCAGTAGGCCTAAAGATGGGAAATCTTCCGTTACGAACCATGGCAACAGTGTCACGATCACGTCACCGAGGGTGGGGCAGCATCGCTGTGGCATGCACTCATGGTGGAGGGTTAAAATCTGGTGTGATGGAACTAGGGCAGAAAATGGGGAGCATTAAGGGAGGGCAGGATTTTCTTTTGGGCCGGGGGGACTGAGGAACTCTGGGGCGGGGGGGCTGTATGGAGGGGCGTACAATCCAGTGTAAGATAGAAGGGTTTAGGCGAGAGGGATGAGTAATGGGGGTCACAAATAAACAAGATTAGTCTGGCTATTGGGTGACAGGTTAAATCCGTGAATGCTTTTAATTATTGCCTTCCCTGAGCTTTCAGAAGTCAGTGGGGAATTTTCTTAACCTAATTTTCTTCCAATATCTGCCAATTCCCATTAGCTACCAAAGGCAAAATAGTTCTCAATCTGGGCAGGTCAGACCCAGTAAAGTATATTTAGTTATTTATGAATCACCTTAAAAATGGCCACGTTACGTGAGGCTAAAAACAAAAACTACATGAAAGCACATTAAATATTAACGTTATAACGTGCCACTCGATAAAAAAACATGACGTCAGGAAATGCTAAAACACACCGTACCCCTAAAAACACAAGACACTGCACCCATTAGAGATGTAATCAAATATTATTCCGATTGAACACATGATGGATCCTAAATAGATACAAATAGGAGGTGCACTATATTATTTTTAAGCTTGTCCGAAAGGTTCACAAGGCATCTGATTGAGCCTAGAGGTGTGCACCAGGACGGGGTCCCACGGGACGCAACAAAAAAGTCACAGGAGGGTTTAGTGGTCAGTTATGAAGCTCAGAGGGTGAAATATGACCACATTCATTATTTCAATATGACCGCATCATCAGTAACTGCCTGGTCAGGCTACTTGTTTGTTTTGGGAACTCAACCCAAATTTATTTGCTTACAAATATCACTCGCAAGTACAAATAAAAATAATAAAAAACATAAGAATAATAAAATAAAAAAAATAAAAACCTCTATAGGTGAGACAAATTATGAATTAGATTGATGTGGCTGAGATTGAGGAAGTGTTGGTGACCTTTCTGGAAAAAAAAATTGATTCAGGCCAAACCCACGTCTACTTTAAATCTGAGTACAGATATACATACAGTTTTGGAGCATTAAACAGATAGACAGTGGGGTTGCTGATGTTGATGGACCCTTTATACCTATAGTGCCTTGTCTGTAGGGATAAGAAAGCATTGTATTGTCAAGCTTTTCCACCACTCAGCCAATGCAGAATGGCACCAAAACACACTTGGCGGTGAGTGCTAACGCCCTAATTCTGTTTATCCGACCTAATCGATGCCTTTGATGGTCCAAAATGACTCCAAACTGTGATGGAAAGAGAATTATAGCACTTTTTTTTGTTGTTGTTTTTGCATCATTACACCAGGACCAATGCTTCAGTCATGAACTCCAGTCACACAGTCAGGTTCCAGCAAAAGCATGCAGCCTTTTGCACAAGATTTGAGGCCCAGTTTGTTGGATAAAAAATCGTCAGCTCAAAGTTCTGCCAAAATAGTGATTGACAGGTTTGCGTTATAGCTTTGAAGTAAACATCGATGATGATGGCCGCTAGTTCCTTACACGGCAGTCACCCAAGCAGCAAAAAAAAAAAAAAAAAAAAAAGCAAGTTTCCTCCCAAGGGTTCAGATGGTCCATGGTCGATTTCCTGCCCCATCACTTCAATGACTTGGTGTTCTTATTTTCAGAGAAGTACAGAAAAGGCACACCTCTTTGAGGACTTCTTAATATGAAAGATCCCTATCTCCCTCAAATGTGCTTCCTATCATAAACAGGGACAGTCCACACTCACTCCCACATCCTACGAGAAAAACAAGTCTGACTGTGACTCTTCAGCCTAGCAGTCTGCAACCCTCTCCTTGTAGCTTGTAAGCGGCAGTGTTCATGGAACTCCTTGGCCTGAAATCCGACATCCGAAAATAAACAGCCTTCTTTCTTTCTTTTTTCTTTTTTTCTTTCTCCGGAGCGTGGAAAGTGGGAACAGCCGTCAAACAGTGAACATATGCCGACCATACACGATGACACAAACACACCCACACGCACTTCACTCTGTCACCAAAGTGCACACCCACACACTTTTCATGTTGTCAGCAGGCCAGGAGATTTCACAGCGCAGATTTTTCCACAAAAATGGCAAAAGCAATTCACGTTTGTCAATCACTCTTGTAGTAATGGACCACATTATGCGAGTGGTTAGAAGCAGTGGCTCATAACAGAGCTTGAAGAAAATGCCGATTTGGTAGTGACATCACTATTTCAAAGAAGCACTGATGAGTCATTCCCACATTTCTTCCTCTATTTGTAGGTCTGTAATTTAAAAAAGGCATGATGCTGGGCTTATGTCATTTAACCACAGGTTTAAATCAAGTTCAACAATGAAGATTTTCTTCTAGCAAAAGGCTCATCAAGCACACACTTCCGAAAGTGTTCCTAAATGGTTCCTTGGTTTGTTTTCCCAGGAGGTACCATTAACCAGGGCTGAGAAATATCATAATATATTATTTATATAAGGACTATGCCTCAACACACTTTTCTGAGATATGGTACCATGTTTGTAAAATTGCAATTACAAAAAAATGTTAATTTTTGTACCGAATCATTAAAACTGTAATAATAAAAAAACAAATTTCATTTGCAGTTTTAAGTGATGTATATTTGTAAAGTTAAAAGTATCACTTTTTTGTGCAGTTTTCTGGGCGTGCTAAATATCATGAAGTCTTTTCTTTCATTCATTCATGATATTTATCAAGTATTGTGGTGATTGTATTGTGATTGATTACATTTTTGTCATTTTGTCCCAGCCCTACTCTCAGCTGTCCTGTAACCATCCAACCATGGAACTTTTAACCATCTAAAGGACCTTCAGGGAACCTTTGCATTGATAGCATTGCTATTACACTTTGTCTTGCACCCCCTTTTGGAAGCTAAGAAGCCATAACTACCCAAGAACCACAGAGGAACCCTTGTACAAGTTTACTATACTCAAGTCTTACGTTTGGAAAAAGTATGTTTTGGATGTTACCACTGACACCCATGACCGCGTTTGTTATTAACTTGTCCCATCACTCTCAGGAACCCTTCCTATGCAAGTTTCTATGTAGGCCTCTACAACGGAGTTTCCCAATCCAAGTGGAGCCCTTTAAGGAAACAAAGACGACAGAACTACCCAAAAAACCCAGAGGAGCCCTTACCTAACAAAGTCTTGGATCTTGTTATTATTGACACTCATGACCATACGTGTGTGGGGCTTTATTCATTTGCTCTGTAGCTTCTTGTCTCACCACTCTAGGGGGGCCCTTAAAGGTTCTACATTGGCCCGTATAACAATTGTTTCACCAATCCAAGTGGAAAAAACCCTAAGGAGAGTCTTTGGCTGTTACCAATGACAGCCATGACCTTATTGGAATGCTGCTGTATTCTTTAAGAACAAATTCTGCCCAGTAACTTGTTTCACTACTCTAGGGGAACCTGAAAAGGTTCTACATAAATCCATACAACAGTGTTTCCTCCATCCAAGCAGAACCCCCTCATAAAGTGACAAAACTTGTGACTGCCCAAGATCCCCTAAGGAACCCTTGCCTAACTGTTCCCATTAACATGCATGACCGTATTTGTCTGGTGTTCTATTCTAAAAACTAATGCATATCAGTAACTTCTTGTCCTGTGCCACTTCCCCATCAGGCATCCACAGGCTACAAGCAGAATGTACACATCCCCAGGGACGGGAGATCAGAGTCCAATTATACGGGCATTCCTTGCATGTTTGCAGAGGGATGAAAAGAGTTAAGCATTTAAACCAACCCCCATCCATCCCTTCTGCACCCCTCCCTTTTCCCCTAAACTCGGTTTATTTTCATCACCCCTTCCCTTGATGTTTAATTGGTCTGGGATAGCATTGCGGTAATTTTATGCGGACGTGTAGCACTGCGCCTGACTGGCGTGCTGTGGGCCAGAGGTCTTACAACCTTTTGAAAAACAGGGCTTTTGGGAGGGGGGGGCAGAAATCTCAAAGATTTCTCTGCCTAATCTTAGACTTGTTATATCTCCAGTTATCTTAAACATCCATATTCAGATTGCATGATGATCCTGTTAAATAAAAAGGGTCCTTACCTTATGGCTTCTTTTGGATGGTTAACTGTTCTAGGTTTCTAACAGCACTCCACTTAAAACCTTTGCTGAAAGGAAAACCATTTGTTTTCAGGGTCTATATAGAAATCTCACAGGCTAATTGGAACCTTTTTTTTTTCTGCTTTTAGCTATAATACAAAACTACAGCAAAAAAAAATGGATTCCAAATCTTGGCACAGCTTTCTCATCTGAGGCAAATACATTTCTTCAGATGTTTCCAGCAAGTAAGTAGCATTTGATCCTGATCTTGGGTTTCCTCCAGATTCTTGGGTTCCTCCCATCTTCTTAAAGCATGCTAGTTAGTGAATTTGCTAGGCTAAATTGACTTGTAAGTGTGTCTCTGACTGATTGACGGTGAGTAATGCCATCCTTTCCAGCCACAGACACGGTGATCTGGTTTTTTTTTGTGCTCTTGCACTCCAGATTGTCAGAATTCAAATTTGTGAACTCTTGAGGACTGGGCAAATGGTTTCTGGTTGAGCCCATAAACTGCACTAAATGGTAATGTCTAGTGAGGTGGAGAAAATTGAAGATAACTTACCGGTTTTGTGGATCTCGTAACGCAGTGAGAATCCGGCACCCTGGTGAGCGTAATCGGAGACGAACTTGATGTGGACGACGGGGCCAGAGGAGATGATGGCTGGGGGAGCGATATTGCTGCAGTGTCTCCCCAGAAGTTCAGACGAGTCCGAGTTTCCATCTCGAATCTCAATAAAGTCGTACCTGAAAACAAAGGATTCCAGGCTACTTAAACTGTACATTTTGGATCGGTGTTACTAGTATACATTTTTCTTCAGCATGATTTTTGTATCCCCATACCCCGTCATGTAGATACAGTGGCAATGTCAAAGAGCAAAAAGTCAACAAAAACATTTGAAAAACACACGACCTGAAGCAACACGACAAATTGTTGCAAATTCAAGAGAATTTAAGGAAAGCTTATTTGGATATGACCCTTGATTTGACCCTTGGCTACCAGTTGCCTTCCCATAACACAAGTGCATACCTTGCTTGCCACTTCAAAAACAAAAGACGAAATCCAGCTGTCTCACCGAAACCATTTCATTCCATCCAATTCCACGCTGTGCTGAAATTTCCAGTTATACCACACTACTGCTGAATTCCCAAATCTGATTTGGTTAGAAGGTGTTGATGTATTTCCTACACCAGCAACTCTGACACTTATAATAATTCTAATACGTTATCGTCTCTAAGGCAGCAATTCGCTCATGGATTTGTAATGGTTGACACTCCACAAAGGGATTAGGGAAGTCCAGAAGTATATGTAACTATAAATGGCAAAGTGGTAACAGTAGCTCCACTTCATCACCTCCCCATCGTGTTTTATCTCTTACGCAAAACGCTTACCGTTTTTGCTACGTAGGCCTAACCGACACTTTGCAAGGTGCCATCCTGTCTAGGTTCACAAATCTTTATTGAAAAACTAATCTGAAGAATTTTCAAACCGCATCGGAGCACTCCTTTCCCCATTTAACCAAATCCAAAATCGAACTCTGGCCCAAAAAAAAAAAAAAAAAAAGCCCTTTGCTTCTACCCACCACCAATTAGCCTCGTGTTTGAAACCACTATCCATGAAGTCCTCAAGATAGCCTAATCAGGGCTTCATAAACCCATTATCCCTTTATTTATAGTATATATCTATTGATTGTTTTCTTTTTTTCCCAGATAACATTTTTAAGAAGCCCCATTTCCCAAGACGAACGCTCTATTTCAATCATTAGCTCACATCCTAAAAATAAGGCGTGTACATCGAAGACCTTCATTATTTATTTTGAATATAAGTCGAGAGCAATCTGTCTGAAACTTTCTTTTTAGGTCTGAAGTGTATCTTTACACACTGAGCCAGTGCAGTCAAAAAAAAAATCAATATCTCCATGAGTTACGTATCCAGATTTTTCTATGGAGCAAGTGTTTCCCCCATTTCTGGCAGTTGGTCGTGAGGTTTTGCCCTGGGGTGAAATGTGTTCAACAGCAACAAGGCCAAAACAGGATAAAGTCATGACAAGACACATTTTTGACCTCCTTCCACCACCCCCACCTTGGCGCGCACTCTTCTGCTGGCTGTATGCAGAACTGCTGGCTCCAGCACGTCACCCAAGGAATGTGTGTGTGTGTGTGTGTGTGTGTGTGTGTGAACCTGACACTACACAAGGCCGCTCGGTCTGACATAGAGGCACAGGTGTGGTGGAGGTTCTCCGGCGCCAACAGAAGCTTCAGGTACGCCAGTGCTAATTTAGACTCTCAAGATGTTTTACTTCTGGAAGTGGATTGGATACAAAACATAAACACACACGCACACATCACACCCCTGTCCAATTCCGTATTCCAGAGGCTTATATTAATGCACTCGTCCGATTGCTTTATCATTTCTCAAGCACACAGGGGCTTGATTAATTAGTAAATTCCCAACATAAACCCTAAAAATCTTGATATGGTGCAGTTTGCTGTAAGGACGCGTTTATAGAACATGTATGGAATGAGTCTCCCGTGTCCATTTTTTTTTTTTGTCATTTTCAGGACAGAGTTGTTGACGCTTTGCGGTTTCCTTTGCAGTAAAATGGCAAGCTACTTTTTTTTTTTTTTTTTTTAGAAAGACAAAAAGCTGCTGAGGAAACAACTGGTCGTTTGTTTCGTGGACGTTCCACAACGGATAAATTACAACGTGGTGGTGTTTAATGAATTAAAAAAATTGTAATCTTTGGCAAATTGTTGTGGTGTAAAAGGAATAAAAGACGAATACGAAAATAAAAACGTCAGGATGGTAAGGGTAAACAATAAGTAGTCAAATATTTTGCCATAAAAACAGTGTTTTATTTTATGCTCTGGGATGACGAATGCACACACTGACTGAATACTGAATATAAACACACACTCACACACACAGTGAGGATAAAAGCCTGTAAACCGTGTGCAAGTGTAATTAGGTTGTAATTGATTTTGCCGAGGCTCTTGGCCGCCGTGGATTAGCAGCGATGAGCGAGTGTGTCGAACTTGGATATTGACCGACTCGAGCCGACTCCTTGGGGCTTTGATTGCTATGGAGAGCACTGCTTGATGGTGGGAACAGAAAAGACGGGAAGTGTACTTAGCGTTAAGAAAAGGGCGATGATCATACGTTTATTTTGCCGCCTTTATATCGATTTTACGCCACACTTGACATAAAAGCAAAAGTGCAAGCATTTCCCAGCGTACCTTTTTTCACACTCTGTTGCTTTTTAAATAGGAGATTGTCATGGAAGTGTGTGTGACACGGGACTGGGACGTTGAAAGACCCAGTATTTCATGTAAAGACTTTTTTTTCTTTCTTTATCCAATTACTCCCTCGCTTACATCTTTCCTCTCAGCCACTAATTGCCTTTCACACCTTCCATGTTTTTCAGATGTATTTTTTGCACCTCATGTTCCCAAGGCACCACTAGCTACCCCAAATGATCTCATCTGGAGAGAGGAAAAAAAGAAAAAACAAAGACGGTGCTTCCCTGGTCTCATTATCTAGAGTATAAGGTGTTTGTCAGATCACCATGTTTAGTTTTTAAACCAAAAGAAAAGACACGTCTCCTCCCAACATCACCGCGGGTAATACGAACCAAGCTCTTTCAGGTTCTTCACAGCCGTCAGCTCCACATATCACCATCGACCAGCACGTGTATTTTCCCTTCCATTCTCATAAATACTGCTGACCAATGCAACGTTCATTTAGACCATACAAATGGAAAAGCGAGATCTCGTTTATCGCCCAATCAATCGCTGTATCTACACCGACGCAGCTTCCAACATCAAGCCTAGATTCAGATCCGTCGCCTCAGCATCGTCGAAAAAAGGAATTCAGCCCCGTTCGCACTTCACTGGTCATGCTTTTAAGAGTAAAGGTTTCAGGGCCCCTTCCAAGTCCAGCCGGCGGCCAGTCGAGAAGCTAAAATTGAAATTAAATAAAGCTGAGAGTCTGCAGAGAAAGCCATACGGCCGTCCTCCAGGGGCTCGCCTAATAAGCTATAAGTGCCTCTGAAATATTAAGTAGATGCCGGGGAGCAATCCTGAGGGAAGGGAAGAGCTGCCATCTTCAATCCGGCCGGGAAACGAATCGCATTCTCCGTCCGATACGGAGCTGACACTTACAGATGAGCGAGGGAGACCACAGAAACAAAAGCCTCAGGCTTTCACAAGCACCATTGATTGTCAGGACGGGGCAACTCGCTAGGATGTCCCAGCAATTTCTCTTGGTCTGTAGGAGCGTAAAGACATGTGCCTGGGGTTCCATCATGAACGCTGAAGCATCCCTTTTTTTTTTTTTCAATAGAAATTATTAAATGTAGTATCTACCCCTCAAGGCAAGTAGCTAACATAAAACAATAATGGCTACTGATGTTCTGCAAATAATCACTGACCTATTTACACATTAAAGTTAGTTTTGTCTTTGCTGATCGATGTACCTTTCTCATATATTGACTGGTATATTTACTCTCCGAGTAATTTGTCGCTTTGACTTGGTTAAGGCTGCAAATTGATGTTTATAGAATAAATAATCCACGTCATGAGAAGTATAAACACCGAGTGTAATTTTAGCACGGCGCTAAACACCATGAAGCTTGACATTTATCATAATCCACCACTTATAAACAATTGACTGTCTGACATTAACTCTGATGCTTGACATCCTTATATGTAACAAGGATCATGTGTTGGCTATTTGTTCAATTTAAACAAAGAAATCATGACGATCATGAGAAGAAGAAATGAAAGCAAGGGCTAATCACGGACCAGCCCGAGCCGCAGGAATACGGTGACCCTCTAGCCTTTACGTCCGTGACCAGTGACCTAGCTGGCCGCGACCTCACTGGTCTTGAAGGCACGTGAGCAATTGATCCCTCATTAAGTAATCGATCCCGGTTCTTTCTTCCCCGTTGAGGAGGAGTGAGATTACACTCGCAAGTCGATAGCTTCGCACCTCCGCTAAATATGGACATGCTAAAAACAAGCATGACCATGAGCTTGCAGACTGCACTTAGCTGCCTGCTGAGATCTGCAAACACTTGGGGAATTCCTAGATGAGGTGGTCCTTCCAGACTTCTCAACATACCAGATTTCATATCCTGGCCAAACACGTCTTAATTAGCCAGTAAGGCAGCTAACCAAAAGCATTTTATAGTTGTTATAGTTAAAATGTACTTTCTTTTTTTTTCCACCCTGAAGAGGGTTTTCTCCTGTATTCAGATGGGCTCCTGAGGCTGGTGCATGATGGTGGTAATGCCACGCAGGCCACAAGGTGACCAACTGCATTAAATATGTACATATGTGCAGTATGAATTCAAGTGACATTTGATTGGGATTTTCTCAATTCTATGAAATGAGTCATTTTATTGAATCAGAACACAACCAAACAGTTGGCTTGAATGACTTTAGACCAATCCTGCGGTGCGCGCGATCTGACACTTACTCACAACTTTAGTTCCTACCTGCAATTAGCTTACGTTTAAGGCACATTCATCTTACCCTGGCATTAAACACATATGGAAATATTATGAAGAAAATTAAATCTTGGGAGAATGGGAGCGTACATATCGAGTACAGTTTGCTTGGAAAGGCCACGCCCACAAGAGGCCAAGAGAGGAGTTGACCTCCATTTGGGCATGAAAGCACCTGTATGCTAATCTGCTATTATTGCTACTCCTAAGTTCCATCAACAAATGTCACTTGTGCAAGAACGGTAGGAATAAAGTAACATGAGGAATAGAGCAAGGTGCCAGTGGAGACATTGTTTCATGTAGATCAGCGCGGGGGTGAGAGGAGAATCCACCTGCTCGGCTTTATTCCCCTGCTGGGAGGAATAAATACCTCAAACGCGCCCGTCAGAGAGGAGGAGGGTGATTGATTGAGGAGGAGCCGAGGATTCGCAGTGGAAGGATGAGGAAAAGAAGCGAGCGGGATGAAGAGACGGTTAATACAGGAAAGAGGACTGAACGCTGTAGAGATAACCGGTAGAAATCTCAACGTTCTCCTCCTTCCCTGCGGCGGAGAAGACTGCAGGAGATCGCATTAAAGATATAGCCTAATATTTCATCTACCGTTTTTATTGCATCTATTCCACATCAATCTGCTTACAGCCCCTCGAGGTGAAAGCCATTTGGCGGACGGCCCAAATCTTCTGGGACCGAATCCACAATTGAAGTGGCCTCACGGGCACTGACAGCTTATGCACCTTAGCTAAAAAAAAATAAATAAAAAATAATAATAATAAAGGTTCTCTTGGATGGATGAGTATAAATTAGGTTATAGCGCTTGAGAAATCGAGTCGGCTTGATCTCGACGTGACCTTGGCTTAAGGGGCCGCGAGTGCCAAAGCTGCTCTTTAGAACGGAGGGAAAACTTGGAGCATAAAGTGAATGCAAATGATACAGCGCGTGCATGTGTGTGTGTGTTCCTTGAAACGGCGAGGCAGATCTATCAATCATGCGGCGTTACAAAGTGCTGACGATGACTCATTGCGCAGTGCGTGGAGGGAGGAGACCTGCAGCGAGTAGGGGGGGGATGAGACTTTCTTTCGATCACTTGTTTGCTTTCAGTTTTTCCCTTTTGTGCCTTCTCAAAAACAGAACTTGGAAGCTGAAACCATTATTTAGAATGACATGTATAAACCAAAGCGCTGTATGATGTTACGATTTAACGCTCTCTACACCAGCTTATGATGCCATGATATCCAGTGATGTTTCCTCCAATTATATTTCCAACGTTTCCTCCACACTGGAATATCAAATAGATTACAAAACCTAACTAGGTGTTTCGAATTGTCCGATATTAATTGGAACCGCCCGGGAGCCACGCCCCCTTCCCTCCTCCTTACGTGCGCTTGACTTTATTTATTGGATGAAAATGGTCAAAAAACAACACAAAAGAGAAAAAAAGGACAAATTCTGACCTTATATTATTACCTAGACATACAACAGTATCAAATAACACTTTACCATGACCATTAAGTGTTTTGTAACTAAATATACAGGTTGGCTTTGTTTTTGTTCATAATGACCAATGATAAAAGGGATTTTTATACTATATTGAAATGTTACTATTTGTTAAAAATCCACAGTCTAGCTGAGATTTGGTGATTGGCACCGCCAACAAGCATTTTCCGACCACACCGCTGGTAACATTATTTCTCCTTAAACCCGAAAGGGTGGAAATGCTCGTCGTCTTATTAGTTTTGGATGATTAATTGCATTTTTTTTTTTTTCCTTAAAGGTAAGTCTCAAGCAGAGAAAAATCAATATCAGTCCATTGAACAGAAATTGTGCAAGGAATAAAATAGCACAAGAAACATTTTTAAAAAAGGGCACAGAAAATAGCAACACAAAGCAAAAAAAAAAAAAAACCCACAATAAATGTGTCAGACTATCATTTATCAACTCTGCACAAACGCTAGCTTGTAGATGCGTTTCAAATTCTGAAACGGAGGCACGTCCAATGTCACGGCATGTCTAATAGATGTTAAGAGCCTAGGGGTGTGAACAACAAGTGGTTGGTTATCAGAGTTTTAATCGTGATCTTGGAACAGCCAACATTAGGATCTTCGAGTAATATTATCTCAACAGTACAACACTAAAAACCAATAAGGGTTGAACAAAAACTGTGTCTCTGCACGGCCATGTAGATGTTACAGGGTGCACCAGAGTTCATGCTTGTGCTGATGTGCGTGTTTGAGACACGAAAGTGACGAAAGTTCAGATGACTCTGAGTATTGGCTTACATGTGGTGCGTGTGGTCCACTCAGCCTGCTGAACTTTTCTCCAACAGCAATCTTCCCAACAGCTTAATTTCACACACTAATAAATCAATCACAAGCCACAATCATGTCCAGCCCTCGGTGCCTCCGAGGTTCATTTATAATTCATCACAAACATATAAAGTCAGATTTATATTGAATTTCAGATGGAATTTTTAGCCCACCAGCACTGGCTCTCGCTATAAAGCGTGGAGTAAATCTAGGGTTGTGTGTGCAAGCAACGAAGTAAATTCTGTCTGTCTGTAACGCATTCGCCATATCAGCTAATTTACAACTTGTTAGACAATTGGCAATTTCGAGTAGCCAGTTGACCTAATCTGCATGGCTTTGGACTGTGGGAGGAAACCCACGCATGCACGGGGAGAACATGCAAACTCCACACAGAAAGGCACCCTGGGTGAC
>JAQQZX010000010.1:13726742-13746169 GCA_030068355.1 Notoglanidium maculatum | reverse complement strand
AGGCACCCTGGGTGACCCGGGGATCGAACCCAGGACCTTCTTGCTGTGAGGCGACAGTGCTAACCACCGCGCCGCCCCGGACACTCCTTCCATGAATAGTAAATAAGCATATCCTTATCTGCTTATCTGTTTATGTTGAGTACCCAGCATACAATTCCCTGTGCAAGTTGTCTCTATAGAAGCAAAATGGGAATTCATAGAAGCCCGTGATTGGTAGCTGCACTACTGTCAGAGAACCTTCTGACCAATCAGAATAGAGAATTCCTCAGTACTGCGGTATAATTGATCCTAATGCCTTTATGTGTTAAAGATGTTTACCATGTGCAGAAAACATATTGATTTCAAGCACTTCCTTTACCACAAGACCTCAAAAACCTCACCATCTGACCAATCTGAGAGCATGAAACGTAGGTTAACAAACACACACACACACACACCCCACAGGCTGTTTTTCTAGCTCCGGCTGGGACCGTCCTTCATGACGCATTTTTTTCTCCAAACTTCAAACGTCCCAAAATCTTAACAACAAACAAGCGCCCTCATGGAGCCTGTCCAAGTGGATAATGTACAAACTACATTGGACAGATGAAAGGCTGGCCTTCATTTTGCTCATGTTTTTGTTGTTTTTTTCCTTTCAATCTGTCTTGGACCTGGAGATAAAAAAAAAAAAAAAGAAAACCCTCCACCAGAAACCCACAGTCTGAAAGCATTAATGCATCCAAAGCCCCATTTGTTCCATCTTATAAATAAATAAATGCGGTAGGTTTGGTGTGGCTCTGTGCTAAAACAAAGGACGCATCTGTAACATCAGATTCTGGATGGCATTGAGAGGCTTCCAAATCTGTGGTTTGAGACTGGGACACTAGTGGATTTGAAGCATTTTGGAAAAAAGCACACGATCAGACCTGCCTACAAATTCATGTATTTTGCTTACAATGTTACTGCTACTAGTTATCACTTACAAATACGCCAAAAAAAGATGCCCCCCCCTAAAAAAAAGACACCAGATGATTCAATCAACATTTCATAGCTATTTTGAACTCCTTAATATTAACCGACGCACCTTGGAAGCCCCGCCCCCTTTCTTCCAAGTTTACATTAGCAGGCTTTCACCTCGTCCCGCCTATAAACCCTGTATATATGCGTGGTCTAGTTTCTACCTTAGGTGATTTGTGAAAGAATATATCCGAGATGTACCACCATGTGGGTCTTTTCAATCTATGACCTCAGAAATCCACTGAAATCTACAGAACTGGGAAGAATATTGGCGTTGTATTTTTTATTCAGGTACGAATAATCATCCGCATCTTAAAATTTCCGTAGTCATCCCTTTTATGTGGAAGCTTTAACCATTCAGAGAACCTTTAACAGCCCTGTAGTCCAGAATAAAATAACCCGAACAATATTGCCTCAGATATGACAGTCACCCGCTTTATCTCATGCAAAGACAAGAATCTCATTTATGTTGTACCACGTTTGGAAAGGGAAGGCTAGAAAACAGTCCTCCTGCTGACAGCTGCACCACATCCCTCCGTAAGCCTTTTAGCTCTGCTCCAAACCCTGTTATGTGTCTCATAACCCTCCTCCATCTTGCATTCCCTCTAGCTTCCCTTTCTTCTTGAAGTTTATTGTCGCCTTGTGCTCATCTCTGCCCCCCCAACCCAACCCCACACTGCTCCTTCTTCAGCTTTTCTGTATGTAAATACATCTCATTCTTCAGCGTTCTACTTAAAGCCTTCACCATCATTCTTCTAGCAGAATTCATCAAGAATAAAAATGATATTTAATGTATTTAGCAAGCTATTTTGCCTTAATATACTTCCATCTAGGGCTCAGGGGTAATTCAGTTCTGTCAGGTTCTAAGTGCGTAGTAAAAACGGATAAGCATCTAGAGAACCAATTTTTACTCCAAATGGGGCCACTTGGCGAATTGCACACTAAGGGAGATATTTGCATCCTTTTTGAAAGGCAACGATCGAAACTCGTTAAAACCTTTTGATAATTAGGACAATAACACATGCGTGGATGATTTCACAGGCAAGCAAGGTGCTACTTCTGAAATGGTACTTCTCTACATCATTTGAATTTTTTTTTCATGCCACATGCCAGTTCCCACCCATCCCACCCAAGGGTGAAGGCCAGCTTGTGAAGCCAGCCAACCAAAGTTTTTAAAACTGCTATGTCACGAGGTAATTTAGCACACTTGAAAGAAAGTGCTATCCACCGTCTTCCACATACAGAAGCCCGAGATTGGTTAATGACGCTGTGACTGACATGAGGGAGAAAGTACGCCATTCCCATGGCCACGTTTACTCCCTTTGACTCCCAGACACGAACGGCTGAAGCACTGTAGTAATTCAAGCACGTGATCCCTGGATGATGAGGCTACGGCGAACGCTTTTTTGTCGCACTATAATCTTTCTCCACCAGTGGTTGTGTACCTGCAGTCGAGCCTCTCCAGCTCAAAATGGGGGTTGAAGTTCAGCACGATGCGCTGGGTGGGTTCCGGGGCTTTGATAACCCATTCGCAGTTCTGGTGCGGCGGATACTCCAAAGGGTAACCAGGTGAAGTGATGTAACCCGCGTCGCTGGCATCAACATGTCCACCACACTTCTCACCTAAGAGGAGGAAATAGAGAAATGGAGAGAAAAGTGTTTGTTTACCGCTTTGGACCCAAGTAACCAGTGTGTACTGTGAACAAATGAGGAGCATAAATCACTGCCTCTACAGTACCTCTGGGAAAGCAGTGAACGCAGAATGGATATGTTTATCACATTATGTGCTTGCCATATAAAACAGCAAGTAGGGAACAAAACACTTGGGGGTGGGGGGGGGTGCACTTATGGGAAAATAATCAATAACCTAAATGGTGTTAGTTATCACACCGACGTTGATTATAGTCCTTTAAGAACACGTCCTGATGTTTCTCATTCCTATAACACCACTATTACAATTTTCTAACTATTACAATTTGTGGTAATTTTTTATCCATTTATAGCTACATTATTAAATGTGCAGTTAGATCCATTTGTTTCCAGGAAGCCTTATCACATAAGATGTCCTTACCGTATTAACAATGTATTTAATAGAAATATGGTATTAGAATAAACCATCGTCCGATCTTCTGATCAATCAGAATCGAGAATTTGACATCGCTGTGGTTGAAAAAAGATACCCAAGGTATTAGCAAAGATAACATAGTTGTAAGCTAATAATTTAAATTGCTAACAAAACTCCACTCTAAAAACAAACCCGAACCAGTGCCGATATTATTCCATCCCTTCGCTCCAAAGTAATCGTCAGAGTCTGCAAACATTTAGCCATAACATGCCTCCCCCACTCCCCGGACAACGGGCTGCCAATAGCATGCCTCTGGATTTAAAGCAGGAAGTGACAAGCAGACTTACTGTCTGTGGGTTCAAAAGTCAACCTTAAAGCTGTAATGAGATCCAGCGTAACAAAGCCTCAGTTCTAGCAGCCACCCGAACACACGCTAGCAATTTCTTCCCCGTGTCTGCTCGTTATCTCCCACGAATGATCACGCTAGCACTGGACTTATAGGTGCAGGGAATCGCTGAGAAAATATGGCTGAATATCAGGAGAGGAACGTGTAGCACCTTGCCAAGAACGACATGATACAATGTGTGATAAATATAGCAGACTAACTGACAACCCCGACTGCGACGCGGGTATCATTCTGGAGATTAGTAGTCTAAATTCAGATTAGGAAACATAAAACTTCAGGAAGTCATGTCTCCATGGCAACCATGCATCCCTTTTCTTTTCATGCATCACATTTTCTTTTTCTTTTTTATTAACCCTTTCCTTGCTCAGACAGACTGCCTCCATATCTTCCATATTTCATTTTCTTAAACGGATAAACAACAGCACATGCCACCGAGCTCAGTCTGAGACTGAGATTTTAGTGACCCTCTGCATCTGACGCGAGTCGTCACAAATATCTCGGTCGTCAAACTGGGGGGAGGGAGAAAAAAACGCCTCGACTGAGGAACCCTTGCAAAACATTCTCCTACCGCAGGTCCAAAAGCAACAGCTTTAAAGGATTCCTCAGATTCTTTCAAACATGATCATCTTCTCGGAGAGGAAACACACAGAAGTCTTTAAGAAGGAATACACCAGTCTTTATCCAGTGCATCTGTAGCGTGTGTACGATCACAACCACAAATTTCGTTTTTATCCGATAAAACTCGCGTGAGGACTTTAGTGAAATCCAGCCTCTTCCAGTCAAGTTGTAATCATTTAAAATGAAAAGTTATCACAGCGTCTTCAAAAGTAGCAAAACTGATCCTCGTGGTGCAGCATTAAACGTGGAGATGTGCCAATTCAAAAACTACAATGTTTCAGTCGTGAATAAATAAACCAAACAACAAAAATGTGAGAAATTGGGAAAACCGAGCCCTGGGACTTTCGAGTAAACAAGAACATGGGTTCTCGAGTTCTCAGAGGACCTCCGTCTCCGAGACGTGGAAAAATTGAGCAAGACACGTGAGGCGTGAGACAGGTCAGCATAGACCAAAGCTAAACTTTTTTCTGGCTGTGAAATTTCCATGATGGCTTGTTTTGGGAAGGTGCACTTAGTGCAACAGCGGGATGGTGAATGCAGGCTTCTAAAACACACACACACACACACACACACACACACACACACACACACACACACACACACACACACGATTACACGTTAACACACTTATAACTACAGACAGTGTATTAATTTTGTAGAAATGTCTCTGTCTCCTTATCAGTGCTTCCTCAACACCATTTCAGCTTCTATAATGGGATAAACGTATCGCTTCCTCCATCTTTCCATTCAGCTTTTGCCACTTCTGAGGTTCCAAATGGCATCGAATGGAATTAATATTGTGTGTGTGTGTGTGTGTGTGTGTGTGTTTTAAAAATCTCGGTGATTCATTAAACATGCTTTTAGGCGGTTCATTAAGAACCTGAATAGCATTTCGACAGCTAGGCGTGTGTGTAGGCATTAAGAGTGAATTGTGGCAAGTGTGTTTTGTTTTTTTGTGTGTGTGTGTGTGTGTGTGTGTGTGTGTGTTCATTTCTATTAACAGAATTATCGCTGGCCAGGCGTCGCAGTAGTGATAAGTTGCAAGCCTGTGGAGAGGCGATGATAAATCTCCATCATTGGCTGTCTTTTCTCTCCATCCGTGCCTCATTCGCACCTTAATTAAAAAGTGCTATCACCCGCGGTGAGGAAATCAGGGCGGATGCATTCATCCTTTACCGAGTTGCAGATGAACCCGTCTCTCTCTCTCTCTCTCTCTCTCTCCCTCTGTCTTCATTGCGATTCAGGACGAGGCATCTCCAGCACTCGGAGTATGAATGCTCAGAATATGATTTCTCCTCGCCTCGTATTTCTGCACACTCCTCCGTCCCGCTTTCTTTCACCCCACGAGTCCAAACGCAGCTCTTCCTGCACAAACTGACTTGTTGTCACGCATCCTCCTCCACGTGGCCCATTTCCATCCTTTTCCCTTCAAACAGCTGCGTCAAATCTCCGACCGACACCACTTCCTCCAAAAATATCAACGAGGCCGCCTGCATTATTTACGAGGCCTTTTATTTTTTAATCCGATGTCCTGCGTGTACGCGCCACCTCGGCAGAGCCTCGAGCACACGGCCCCCGACGCTAACGCCCGGCTCCATGTTTTCACAACACTCTCGGCGCGGTGTCCGTCAAACAGAGGGCATTTTGTCTGCAATCAGTTTAAACCACAAAAACAATAAAGGCGCATGTGTTTGTAAAGGATCAGGCTTGGGTTACAGCTACAGAGACGGATGACCCGATGCAGAAAGGACTGAAGCTGTGGATGGTGCAGGAAGAGACAGGTGGGCTATAAGGCTAAATTAGCAACGACTCCAGACGCTCCGTCTGCTGCTGGTTTGAAAAAAAAAATAAATTAACCACAGCACTTGGCGAACATCGTCAAGCAACAATGACAAAAATCTAAAGCCTTTAAACACATCATTCAGACAGAACTATAACCTTAACATTTTCACGCTTTATACTGCGGGTTTTTTATTGTAACCTCAAGAGAGAGATACACAGAGAAAAATACACACTAATGAGAGAACGACCGTTGCTACAACGCCACTGTAACGGTTTGCAGACATTTAACGTCGCTATATAAGGATAAAAGTATGCAGTGTTGTCGCTGCGGTGTAAGCGGAATAAAACACCGCAGAACACAGACTACTCATCCAAGAAAGAATCCCACTTTTTGCATGCACAAAACAGAATAAAAAAAATGTATTAAATTATTAATTAGTTTTTTTTTTTTTTTTAAAGCGGCTTATTTTTTCTACCTAGAGATGCTTTTTAACTGTAAAAATTAAATACATTAAAATGCTGTTTTTATTATTCAAAATGTACTTTATTAGAACAATAATAATAAATAGTATTATTTAGCTCGAAATCTAAAAAGAAATTGTTAAACATTCTCAAACGTGCACGCGCAGACAAATACTTAAAGCTTATGAAGAGAATTACCAAACATTCCTTATTTAATATTATTATTTTGAGGGAAATGTCAATCAGAAATTTTTTGCTTCCCCAAACCTTTCTGATATAAACGAGTGAATGAAGAAGTAAATAAATCAGAATCCCACTATTCAGTTATTTAATATTATATTATTTTATAACGTGTGCCACGATATTTTCACTATTATTTTTATTCCGGAACCTTCCATTCCTTGCCATTTTTCTTTAAAGCCCCAACATTAACATGATTAGACTCTTGAGGTAATAGACTGCTTTTTTAGGTTTCTAAATATTTGAGACTACATTAAGAACTCCTTAATCCAAATCTATTTGATGCTTTAATATGTTTTTTTTATAAAGGTGCGTTCTTTAACATCCTGAACTGCTGTTTTTACGCAGCAACAAAAACTCATCTCGTTTTAAACCGAAGTCGGTCTCGGCTAGTGACGTCTTACTGTAAAGCGTTTCGGGGAATTACTGAATAACGCGCAATCATGAGAGACAAGTAACTGAATGGTCATATTTTAAAGATGGATATAATGTGTTCATTTATATATATATATATTAATAATCATCACGACGCTCTGGAGCCGGGACTGAAAGGGAAGTGGATGTCACAAGCCGCTTTGCATTAATGAGCTTATTTACAGCACGCTGCACAATAATTGTTTCTTTTTTCCCTCTTCAAAGTCAGAGTGATGAGTCGCGCTGTCGAGTTAAAGCAGAGACGTGTAAAGGCGTCGGTTTCTGTACGTTATGAAAGTAAAGGAAAAACTCCAGGGGATGTAGAAAAACATTAGCACAGGCGACAGCAAACGTTCACGCTTATCCGATGTAGCCGTTCTTGATGTGTTGTACATCCGGACATGCTTTTCTGCTCACCACGGTTGTACAGAGCGGCCACGTGAGTCACGGGAAGCCGTTCTCCTCGGTCGGCTCTCATTTCTGCCCCAGAACTTTTTGGCACCGTCCTGTGAAAATCCCTGCAGGTCCAAAAGGAAGCCATTCAGGGTTTCGCTGGTGTCTACCCCAGCAAGCTGCGCACTGTGGATATCATCAGCGTTAACACTTCAGACCATCAGGAGGAGTGGGCGGAGCCAGACTCCTCGGGTCTCCCGACCCGCACACCTTTCCGTATCCGTTTCTCACTGTAGTTAATCCGGTACACGCGAGCCAGAATGGCGTTACCTCATTTGAACACATGATCGTTTCTATAGTAACAACAAACACAGTATTTCTGTGCGTGTAACCGTTTTCTCTAGGGACAGAAAAAAAGAGGGAACGACTGTAGCTCAGACTCCGACACATAACTGTAAACGGATAAAAATCAGCGTCGTTCTTTAGCTCATGAACAGTTTCTTAGAAACATGTCGTGGCGTAAGAGGAACAGAGCATGTCGTCGATGATTTTCCTACGAGCGCGCACGCCGAAGTGTTTTATCCCTCACTCCATTCCATCCCATGTGAGAGCTATGCAACACCGTTAAGGTGAACACAACACTGCGGTGCGGGGTCCGTGCGCGAGGGGGTCTGTGGAGCACAAGCGCACTTATTGGGACGCTTCCTCACACTCCGGTCACGTTGGGAAATCCACACGACATGGAATAAGCGAACACTCGTTCATTCCCTTTTTAGAACTTAACACATTGATGATGCTTATTTTCTCCACTGATGTTCTTAAATTTATAACCTTGCCAGCGTAAGTCTGAGCGACAGCCTCCATTAGCCCAAAACATTCATCAGAATGAAGAGCTTTCCAGCTTTCTAGCAGCAGGTGTAGAGCCCCAAAGTCAGAGCGCTTACTTTCCATGATTAAAACTGACCTCAGAACTGACGGCGGAAAGTGTTAAACCGCCTTCTTTACCATGAAGACCTAGTATTTCATTGCAATTTATTCTACCGACAGGCGTTTTCTCGCCCCCACGGCCACGATTATCAGAGTAAAATCAGTTGATTTCTATCTATTTATTCATTTACTCATTGTTTTGTTCTTGAACACACCCTGTTTTAAAAGGTTCGAGGATTTTATGGAAAAGTAAAGTGAATATAAATAACATATACACTTCAACACAATCTAAGCAGCTGGTTCGGGTTAACGAGCACTAAGAAAAAAAGGCATTTTCGAATAAACATGGAAAGTTGCTCGTTATTTACACCTATAAAAGTTGATTGTTTTTGTACTTTAAGTTTTTTTTTTAACGATCCAAATATGGAACGTAGACTACACAAATACCGATACTTATGAAATGATGCTTGGTCTGTTTACTTATTTATTTATTTTTGAGATGTTTTGGTCATATAAACATGATTATCAGTGAAATCGCTTTTTTTTTTATTGAACGCACCGTTTACGAGTGGTTTTGAGGAAAAAGGAATCTGTTCTCTTTTAAACATAAGCTGTAACTCTGACGTAAGAATCCACTTGGGGGCAAAAAAGGTTTTTGTAGAAAAACATGGAAAGTTGGAATTTTATTTACTTTGCTCAGATGGAAAGCAGACAATACTAATACTAATGCTTACTAAATAGTATTTATTTTTAATAATAGAAGTGTTTTTTTAGAGCAGCGTGGGGCTTCAGGTTCCTGTTTGCATCAATATAACACTGACTATCAGTGGTGTTGAACGCACCCTGTTGGAAAAGGTCTACGACTGGGGTTTAAGGAAAAAAGAACATCAAATTTTTCTGTAAAAAGAAATGAGTATATACGTAACACCAGAGTAAGAAGCTCTGATGGTTCACGCCTTTAAAAAAAAGGTAAAAAGAAAGCTGTATCTGTTCGTATTACAGTGAGCGTCGTAGACTAACGCTTGTTAAATAGTATTCATTTTCTTAATAATAAAGGTGGCAGAAGTTTCTTTAGAGCATCGCCACAGAAGGTTCTTGGCTTCCTTCGAGAACTCCTCACACCAGAGTGAACATGATCAGCGTCATAATAGCTTGATGTCTTGAACGCAGCCTGTGGGAAAAGGTTTACGAGGCTTTTTAAGGGAGAAGAACGTCTAGATGTTTCTCTTCGAATAAAAGCGAGCGTTAGGAAGGCCGCTGAAGGTTCATTAGTGCCTTGGAGAACTTTGCGCGTCGTGAGGATCACGCCTGTGCTACTGAGGGAGTTTTCTTCATTTGTAATAATAAAGGTGATGGATCAGTTGGGGCTCGAGAGCTCCTCGGAGGTTCTTCAGAATCCGAACACTGGATGATGTGGATCTGATGATGTGGACATGCAGGTTGTGATCATGTTCATCATGCAATAATTGGCATATTAGTGCTACTGTGAATAAGGCAGGACTACTCGGAGCTGCTCCGGGCTGCTGAAGATGCTGGAGCTCACGTGTGGCATGAATGTGGATGATGAAGCGGATCTGCAAGTGAGACTCACCTTCTGCCTCCGCTCGCACCGTGGAGCCGCAGCAGCAGCACGCGAGCAGCAGGAGTGTGTGTGTGATATCCATCCGGCCAGACGCGCTTCAGTCCCGAGAGCTCGTGCTTTTAAGTACAAAACCCCCACAAACACCAGCTCGTGCTCCTCCGTGAAGCCCGAAAACAATCTTCACGCGAGAAGAAGGTGGGAAAAAAAAGTTCAGGTGAAAACCCTCATTCGCCTTTAATTTTGCTATTACGCGTATTATTCATATTTCTAAAGAATGCCTTTAAGTTCCTGTTGGTTTCTCGCTCGCGCTGGCTCCGTTTTATGGTCCCCCAGGAAAAACCAAAAAGGCAAATAAAAAAATAAATAAAAACAAACTCCAGGAGTGCAGAGGCGTTAAAGCGCACGCACGAGCTCGTCCTCCACTTCCACCGAGTCCTCGCGCGCAACAGCAACACCACCACCAACACCGCTGCTGCTCTGAGCATAAACTCCGCGTGCGCTCGGTCTTCAAACCCAGCTCGCTCTCTCTCTCTCTCTCTCTCTCTCTCTCTGTGTGTGTGTGAGGAAGGGAGTGAGTTCGTGCGCTGATCGCGTTACACTGAGTCCTTCTTGGCCCGCCTCCCCTCCTCACATACTGATTAGACAGGAGCGCGCGCACACACACTCACACACACACACACACACACACACACACACACACACAGAGCCGAGACACGCGCTCACAGAAGCCACACAGTAACATATGCATGATACTTATATGTGGCATAGACCGCGCGCGCACACATATAAAACACATTTAATGCAATTTATACTTCACCATTGTTGTACTTTTAGTGTTCTATAATCAAAAAATAACCAATAATATAATCCCACAAATCAAAAAAGCCTACTAATAAGTTGTACTAACAGCTGAAAACTATATATATAATTATTTTCTTTCCATGAGTGGTGACATTTTTGATATTTACTATTTTTATTTCTTTCAGGGGTTGTTCCTCCATTCTGCCTGCAGGGGGCCTGAGCACGAACACGGCTCCCTAAAGGGCGAGAAAAGCCCAGCTAATGTTTACTGGCATCGACACACACACACGCGCGCGCACAAACACACACACACACACACACACACACACACACACACACACACACACACACACGGATCTAAACACCCAGATATATACACACACATGCAGAGAGATATACACACACACACACACACACACACACACACACAACACATTATTTATATATACAGATGTACAAACATGCATAGATTTACACACACTCCCTTACACCTGCAAACACACATGCAAAAACACAAACGCTCAGAATCCTTTATATAGGGTAGCTTTTTATTTTCCTTTTTTTACATTACAACAGCATGCACACACACACACACACACACACACACACACACACACACACACACGAACAACCACTAGAGCCTCAGCATTGGCTTTGGGTTGTGACTCGAGCGCCAGCGCACTAATCTGAGCTCACACTGCGCTGAAGGTGTGCAGTCTTGCAGAGCGAGCCGTGCGTTCCCGCTTCACTTAAGCCAGTTAGCAGATTTCACACACGTCACGTGTCACGCAGGACCAAAGGGAAGACTGTGGGAGGTGGGAGAGCAGCTACATGCGTTTTTTAAAGAAATCAGTCGCTCATGGAAACTTGCAGAATGATGAAACTGGTAGGATTTCCTGCCGACTTTACGCGTTTAAACCTCGCAGTACGCTGCGACTAGCTCTGAGTACTCCTCGATATTTACCTGCATGTTTAATAAACCTTTCATGTGCGTGTTCGTCTCCCGGACACTTGTTACGGAGTCTGTGTCGTTCGAAGGACTGGCGGAGGCAAAGATACGAAGAGGTCATAAGATTAAAACGGCACGTGCACGTTTCTTTTAAATGTGGCTAATCGGCACCTTCCGACCAATCAGAAACAGGAATGCGGCACAGAACCTCACGGAAAAATCAGAGAATTCACAGGGTGTGATTTTGTTCGGCACTGCTCATGTACACGACAGAGCAGATGTTGTGCACAGCTGGACCTCAGGCTTGACATCATGCAATCTGATCAGCTGTTCACAGGTTGATTGATTTCGTTGTGGCAGGTATCAGATGGTTCCTGTTTCACAGCCGCGCGTGTGTGTGTGTGTGTGTGTGTGTGTGTTGTCCCAGTTATCTGATGTGAAACTGAGTAATGGTTCCACCCTCAGGGCCGAGAGCCTGGTGCTTAAGAGTCACAGCTTTATTTATACATGACTAACCTCTTTAATGCTCATTACGTTCGTTGAACCCAGCCTTTCCTTCACTCGCTAGCTCACGCTGTGCATGTGAGGCGATTGCTGCGATCGTTTCTTGTGGGCGTGGCCTGTCCAGCGTGGGATTTTTGGGTAGTTCCATCCTGTAATAGACAAAATATATATATCCTGTACCATTTATACAGCTCACTTCAGTCTTCGATCGACATGTCACATGCTCGCCTTCATCCTAGTTTATTCTCAGATTAGATTAGCAAAGCAGGCTAACTCTGCTAGCTACATATACTCACTAGAGGAACAAACACTCTCTGCTTCTTCCATCCAAGCTTTGTTTTTTTTATCATATGTAACAAGAGGATAAGATGAAACCAAAGTTCGAATAAATCTCAGGCTTTTTGAGCCAATCGTTTACCTTTGTTGTGCCTAATTTGCATAGAGTTTGTTTTGTAACTCTAACCTTACATTTATTTTTCCCCCTTTTCTTATGCTATGTATGTTTCCTAGTGACAGTAACCATAAGTGGGTGTGGCTTAGGGACGGTAAAGAAGTCTCATAACACATCTCTAACTTTTGATTATATTAAGTACAAAAGTAAGCTTAAATGTATTTGGATTTTTTTTTTTGGAGGGGGATTTTTAAAATGAGAACGAAATACTAAGTTAGAATATTTTTTAGATAAGAAACGTCATCAAGATGTGCATGCTTTATGTTTTGAGCGTACGAACAGGAAAGCTGCGAGGAGCGATTAGTGGGCCCAAGCACCAATGGTAAGGCAGTCGTGTCGCCATTAAGGCAGCGCCATTTAAGATATCAAACATCCCTTAATAATTGAGCCTCTCGGACATCTTCGCGTGAACCTGACCGAATTTGGGTTGAACTATTTTTAAAAGTCGCAGAAAAGCACAACAATAAAAAAAACGTTGTTGTGTAGAGGTCATGGACATGCAGTGATGGTGAATTTCAGAGGAACAACCCACACTGGTGCTTGTAGGTAAAACTGAATGTGCACAATGACGACCTCAAATGCAAAAACCTAGGGTTAACCTGGAAAATACCTGTGAAATAAGCAGTGGAACACAACGCTAGCCATATAAAGTGTTTCAGATGTCCTCCTCACGCTACCCCATCACACTGGTTGGTATGCAGTCCCACCCGGAGTTGGAGGTGGATTTCTCAGAGTGACCACATGAAGTAAACCCTGAGCTCGGGACAGGCCTGGCCCGGAGCCCGCTCTCCAATACGCAGCTCTAAACACAGGAACGGAGGTTTCTTAATTACACGGTGGTGGCTGCGGGGCGCCGAAAATACCTCGCCGAGTAGTGTTTACAGGGCGAGTCAGTACAGTAGGCAGGCTTTCACTGAACACACACACTGGAACATGAACACGTCTTTAACGTTTTAGGTCATCCCTGAGTTTAGTTTCCTGAAAGGTTGCTTGGTTTTTATCTCCTAGTTATGCAAATAGCACTTATGTTGTACGTATAAACACGTTTTTAAGTAATATTAATTCTGGTTCATTAACGGAGCAAAAGTGGTTACACGTTTGGGATGTTGCTGTAAGTGTTAAAACGCGGTAAAGATTTAAAATGGCAGTCCTTCTCTACATCAGCAGCCAACGGCCCGAGGAGATCAGCGTGATGGGGACGTCTGATCGGTCGAGGAAGTCTCGAGGCGTGCGTTTGGGAATGTCGATCCATCTGTCTGTGTTCTGAGCTGTACAGAACGCCAACAGCCAATCAGGAGGTCACTTCCTGGGTCAGCGCACTCCCGGGAGCGGAACGATCAGTTGCTCCGTATTCTGCTTGCTTATATGTCGTTATTTACTCCGCGCTGTTGAATTCTCCACTCCGACTGCGTTATCGTTTCCTATCGCGCGATCATGTCGAAGCTTTCTGTGCAAGACGTCGAACATTTCTGGAAGGAGTCTCCAGTTACAGCGATTTGTATTCGCTTCTATGTAACGAGTTGTGGTTTTATTCCATGAAATTTTAAACGGCAGCAAAAATGAGGCCGGTGCAGAAACGCCCCTTTCCAGCTGCGACGACCGAAGCGAGAACAGAAAGTAACTTGTTTGGCATTTAGATGATTCACAGCTATAAGTTTAGTCACATTTGATGATGTGCTTTTCTGTTTTTTAACCTTGGATATAATCTTTGTCTCCCAGTTGTCTTTGTGTGGAACAACAATGGGAGCACTCATGAACCCCTCCACGCGCAATAAATAACAGCACGGCAACGTTCCAGCGCACAGATAATTACAGCGTTCCACACGATGCCGAAAGCGCGACTTGCCCGCAGCGCGTTCTTCTCAACTACAGTTCAACATCTTCATTAGCGACTGAAAATAATCCCAAGAAATGTGTCTCAACCGGATTTAGATTTGGCTCGTCTAGAACATATCCATTAGGAAATATTTCCGAAGCTCCTCGCCCAGTTTCAAGGACAGACAGGAAAAACACCCAAAGTTAAAAGCACTTCCCAGACGCAAGGCGATCCTACTCTGCAGAACGGCCTTCGGCTAAACGTTTAGGGGACGCCCGGAAATTTAAAATGAGCCGAACAAACATCCGAAGCTTGGTTCTGAAATATTAGCATTTCTATGGTAACACCTCAGACAGAGAGACTTGGCTACGCTTTACGTTTTTGACATTAAATAACAGCATGGCGGATCCCTGCCGTTTCGCTCTATCATGGAAGTGCCTTTCCAACATAACGTTTTTGTCACGGCGTCCAGCCCCAGTGGAAATTTCCAGAATAAAACGCTTCGTAGCTACGCATCGGCAGCACAAACCTCCAGAAGCCAACGACGCATTTTCTATTCACCAGATTTGGTTCAAGGCTGACGGAGGTGGGGTTTTTTTTGTTTGTTTCGTTGCTTAACTAAACCAGACGTTAGCACCGTTCCTGGGTTTTGAAGCGGGTAGAGAGTTGAAGCGCTCACATTATACATGCAAATGAAAACGGAATTGACATAAAACATAAACATGAAACATTGCTCCGTCTTTCATTTCATTTGGCTCCAGTCGTTAAAAAAAAAAAAGAAAAAGGAGAAGAAAAACTTCTGCTGGAGGGATTAGGGGTGTGTAAACTTTAGGGAGAGTTAACTTGCTTGGCCTTTTAAAGCTGCCAAGGTGGTCCTGCTTTGTTAGAGATAACATTAGACACTATACTTCATGCTCTGAAACACACACACACACACACACACACACAGACACACACACACACAGCGCAACCTTTACTTTAAGCTTATTTCATAGCCGCTTTCCCTTAAGGCATCATGACGCGCAGTAAAATCATGTCTAGCGAATTCCTTTAGGTAGTAAGATCTACGCAATAAGACAGGATGTGGCATGCTGTTATAGGAAAATAATCAACAACAGTGTGGCGCAATAAAGCGGAGTTGCATCCTATCACTCATCCGTTCCCGCGCGTTTCCTTCCAGCAGACGTGTCGTCACGTTCATATCAACAACATACAACAGTAACGCAAGCACGTGACTTTGTGTAAACATGCTACTGTTACAGGAAACCGAATCAGCAGCTTCTGACCAATCAGAACGGAGAATCCGGCGGCGGTGTGGAGCAGCACGCGTGTAAGTGCGCGAGCCGTCTTTCACGAGTTTCACAACCGGGTGTGTTGCGTAACCTGTAATGTGTGGAGGTGTTTCTTATCCAGAAGTATGCGTGGTGTTTATGCAGCGCTCCAGACCACCCACGGCTCCGTCTATCCGCTGTAATTTCCTCATGTATCCTTTAATCTAGCAACCCAACCCAAACGGAGCCGCACTGTCACTCACACACACACACACACACACACACACACACACACACACACGCCCATGTGCACACAGATATGGAAATATGCAGGTTCCCTAACACACCCTGTTTATATAAACACTGAAAAAGCCCCAAAATAAACACGGCTTATTCATTAGCTGTTTAAAAACAGGACAGCTTTGCGAGGAAGTCTAGCGCCCCATGTGGCTCTCAGAGGAACTGCAAAGGAAATTGAATTGAACGTGGATGTATAAAATCCATTTATAGTCGAGGAGATCCATCAACCGTGTTCTAACGATGACGCCGTGTCTCAGGAGAACAAGTTTAGCTGACTCGGCAAAATCCCGCAAAGTGCCGACGGAGGTCGAGGAAATGAGTCGCGGCGCGCGCAGGCTTCACGTGAAATCTCACGATGGGGTTTTTAGTACGATTGTTTCAAAAATCAAGTCACAAGACCATGGCAGAAAAAATACATTACACAACGAAATACTGGTTATTTAGAAGAAAGATCAACACCAGCCTGAAGGAAATCATCTCTGTTGCTGAAGAAATCACGACTCCTCAAGAAAAGAAAAGAAATCCTCAGCGTGGCTCACGTCACCACGCCAACGTCGTATGCATCGTTTTGTTAGTTTTAAGAATTGTTTTCGACTTTTCTGTTATTTTTCTCAAAACAAGCAGCTTTTGTTTTTCGAAATGACATTTCGTAAAATATTTCTTAATAACAACTTGATTCTTGTAATATTATATTTCTCGTAATCGATTTAATAACTCTCGAAGAGAATCTAAAATGAAGAGTTTTCTCAGGATTTTATCTTCAATGGCGTGACAATCTCGCATCCTGCCACAGCTGACGTACGATAGTGAGAACGGCCTCGTGTGCGTATTTTAGTTAGCAGCTATCAATAAAGACGAGTGGCTGCCGAGCGTCCATCCCATAATACTGTCCCTTCGATCGTTAATCTCCTCGTGGCAAATTACCTGATCAATGGAGTTCATCAATGAGTCAATGTCATTTACTAAGTGCCCTCTCTCTCTGTGTGTCTCTATCTCTCTTTGTGGGTCTCTCTCTGTGTGTCTATCTCTCTGTGGGTCTCTCTATCTCTCTTTGTGGGTCTCTCTCTGTCTCTCTCTCTCTCTGTGGGTCTCTCTCTGTCTCTCTCTCTCTCTGTGGGTCTCTATCTCTCTCTGTGGATCTCTCCATCTCTCTTTGTGGGTCTCTCTATCTCTCTTTGTGGGTCTCTCTCTGTCTCTCTCTGTGGGTCTCTCTATCTCTCTTTGTGGGTCTCTGTCTCTCTCTCTCTCTCTCTCTGTGGGTCTCTATCTCTCTTTGTGGGTCTCTCTATCTCTCTCTGTGGGTCTCTATCTCTCTCTCTCTCTCTCTATGGGTCTCTATCTCTCTTTGTGGGTCTCTCTCTGTCTCTATCTCTCTTTGTGGGTCTCACTCTGTCTCTCTCTCTCTGTCTCTGTGGGTCTCTATCTCTCTTTGTGGGTCTCTCTCTCTCTCGCTGTCTCTCTTTTTCTCTCTCTCTCTTTTTGTTTGGGATCCCAAACTTTATTATTATTACGGTATCGTTTCTATAGCAACAGCCCTCTGGTCTGGAGTTCCCCAGCAGGAGATATTTGTTGAATGTTTATGGAAGGAGTCTCCAGTTCACACAGAGCTGCTGTAACACTCCGAGGTAAAGCTTTCAGGACCGAGGAGTTTATGGGGAAGAATAACAGAGAAGTGAAACGAAAGCAAATTTAAAATAGGAGGATTGAAAATTATAAATCCAAAAGATTAATTAGGAAAAATAGCAAATGTCATCAATGAAAATAAGACATAAATAATGGCAAAATAAAAGGACAGAATACAAAATGATAAAAGGACAGAACGAGTAATAATTTAAAAATGTGAATGAAAGGAATAGAAAAAACAGAAAATGTGAATAGCAGGACAAAATCCATAATAAAAATAGTAATGATAAAATAATGGAAAGGATTAGGAAATATTAGGGGTAAATAGATGGAATGAAAAATACAACAAAAACCACACATTGTAAACTGTGTGTGTGTGAGTGTGTGTGTATATAGGTGTTTTCTGTCCATTTGAGATTTATTTCGATCGGGTCAGTTTGCTCACACTCACAAAGCACACAAATGTGCTGTAAAAAAGGAGAAGATGAAGATGATGATGATGATGTATTCTGCAGTAATGCGATGCCTTCTGTGTGCATGTTCAGTCCACTGTGGGCCGTACTACAGCTATAAACATTTGTATAATGGCTCTCTCTCTGTGTGTGTGTGTGTGTGTGTGTGTGTGTGTGTGTGTGTGTGTGTAGGGTTGGGGGTGCTGGGACATGGAGAGCGAGGTAGCGTAGCTCCTTGGATGGCAGCCAGGTGGATAATTGCAGATGTACGCTGTGCCAAACCGGCTATTAGGGTGCTGCACTGAAGTGTGTGTGTGTGTGTGTGTGTGTGTGTGTGTGTGTGTGTGAGGCAATGCAGAATCTCTCACACACACACAGGAAGCATCAGTACATCTTCCTTTTGGTTGCTAGCTTTATTTCACTCTCCAACACACTTGAATCTCGGCTCAGAATAACACACTCCGCGCGGTGCTGTTTCAGGAAAACGATCAGCGGCGATGTGGTGCGAGGTGCAGCGCTTCGTCACCGTATGAAAGGTGATTATTTTCCAGTAACAGCATGTCCTGACGTGTTTTATTCCTTTCACTCCACAAGCGGTTACGACGACGTCACTCTCGGAACGTGAGATGAGGCGATGAGCGCAGGTCCGGAACGTTCTGGAGATTTGCCGCACAGAGCCGATGTTTACTCTAATTAGTACGCATTCATGGCTTTGGCTTCCCTGCGGCGTTAATTGTGACTCCCTCCAGCGTGGTATCAGGTCATACTGTGTTTGTCCAAAGAACACTGTAATTTATTCCAATGACTCGGAATCGCTGTAGCTCACGACATGGCGATTCAGCCGTCAGCGCGCGCCTGGACGACGGAGCCCATTTATTAATATTACAGCTACACCAGTTCGCATTTTGGTTCACGAGAAACGGCATTGTTACGACCCCGAGTTTAAAAAATACTGTGTGTGAGATTGATTTGATTGACCTTCCCGTAGCCGCTTCCTGTCACAGCGTTCTTCAGGTGTTCGTGTCATAAATACACGCTGTAATCGCTCGAGTGAGCGCGGATCGGGACGAGGCCGAGCTCTTACCGTCCACATCTCTGCGAAGAGAGATTTACACACTTGATTTATGCACCGAGCTGAGGATCAGGGCCAGCACCTTTAACCTTCTCCTCCTCCACACACACACACACACACACACACACACACACACACACACACACACACACACACACTATACCCCTTACAAAATGAGATCAACTCACTGTGGCAAAATCAATCCATGGTGTGTGTGTGTGTGGGTGTGTGTGTGTGTGTGTGTGTGTGTGTGTGTGTGCGTGCGCGTGCGCGCGCGTGCGTGCGCGTGCGTGCGCGTGCGTG
>JAQQZX010000010.1:13711271-13723489 GCA_030068355.1 Notoglanidium maculatum | reverse complement strand
TAACCTTCTCCACACCCACACACACACACACACACACACACACACACACACACACACACACACACACACACAGTATACCCCTTACAAAATGCGATCAACTCACTGTGGAAAAATCATTCCATGGTGTGTGTGTGTGTGTGAGAAACACACAGAGTGGGGTTAAAGGGGAATGTGTAAATCATCCTGTAGCTCGTTCTTAGGCATCACACACCCTCACCAGTGAGCCCTGACCTGCAACACACACACACACACACTCCAGTGCGCTATGCTTGATCTGCGCTCAGTGAAGCAAACAGGCTAGCCGCAGAGCCCTTTAACAGCTTCAACGCTCTATGTGTGTGTGTGTGTGTGTTGGGAAATGGCTTGTGTTTGACACCATTCGACACACCATGATTGCAAACACTGGTAAAACCCACCACACGCGCTGCTTTAGCTCCGAGTGTTTTAGCTACAGGTCGTAGCGACGCTGCGTCGTCGTTACCGTCGTAATTATAGCGCTAATCCTCTACAGCGGCGATGTTAGGATCGCGTTGTCCTGTAGAGACTGTACTTCTGCACGACGTTGCTCAGGGTCAGCATCTTCGGGAAGCCGATCTGCCCGAGAGAGCTGGACAGAGCAAAAGACTAAAGCGCCGCTGCACCGCTGTCTACAGGCGAGCGTCTCGCTTACCGCCGCCACTGCGAGACGTTAAAGACCACGCGGTAAAGTGATCATACAGGTGTATTCTTTTTTTTCCCCCTTTTAATCAGGGCACTTCAGTGTTCTCGAAGCTTCCCGAACGTTTATAAAATGTGTGCAAAGTGAAGCCGTAAGCGAACACCCACAGCTTTCACGGCAGGTTGAGCGAAGCACGGAAACAAAGAAAAGTAGCGCAGAGCGCTGTGTAGCGTTAAAGCGGGAGACTTTACACACCGGGTCAAGTGACGAGTAACTCTAGCCGACGGAGCGAAGGAAAGTTTACGCCGAACAAGAGAAGAGGGGGTGAGTGAGAAGGGCAAGCAGTTGGTGGTCACGGGGGTTGTGGGTGACTCAGGGTGTGTGTGTGTGTGTGTGATGGGGGATGGGTGTTTGTAGATAGTCACAAGTGCCTGCAGGTCGTTGTTTTGTCTACAAGTTTAACGACTGAAGGTCAGAAACGAAACGCGTTCAGTCGTTTCAGCAGATAGCAGCGACGAAGCTCACGACGGTCACCACGGCGATCAGATACGAAAAGGACAACCTTGTTTTTATTCCCTGGAAGCGTTACTGCGGCGGGGTTTCAGGCACAAACACCAGACGGGGGAGATGAACCACGGAGGCCTTGTTTTGATATAAAAAAGCTACACCGCTGTTCTAGTACGTCATCGTTGCTATAGCAACAGCTAGTCGACAGAAACAGATTGAAAAACGTGTAATTGGTGACATGATGTTAATATTTATGGAAGGAGTCTCCAGTGTCAGAGCTTAAAGCGGAAACGGGGTTTTTTTCCATCAGAAGACACTTGTTTATGCTGTGTGTGTGTGTGAGAGAGAGAGGGGGAGAGGCTGATGAGGGAGAGAGGGGGAGAGAGAGAGAGAGAGAGAGAGAGAGAGAGAGAGAGAGAGAGAGAGGGGGAGAGGCTGATGAGGGAGCCGTTGTTTATAGATACGAAAACGTAAGGGCCAAGTTGTTCTATACGTACGTAGGACGAATAAAAAGACTTCAGGACGTGCCATTATTGGAAAATAAGAATGTTCATTCATTTTCTATAAAAGCACACCACAAAATGATTGACGTGTGTACGAGTGCTTAATAAATAAGCCTCACTTTCGTCTCCCACAAGCGGCGCACGACGATCCTCACGCCAGCCGTGAAACGCGGGACTGGTAAAGCACGAGACACGTCTGAGCGGAAACCGGAGCAGCGGGCGTGACCCCGGAATTTATTTACATCGTGCCGGTCTCAATTAGCCGCCGTCTGCTGCTCTTAATGAGCGACTGTGTGTGTGTGTTGCTTCGTCCTGCACCTGGTGGTTCGGAATCCTCCGTCTGGAAACTTTCACCAGATCAGTGTTTTGGTTTCTACGGTAACCATACACCGGGCGAGGCGGAATTCCGGAATGCGAAGACGCGCCGGATCCGGAGACGTGATTTATGGAACGCTGTGGTGAAGGGGCCTGTCCGAGAAGGATCATTCCATTTAACGCACACGCGTTACGAAACGCATGCCTGGTGAGCCTGGAGCCTAGAAACGGCTCGTAATGATCGTGGAAGGTTCTGGAAAAAAACAATCCTGCCTTTGAATTCATGCGGAATACAGTAATGTAATATATATACACTGGTGTGTGTGTGTGTTCGCGTTATAGCTGTAGAAGGGATCATGTGACCGTGAGTTCATGGCTTGGTTACTGGCCAAACATGAAATCCACACGCTGGAGTGTTTTGGCATCCCAACAGCAGCGCTGCGTTTCAGTAAATCAATCCCCAAAGTTTCCCAGCGTCACTCTCGACTTCTGTGCGACACGACAAGCGGCAAGTTTCTGTGAGAGAAAAGCTACTTATTCTGAGCATTAAAGTCTAAACAGTTAAACACCGCAACGTGCCATTTAATTAACCATCTCCGTATTCGCTCAATGCGCGTAGCTTCTTTTTTCCCTGCCGTTTTTATCCAAAGCATCCTTTCATTTTCAGCTAGCTGGACTGCTTTCCATCCACACGTCCACCTCCGGAACCCCCTCAACGCAAGAGGACGTGGGTTCTACCGAGCAAGCACCCAGAGTGTCACGCAGCGGCCTCACGTAGCCGTCGATCCCGTCCTCCTTAAATCGTACGGAAACTGAGCTAGTCTCAAAGCTTTAAAAGGCGCCGCACGGAGTGACCTGCTCAGAAGAGACCGAATTAGAACAAAACGCAATATAAAACGAGACGCACACATCAAAGCCGCGCTACGTAAAGGCGGAGGCGAGCTTCATCTGTGTTGCTGCGGGGTTTATTCTAGGAAGCTACATGTAACAAGTGCTGTGAAAATATTGTAAGACGAATGTAAATGAAAACGTAAAATCATTGAAAAGATAAGAAAATATGAAAAAAAATTCAAATCAACAAGGACATGAGACATAATAGCGAACGTGAGTTTAAAAATAAGTATAGAGTAAAATTCAAAGAATTCAAAAAAATCATCATAAAAAGGAGGCCGTGAATGAACGAAACCACACAATTTAGTTTGTTTATTTATTTGCGTACACATCTCCATCCACTAACGATTAGAAGCATCATTTAAAATCCTGAACGCTTGCCAGATGAATCGGTGCCTCCCTCGTTCCCTATAGGGACATGTTCCTGCCTCAGCTCGGAGCTCGGAGCCGGACTGGAGCACGTCTTGGCCGAGCGCCGCGGGTCTTAGCGTGAGGCTAACAGGAACGTTCCTTTTATCACGCTGGAGGAACCCGATACTGGGGCGGATATCTGGGGCACGAGCGGCCCTCCCTCTTCTGCCAATCTAAACACCTGGCATGGGGCTGGAAACGCCAGCGCTCCCCCTCTCTGCCTCTTTCTCGCTCTCTCAGCCTGGCAATAAGGTCATATGCTCTGTGTGTGTGTGTGTGTGTGTGTGCGTGCGCGCGCTAGCTTCAGGCTTTCCTAAATACAGGCCAACATTTCCACACTCGAGTTATTCCTGGTTCGGTTTTAAGGAAACATAATAGTCAATACAGATATGATAAATATGACGGAGAAATAAGCAGAGCCGTGTTACTGCTATTGGCACGAGGAGAATGAAACTATTGCTCACTGGAGCTTAGCTCAGCTGAAACACACACACACACACACTCATACACACAGACCTAGCGACACATCCATAGTAATGCTGAAACGAAGATGGATAACTTGAAGTGGAAAGCATTTCAGTACCGCAGAAGCTGATCTGGAATCAGTAGTCCGAGCCAGAGTCCCGGGCCGACACAGACGCGCGACTGGTTCCTGCGACATCAGGCTTCGTTACCTTTCACCATCATCTCAGTGTACACGGTTAGAACCACATCCAATCCTGGTTTATCATTATCTGCTTCTAGGTTCTGGATTCTGATTGGTCAGAAGGTGTTTCATCTCCTATAGTAACATCGTTTCTATAGTAACAGCTCATTCACAGGGACTCGTACAGCAGACGCGCCGCAATAATCGACTAACGGTAAGACAGGTTGGTTGCTATAGGAACGATGACCAAGTAAAGCTTGCTGCTGTTATTTAAAAAAAAAAAAAGAAAAAAAAAAAAGAAGGAACACTTTCCGACCAATCAGAATGCAGGACTTGACTGTGTTTTGAAATCAGCAGGGGAACGAAACGATGTTTATGCGCTCCCAGTCGACTCTGCGTTCAGTCCCTGGATTCCTTGTGATTTCCTCGGCACAGGTGAAGGGCAGGTCAGAGCGTCCCCGGGGCAGAAAGAACTAAAAAGTCCTTCCAGAACATTCCAGCTCCAGCTGATAACGTCCTGATGAGCTTACGGAGCCTGAGAGCGGCGTGTACTCCCTCATAAAGCGGATGTAATGAGATGAGCAAAAGCTCTCGGCGGGCTGAGGCGCATGAATAGAAGGCTGGAGATCCAAAGTGCTGAAGGGTGCGTTTCGTTTTCACAGGATCCATTCTGATTCTCTGTCCCATTAATCCTGATTAATCATGTGGCCGTGAGAAAGCTCTGATGGAACGGGCCACAATGGAGGAATCCGAAATACCGTTAACGTCGTTACGTCGGCAGACTTGATGATGCCGCAGAAAAAAAATGTACCGCTCCATAGCTCCAGCACCCGTGATGAGGATAGAACGTGTCCAGGAGATCGGTTCCTTATTTGTAAGCTTGTTCAGGTGAACAACCAGAGAGAGAAAAATCATACTTCCAACAAAGTGTCACAAAAGTGATTCATATTTACATCATGGTCTGGGAAAATCCTTCAGAATTTTAGAAAAAGGCCACAAGTTCGCGCAAATGATACTTGGACGTCTCTATTTTATGATTGGAGTACGTCAAAGTACAAATGTGTCAGCACAATAAAAGAAAGTTTTGTTTTTTCCACCTCATTTGGTCATTTGCCAATTCCCACCCTCTAGCCACTCCCCCAATCATACAACACCCATTTTTGGATTCTATAAATCACTCCCAGTTTGGTCATTCCCACCAACTAGCCACGCCCCCATCACTAACCAGGGAGTGTGAAGGCTAACGAGTTGAGCCAACCAAATACCGTATACATGAACCCGCAGACGCCCACGATTAGCTAGTGTCACTGTGATTGACAGCAGAGAGACAGTATGCCCCGCCCACCCAGACCCAGTTTCCCTCTGGCTATGGCATCGTCAGGACTCCAACTCAAGATCTCCCGAAGATAAAGTGAGCGATTGTTCTCCTCGGTTAGCGTTAACAATTAAATTAAATTGTTAACGGAATACGTCAGAATCGCTCGTTACCGCTTTTCGCATAAGCTTACGTTCCAGTGAAGCCAAACCTGGCGCATGAACGCGTCCTGTTCTATTCATTCTCAACTTTCTTTATTTCCTCCGCGCTTCTTAATTAAACTCGTAATAACATCAATTTAACTCGAGCACAAACCTTTCCATCCTAATTTTCTAATCAAGCGCGATTCCCCAAATAGATCCATTATACCTTAATCACACAGGCAGCTACTGCGAACCTTAATTAGTCGGGTATGATTGGGTTAATTACTTAGTCATCTTAGATAAGTGTGTTGGAAGAAGGTGGAATTTATGGTGAGCAATTAAATTAGAGTTCGCATTTGTTTAATTAACCCTCAGTGTAAAGGGCAAATCTCTGCTTTGCTGGGTTCATGAAGAAGTGACTCGACACACTTTTGTAAAACACATTAATGAATGATTTATTTTTAATGCAAAGTACAAAGAATCGGCTCGTTCGTCAATGATACACAAGATGGTCACACTGATTTCTCAATATATTAACACATTCAGATAATCCTTTTATTCTTCTACATGAAAAACACGCATACACATTTATCGTAGCTCCTTAGAATTTGTTCTTTCTTTAAAAAATAAAACTTCGAAATAAATACACGGAACAAAACGCGGAATGCACAGTACCTTCCATTTCGGGTCAAATTCCATCACACAGAGATTTCACACTTCATTCATATGCAACATGTAAAGACCGGAAAGAAGACGAGGCAGGTTGACAAGAAATATTATTTAAAAATGTGCAAAAGGTAAAGGAACCATCTTACCATAAAAACGCAGGAAAAAAATCTATCCAGAAAGGTTTGATAAAAATTTTGACGACCTGCTCGCACCATTTCACACGACATTCCTCATTTTTTTTTTTGCTTTGTTTTTTCCTCCCTTTTTTCCATTTGGCACTGCACTCACCCTGGAGCTTCCTTCATTAAAAGAAGCAAAATAATAAGATTTACAGCTGCAAGCATAGCTACGCAGAAAATAACCCCAAGACGACGGCGAACGTTTGGAACCTAATTGGTAACACGTTCTCATTTTCTTGTTAATCATCTAAATTCTGGTGTCGTTCTGCTCCGAACAAGACTCTTTGTGATGATACAGAGAGAAGACACAGACTGTTACTCATGAGATAACACAGACTGGTGAACCACAGCTTTGAGCTCTGAGGGAAACCACACAGATAAAGACCATGGCAGACCACAGACGAGCGGTTTATCTACACTCAAACTAGACTCTAACAGCACCGGGAATTATATATGGATTATAGAAAACAACACAAGTGTATAAATCTGACGTGTAGCCCAAATTCTCTGGGACTGGACAAAAGTGAATCTCTTCAGCAGATAGCACTATAAGTGGAAAGGCTTATTTACAACATGGCAAACTATTAACGACAATAATAAGGAATTCTATAGCTAGGGTTTGGTGAACTTGCATCATCTTTACACTGTTTCAATCAAGCAGATAAAATGTTCCTTATCTAGGAATAGACCTATAATAGGCCAAAACCAGAACCCAGGTGTACTGAACAGGGCCCGGAGGTTATACCGGCATTCACTAGAAACACTAGAAACCCAAAGTTTTCCTATTTGTCTGTTGGGAGGGTCTATAAAGAGTGAAGCTAGCTACATTCTGGACTGATGCACAGCCTTGGAAAACAAGTTACCTGCACCCTGGGGGACGGACGAACTGAAGAAGCCTGTGGACAAGGGGCAAGTCGAGTCGACTACTACCAAAGATGGTGGAAGGTCCGTACTTAAAAAGAATAATGTTGGACTAAAAGGTTCCCCAAAAGGGTTATTCTTTCAACGAGAGCCTAATTGAACCATGTACACCCTACCCTTGCCTACCCTAGCTGACCGTGGCTCCAAGATCATGCTTTAATTATTCAACACTAGGTTACATCCAGAGGCCAAAAGGTTCCTCAGGTTGTTGCTCTGGGGAGCACTTAAAGAATAATGATTAAATAATCCATCCCGGTGCACATCTTTGGAAAGAGATTCTTGGGAGATAAACATGGGCCAAAAGTGTACGGATGAACTGAAGACATCTGTTGACTCAAGTGAGATTTTGGAAGGTCTGTACTAGAGATGCACAAAGACGTTTCCTTGCAGACCTGAATACTTATTCGTTATGAAGAGAAGAACGTTTTATTATCCAAAGACCTCTTGAGAAGCCTAGCCTGCCCTCTATGGATGAGCTTAAAGCACAGAACCCAAGTTTAGCCATCTTGACAGCTATGAGCTATGGTTTAACTTGCAGAGAGTGATCCAGAGTAGACCGTCTTTAGGAAAGAACTTTTTACTATACAAAGACCCTTTATAAGAATACCTTTGAAAGTTGGCTAGCTATCGCCCATGTTGAACTTAGCCTACTGTTATTCTACACTGCTCCGATGGCTGGGTTCTTGGTCCGATGGTTCGGGTACTGCCCGTCTTCATATGCACCGTACGGGTTGGGAGCGGCCACGCGACTGCCGGCTTTAATTGCAGCTTCGTAGCTCGGCACCCCCTGCTGGCCTGGAGAGAAGGAAGAAGGCAGGTCGTATCTAAGAGGTCCCGAGCGGGCTGCAGGAACACGATTCGGGCCTGGCTGGGGGGATTGGTTTGCGCTGTAGGTCAGACTAGGGTTCAGGTAGCGGTCTGCTTCTTTGGGGGCTTCCACAGCCATACGTCTAGAGGAAAGAAAGAAAAACCTATAAGTATATCATCAAGATGTACAAAGGCACTTTTTGTTTTTTAAATCATACAATTCCAAATGCAATGTCTTGTTTACGTTCATCAGCCAGGTCGGACCATTGCTTTGGGGTTTATGCTTTCAGGTAGGGATGAACTCAAGAAGCCTGACGGATAAAAGACGAAACGTCTTAGAGCTTATAAACCAAGTTCACTCACCTTGACATACTGCTGATAAATATTGTAGAAAGGTCCATGCCTTTATAGACAAGCACAATCGTTTACCTTCATGATCTGAGCTTATCGCTTGCGCACTTGTTAGTTAAGGTATGTTTTTATACAGAACTGTCTGTGGGGGGTCACGTCAAGGGTTGATTAATTGCTAATATTGTTGCTGTATGTGGTCTGTGTGTGTGTGTGTGTGCTTGTGTGTGATCTGTCCATCAGCAACACAGTCAGTATGTCTGGTGGCCATGACCACCCAAGCACTGCAACAGAAAGACTGCAGCCTCGAACATGAGCCTTAGAGAGAATGAGCGAGAGAGAGAGAGGGGTGCAAACCGGGAAGATGCAAGGAATTTTGGAGATAAAGAATTATCAAGTATTACCACCAGGAGGGAGACGGAGAGCGGAAATGTCAGCAAGAAGCCGAGTGAAAAGATAAGCGAATGATGAAAACACTCCTAAGGACATTAACTACAGCATACATATTAATTCACGCTAGATTTGTGTTCTATCATTTACCCTCTGAGACACGGACTCGGACCTCAACGTTGTGTCCTTCATACCTTTGGCATGCGTCTTTCCCCTGGGAAGGTAAACGAGGTCCAGCATTCAGACTTCATTAGACTTAAAGGAGAATTGTTGCATCGTAATTCAGTTTTACATGCCCACTACCCTCACTTGTCTGATGAATATGTCACAGAGGAACCTTTTATAGATTCTCGGCCTGATCAGGGGTCATATTCTTTCTTTAACCGTTGTTTTTCCCAAGGCCCTTCTTCCCAGGTCTAATTGCGGAAATGCTTGGTTTGGCTGTCTGCTTGTGTATTAACCCTTCCTTTGGATAGTGATTGTTTATTGCGATTACTGGAAAGTTTCTACCCTAGACAAATGACTTGTTGAAGCGCTACATAAAGAAAAACCCATTCTACTACGTTATTTGGTGTGGTAAAGGTAGCTGTATTGATTATTTCCCTGTAACCGCACAGTACTTTATTACCTAAACAAAGGTGGCATTTTCAGATCGGACTCACCTTTTATTGTAATTTTCTCATAAGTTTATTTGACAACATCGTAAGATATGTAGGAATATTCCATAGCAATCAAAAAGTGTAGGTGAGCCGGGGTTTACTGAGCCCGTTACACAATAATCCAGAAATGAGTTTTATGTACAGGAAACGTGCTGTAGGACTGTTCTGATGCATCTCTAATAAATATTGCTAACTGATGTCAACTACATACGTGTCTAATATCTCGTGAAAGTGAGAAAAGCGACTCGAGATTACTAACATGAGAGGAGGGAAAGGGGGCGGGGCTTCCAGGGTGTCGGTTATTACCGGTGAGCTATAGATACTGACGCAGCCATCCATCACTCTAGATTCATATGTAACCCGGATCGTTGGGCGTTATTTTGGGGGAGATGAATCATTTGATGCATTTTTTAGCGCCGACTTGTACCGGTGTACTCGCATGTTAAAACCCATCGCTCGTAGATGAAACGGATGGACTCCACGTCCCAGATTGCCTGCAGTGTTTGTAATCGAGGAGCCACTGGAGGGTTTGGTTTGGGGTTTCAGTATAAAAGCTGAAGTCAGGGAAAGTAGAGGCTGTTAAACATTAAAACTGACTTACACACACACACACCAGTGACTAACACACTCGTGAACCCGTGACCTATAATCACCCAGCTGAACTGTGAGAAACTCTGTTGTGTGTGTGTGTGTGTGTGTGTGTGTGTGTGTGTGCTGACGAAGCAGCATCGAGTGTGTGCGCAAAATAAGCACCATGGTTTATGGTTTATAAGCTGTACGAAGTGTGTCAGAATATACGAGACTTTCCACACTGTGTGTGTGTTTGTGTGGGAACACTGTAATAAAAGCATGATGGAGAACATGTGCCTGTCTTTGTGACCGACCTTGTGTGTGTGTGTGTGTGTGTGTGTGTGTGTGTGTGTGTGTGTGTGTGTATATACGCAGCGGACGTTTAATAAATCACAAGTCATCTTAACGCACACGGACAAGTAGGACTTCGGGAATGAAATGTCACGCAATCAATCTGTCTCATACCACCTCCCATTAACACTCCATCCCTTGAGAAACTGTACGCCTCCAATTCTGTGTGTGAGAGAAAGTGTGTGCGCTGTACACGGACATATTTTCCACGTTACGACGAAGGGGAAATCGACTCGCATGAGCCAAACTTCTTGCACCTGCCTGAAATCTTCGGAAGGAAATTCCTCTCTCGGTTCCTTGTTTGACCCCAGCTTCTTAAGCGTTCCTCAGTAGAATCACACACACACGCACACACACACACACACACACAGCTGGTACTTCAGGAGTGTACGGGACTAGTCAAGAGTGCTTGTTGAAATCAGATACACTTTCCTGCTTCATTAAACATACAAATACATACACACCGCCTGCATTTCTGTTCATTTCAATATTTATTTATTTATTTATTACACTCCGAACCCTCCTCCCTTTCAGGATCACCTGCAAATGTTCCTCATCATTGTTATTTGCTTGCTGCTGACTCTACAGCCTGTGATATTTTAGCGTTCTAAGCGACAGGAGTTTCCCCTCCAGGGACGGTGACGCAAGCGGACGGCGAAGCGGCGAGGCTTCATTTCCTCGACGCTGATTTCATTACGCTCGCTCTGTTTCGAGGCAAACGACGTTACGGCGCGGCTTGATGTGCTGGGAAGCGGAACAGCGACAGCGACCGAAAATGCAATAAAAGCGCAGAGTAATACGATGAAGGAAGGAAGACGGGACGAAAAAAAAGCCCCGAAAGCGCTATCTTTTGAAGTGAATGAGTTATGCGAAACACATGCTCTCTCAAAATATCCTGAAAAACATGAACCAGCAACGTCTGGCGCGGTGCGGCATTTTAACATCCAATTTCCTCTTCGCAATGACGATCATTTATGTAGTGAGGTCGCTTTACACGTCGCGGTAAGCGGACGGAGAAAAACATCAGAATGTTACCACTCATTTTTACTGAATAATTAGCCTCCAGTTTTTTTTACCCGTTCTAAATCTCACCCACTTGGTTTCCATCGGCTCACGGGATCAACGTGCGTTCACACCCAGACGATGGCCAGGTGAAGCGAAAGTAATCGCTACTATGAATGAAGCCAAAAATTATACCAGAGTTGTGTTCGGTAAATCAATCTGACGCACTGTAGCCCCGCCCACACGACGCACTGTTTAGCCCCGCCCACACGACTCAGCGTGGTATGCATATTCATCATGAGTACTGTATCATAATCATGGTAAAAGGTACAACATGAAGGATAACGGGTAATGATCTGACTCTGCTAGCGAGCACCAAGGCAACAAGCAAACTTCCACTTTCTGCGTTCTGGTGTAATGGGCCGCGTTCACATGACCAGACTCAATTAGGAGCTTTTTTTTGCCTTCATGTGACACAGATTTGATGTTTTCAGGCCTGTGCTGTCAATCAGATCGGCCAATCTGCCGTTTTACTGGAGGGGGAATCTGCCCGTTCTGGCGTACTTTTGAGTGAAATGCGTGACGGACGTCAGGCGAGCTCATTGCTCGCCAGCGTGGACGCGGATTAATGAGTAGACGTCTTCCTTTTGATCAGCGAGGACATGAATGCAGCCGTTGCACCTGTTACGCGGTGAAGAGGCTTCCTCGTCGCGCGGCTTTTGTGCAGCGCGGCTCGTACGGCCGGCGAGGATCCTCAGTCAGAGCGTTTAAAAGGAACGGCTACAGCCTAAGGGAGTCCTGTGTGAAGGCAGAACAACCATTAATGCTTCTATTAAATCGCTTGCAGCCTTTCACTCCCCTACACACACACACACACACACACACACACACACACACACACACACACACACACACACACACACACACACACAC
>JAQQZX010000010.1:13612869-13627259 GCA_030068355.1 Notoglanidium maculatum | reverse complement strand
CGCTCTCGTGTGTGTGTCTCTCCCTCTCTCGTGTGTGTCTCTCTCCGTCTCTCGTGTGTGTGTCTCTCTCCCTCTCTCGTATGTGTGTCTCTCCCTCTCTCGTGTGTGTGTCTCTCTCCCTCTCTCGTGTGTGTGTCTCTCTCCCTCTCTCGTGTGTGTGTCTCTCTCCCTCTCTCGTGTGTGTCTCTCTCCCTCTCTCGTGTGTGTCTCTCTCCCTCTCTCGTGTGTCCGTCTCACTCATTTTCTCTCTCGGTCTCTCTCCTTTTTTCTCCATCACTTAGTCATTCTCTCTGTTTCTCACATCTTTTTTCTCTCTCTTTACCATTTGTCTCTCCATCTGAATGTCTGTTTCTGTGTCTCCTTTTCTCTCTGCATCCCCCCCCCGTGCATCACTCTTCTTCTCTCGGTCTCTCCTTGTATCTCTCTCTCTCTCCATTATTCTTGGTCACTCCATGTGTCTCTCTCCATCGTTTTCTGCCTGTGGCTTTCTCCGTGTATCTCTGCATCCCTTTCCTTTTCTCACTGTCCCTCTTTCCTTGCTCAGTTATCCCTCTCACCATTTATCTCACTATCTCTCTCCATAGCATCTCTGTTTTCCTGTCTCTTTCTCCCTTGCTCGCTCTCCTCCATTTCCCCATATGTTCCAGTCATTCACGTTTCTTTTCATGTTTATTTGTTTAATCTGTTGTTTATCGCAGGCTGAACTCCAGATTCACGCCACAGCCCTCTACACTTGACTTAACGTCTGGTTAATTCCCCCACCTGGCTGCGGCACATTTATTATAAATTGTGCTGTTCCAGACAAATTACCGTCGTCTGATGGATAGAAGTGCACTCTGAATCGGAGATGAAGATTATTAACATGAAGTTAGCATTATAATGTGTAATTATACCCTCCTAAAACACGAGAGACACGCCATTACCATCCATTAGAGCTTCTCGAGACGTCCTCAAAGGCAACGAGGAGCGACGTGCCGCTCTGGCCTGTCGTTTGTTTCGGAGCGAGCCACTCAGCCTCATTAGCATCTAATCAAAGAAGCCCGTTCGTTTGGATAATTAATTAGCGCGGCGACCGGCTGTGGAAATTCACGATAACAATAATGGCGACGGTGCTGATTGGTGATTGGTGGAGACGGCGGGGACCCAGGTGCAGCCTGAGCGCTTTCTGATTGTGTTTATTAGGTCGTGATTGACGCGGTAACCTCCTCTCGAGGTGGCGGCGTAGCTGGGATGCGAGATACGCGCATTCGTTAGAAAACGCAAGAACAGATATCCAGAAGAGAAACTGTGTGAAAGTGTGAGTAAGGATGCTTAAAAAAATGCTCACAAACACTGTGTACTGAAAACAGAATGTGCTCATTTAAATTCCTAACTTTTGCTTGTTTTTTTTTTAGTAACTAGAACACCATTTCACCTGTTCTTAAATAAGAAGGTGTCCGTTATTTCTGGACATTAGTTCCGAACGGTAGGTTTTTCATCGTCATTAATTTTTTAATCCATGGGCTGTTATAAGAAAACTATAAACTTTAATGTAGTAACAGTAACATCGCTCCATCACGTCACCCCGTCGTTGATTGTTTTCCAATAACAGCACAACACGTTAATTCCCAGAACGCTTACCTGAAAATCTCTCCGCCACCGTCACATACGCAACATCATAATCCCTGTCGCTTGATAGGAGAGACATTTTATTACTTGATCAAGAATATATATCTATATCTCTATATCTATATACGAGTATATAAAATCCTCAGACATGCCTCATAAATGTCACTGAGAAACCCGAGCAGGTCCCTGTGCGCTCTCATAAACCCAATCCTGCTCCATTTCTTCACTTCTGGTGACAGCAGAGTAGAAAAAAAATGCAAAATCTGTCACGAAAGAGAGAAAAATGGCAAGGATTTGTGGCTAGTGGACGCCTGGGCTATTTATCGCTTCTGTAATCTTCTGACTGTTTTTTTTTTTTACAGAAACAAAATTCAACCTGTAAAACCTGGCAGAGTTTCAGTATTGTTTTTAAAAACACCCCTCTCGACTTCCCCTCGCCATTTCCTCTTTCTTGGGTTGACGTGAGCTGGCAAAAATGATGACGATTATTACTACAATATTAAAAACGCATGATGTTTGTCTCGAATGTTTTGCTAAATTGGTGTGCTAGTGCAAAGTGTCTACCAAAACTGAGCAGGGACTACATATAGAATCACTTGGGTTTTTAAAAAAAAAAACACTAACCTAAATAAAACAGCAGGGTTCCGAGCTCTGGTGCTTGGACCCCTAACGATCGCGGCAAACAAAGGGAATAAAGGAAATCAGCGCAAACTCTGAACAAAAGGTGCTGAATCTCAGACACACATTACATTATCTCTCTTCAGAGGCTACGCACATGCTAATCAGTGCGCTTTATTTACCAACATTATCCTAACTGATGAGCATTTAATGGCCACGCTGATTATCTGATTACAGACAATATGTCTGAGACAGACGTGTGAGTGCAGTAGATCGACACGTTACCGGGAATTCAAACGCTTTCTGGAAAATAAATATTAAAATGAGACGAAATGAAAGAAAGACATATGTGAACATGTGTGTATACAGTCGCTCGTAGAGAAGGCATGGGCCATTACTTCACTGCTTAAACGTATACGAGACCATTAATTAGCCAATAATTAGACGAAAAATAAATGAAGAATTAGTAGTAAGAAGTAGTAATTAGAAGTAAGAATTCTTCACGTGTTCAAGACAATGAATTATTCAAAAATGAAACACAAAATTAACCCAAATAAACACTGACCACAGAATGAACCAAAAATCATTCACAGAAAATAACATAAAACACAATGAGCCACAACTAAGCACCAAATCGAAGCAAATATTCACAAACATTTACCACAGAATGAAGCAAACATTGACCACATAAGTAACCAATACATCTACCACTAACCTGCCAAAGAATAAATAAAAAATGAAACAATATTTTAACACAGAATAAACCACAAAATATTCACATAAATATGCAGTAAATCTACCAATATTTACCACAGAATAAACCAATAATATCAGAGAATGAACCAACAGTTTACCAAAGATTTACCACAGACTGAAAGAAAAATTACTCACACAAATGACCAATAAATCTACCACAAAATGACCTAATAATTTACAACAGAATAAAGCAAAATTTAGCCAATAATTTACCACAGAATGAAGCAAAATATTTACCACATAAGTAACCACTAAATCTACCACTAACTTACCAAAGAATGACTCAAAAATGAACCAGTATTTTACCACAGAATAAACCAATATTTTATCAGGGAATGAACCAACAAATTACCAAATATTTACCAGATTGAAAGAAAAATTACTCACACAAGTGACCAATAAATCTACCAATAATTTACCAAAAAATCATCCAATAATTTAACACAGAATTAACCACAATTTAACCAATAATTCAAGACAGAATGAAACAAAGATTAAACAATAAATTACCACAAAAGAAACATTAATTTACCACAGAATGAAACAAGATTTAACCAAAGATTTACCACAGAATGAAACAAAATTTAACCAATAATTTACCACAAAATGAAACAAGATTTAACCAAAAATTTACCACAGAATGAAACAAGATTTAACCAAAAATTTACCACAGAATGAAACAAGATTTAACCAAAAATTTACCACAGAATGAAACAAAATTTAACCAATAATTTACCACAAAATGAAACAAGATTTAACCAATAATTTAACACAAAATGAAACAAGATTTAACCAAAAATTTACCACAAAATGAAACAAGATTTAACCAAAAATTTACCACAAAATGAAACAAAATTTAACCAATAATTTGCCACAGAATAAAACAAAACAAAAGTTAATCAATAATTTAACACAGAATGAAAACATTTAACAAATAATTTAACAGAATAAAGCAAAAAGTAACCAATAATTTACCACAGAATCAATTGTTAGCCACAGAATGCATTAAAAGTTGATCAAACAAGAACAAAAATGGCCCACAGATTTGACCAAATACTGACCACAAAACGAACTCAGAATTTACCAACAATCAGAACTGGATTCCTCCACCGCCAAGCAGTCCATTCAAGTCCATACTCATTTTTATACCCTTAAACTATACAACAAACAGGAAGCAAGTCTAAAGAGATGTGCTTGATGATCACACACTTGTTTATTTGTCTTGATCTGTATTAATGCACCTCACCAGCTAATCTCCTCATTGCAGGTTCTATTACATTAGCTTTCACTTACAACCTCCTCAACTAGATTTCCAGGACACCAAAACATAAGGCTGGAGAGTTTTGCCTGGTGAGCCAGCTAACGAATATATGATTTGTTGAAACTGGAAAGAATTTGGCTCAAGGTGGATTCGTGAGAACTTTTGTTTTTGAAGAATATGTAGTTCTAGCTAAAAACTCACCTGCCCCCCCGCATATAAAACAGAGATTTGATAGGCTCTTGTCTCGAACGCTAGTTAATCTGCAAACCCACAATGCTTTGCAAATTTCTTCAGCCTGCAATCAGCCTCTATTCAGGACTCCTCATTATTCGTACATAGGCACGAGTAGTCCAAATGAGCGAGGGCTAAGTGCTATCTCTTGGCCTGTATACACACTAAGCTAACGCACATATTAGCATGCATCATGTTAAAAATAAATCTGAATTTCTGATGCAGAGTTTCTCCTACGCAAGCCTGACACACGAGAGTTTGCGTGTTCATTAGCAGCCTTTTATGAAGGTCTCCAATGATCTCGATTGTGCATTAGCTTTTTTCGAGCGCAAGCACAACGTTTCCATCGAACCTTAATGAGCTTCCAAATTAGCGGTAATTAGCGTCACTAATGCATCATTTCTGCCACGTGAAACGTTACCAAGATGACCAAGATTCGCAAAAGAGGGTGGAAAAGCCATCAGACCTTTTTAGGCAAGGCATGAAATGAATCAGCTGCCGATATACAAAGCAATTTTCAGATGCTAAAACCAATTAGATCCAGTGTTAGCGTAAAAGCCGGCTAATTAAAAGGCCAATTAGCAGAGGTGGGCAGACGCCATTTTACTTTGATTAAATTTCCTCTGAAATTAACTTCTTCGTTTCAGTGCTTTCTTTATCAGATGGGATTTTGGTCTTAAAGGTGAGTGTGATTAAAAAGACACTGCTAAAAGCCTTGCTGTTGTTTGCCAACTTTTCCCTTTACTTTCTGCTGGAGTCATGACGCTTTCCTTAACAGATGCTACGACTTTTCCAGAGTTGTAAGCTTTTGGGATTATTTTTCTTTTCTCTTATGGTTTCATGACACTCACAGTACCTTCTAAATTCTTTAAAATGTAGAATTTTTTTTCCCCCTAAAGGTTTATACAAGAGCATTCCCAGAACATTTCAGATTTTTTTTGTTCTGTTTTTTTCTTTTTTATGGCTTCCATCCAAACTCTTTACAAATTTCCTTAACATTAGTAAAAGAATTTTCCAGATCAGTCAGCGCTTAAATTTTTTGGTTCTCTTTTTTGTTACATTACTTTCTCTTGTGATCAGTCTTAGATCAGTCAGCGTTTCAGATTTTTTTTTACCATTGCTTTGTTTTTCTCCTAGTTTTTTTCTTCTCATTTCTTGACAGTTTAGTTTCCTTCCAAATTCTATTAATAAAAAAAATTTGCAAATTTTTTCCAAAATAATCAAATTAATGTTTCCAAATCAGTCAGCTTTACAGATCTTTTTTCTTTTATTTGTTTCAGTTTCATGTCATATTTCTATCCAAATGTTTTACAAAAAAATAAGCTTTTCCAAAAAGACGCAAGAAAGATCTTTTTCAGATTTTCAACAGGTGGCTTTTTTTTTGTTTCATGACATTTATTTTTCCATCCAGTTATTTTACAAATATAATTTGTTAGTAAGAGAGAACTTTTTCAAATCAGTCAGATTTGTTTCTTTTCCCCCAGTTTCTCATGAACCATGCTAAAGATGTTTACAGGAAAGAAGCTGTTGTGTGCAAACAGACAGATGGAAACGCAGAAGCTTTATCGATGTCAGAAGGTTCTCAGGTTCACTATTGTTTCAGAGCAACTGGCAAAACCGGGGTTGTATTTTTCTTTGTAAACATCTTATGAAAGACAGAAGAGGAACACAACCCACTGAACAGGAAGTGAGAAAACCCTGTACACAAATACAGACACCTAAACAACCACTACTATAAGCATCCAAACCACAGAAAGCCACTTCACACGTCTCTGTAGGTAGATGAAGTTTGAGTTTTACCTCTGGGTTTGATGAGGCACAAAGGAAAAATTCACAGGATTTAAAAAAATCCAGCTACTTTAGCCCCGCCCACAGGTATACGGATATTTTTTCAAACCTTTTTATCTTTGCACTCGGAGTCACTGAAAAGGACGTTTTTCAAAAACACCCTCCAAGATAGACATTTTAAAACTTTCAGTTTTCAGGTGGACGAGAAAATTAAAAAAATAAATAAATAAAAAAATAATAATAAAATAAAAAAAATTAAAAAAACGCTGACGATCCCAAGTTGCAGTTTTGCTAAATACGCACATCTTACTATAAAGCTTAATGCAGAACTTAACGTAAATCTTAACGCAACTCTTAACCTCAGACCCGCCTTCTTGGTAACTACTTGCTCACAAGACCAAGGTTCAGGAATTCACTGACAGGAAGTCAGTGTGACGCTAAAGTAATGCAAACGCGTATGGGTTTTTCATACGCCGCATCCTGTACCGTTCAGTCTACTGAAGTTTCTTTCCGTTTGAGTGATGTCACTGGTCACACAACACATTCCATGCATACTACACACACCTCAGTTTAATACAAATGAATTGTTTTGACCTTCATTAAAAGCTCTTGCTGGAGGGGGCGTGGCCTTGGAGAGACTGGACTGTCTGCACGACGAGCATGTTGTCGTCAGGTGCCAAGTATAATACATTCATCTCGCATCTTTAATGCAAACTGATAGCTTTGACCTTCAAGCGAACCATTTTGTTGTGGGGAAACATGGTTTCGTCCATGCTGAGCCTCAAGAGGCTACATTTCTATCAAAGCCATGAATCTTTGAAATGCACAAAAGTGAGCAAAGGAGCGAAGAGAAAAAGAATTTATTGTTTTAGCCTGTCCCGCGCTCTCACCTGCTCAAACGGATCAGATTAGCCACTGATTAGCGCCATCGCGCTCGCAGATTGCTAACTAGCGTGGCCGAGTCTCTGCTGCTGAATGGCGGTGTTGCATTCTGGGACTTTGAGTCTCAGGTCTCCTCCGATCTGTCATGGATTTCTCATTAAATGTCAGTGGGAAAAAAAAAGGTTGTTTTTAGGAGCTAGGATTATCAGCAGCAGTCCTGCATACATAGAGAAATATTCTCTAGTGTTCACCGTTTAATTTCCCAAGCAGAGAAGAAAGCAAGGAAAAGAAAGCTAGAGAGAGAAGCAGAAAGGAGGAGGAGGTATGAAGTGTTTAATTAACTAAGCGCAGCACTCCGTCAGCCGCGCTCAGCGTGACCTTTCACCCCCTGCGGTCCACCGCAGCACCGCCACGCATTAACACCATCCATCAAGCTGTGTTGAATATTCATGAGCCGGGTGCACAATCAGGTCAATCACCACTGAGCTCTGGGGCAAGGAGGAGGGGGGCGGAGTCACAGCGATTTCACCCTCATCAGCCTCGAGTGGGAACTCGCAGCAGCTCAGGTTTTGTATTAGTGTCGATTAGCATGTTTGATTAGTTTTAGGAGTGCCGAGAACGCACTCAGGGATGCGGCTTGAAGAAAGGTACGTCTGAAACGACCTCTGATCGCCTGTACGCTGGCTGACGAGCCTCGACTGTCCGTCACGGAGGTTTATTCCTCAATTCGCTTGACGGCAGGCCCGAGCGCGATGGCCCTTTGGACTCGACTCGGGGCGATGTCATTATTAATGCCTCACCAGAATCCACGGTCATAATCCGCTGCCGCTGAAATGAAATTTTTCTTAAAGGATCATTTAATCAGCATGCTTGAAATAAAGCTGTTATTCATCATCTTAAATGGTGTATGTGCATATCTAGATGCTTCATCACACTCCTGCTGACTAAGATTACTATTATTCTAAATTTTAATGTGCCAGAAATCTTAATAATGCATTGCATTAGAATCCATTAGCATTATTAGAAGATTGTGTTTTGCAAAAGAACGCTAAAGGCTATGAATATATAAGTGGAAGGGGGTGCTAATAATTTATTTCAGCATATCTAACTGTTAGCAGGGACCTTATGTTCACATTAGCAAGCCATAAAGCAACAAATTGACAACAGATCCATATAATCCATGACGTTTCTTAGGTTTCCTGCCCACGACATCACTTCCTACCTGAAATTGCTAGTTTGACGCACAAGAGATTTGTTTAGCTGGTTAGCTTTAGATGCTATATGTTGCTACTAGCACTGATCATCAGAACTATAAAAAAAAAAAAAAAAAAAAAAAAAAAAAAAAAAAAAAAAAAAAAAAAAAAGCAACAAATGTCCTAAATTCTAAAAAGCAGAAGATCAGGACATGTTTCTGTTCACGCGTCAAAAACAATTTAGAAAACAACATTCAAGCTCGGAATAATTTGTGGGCGTGGCTTTGGAGCGGACGCTGGAGGGAAGGGCTTATTTGGTTAAACTTTGAGCTAGCTTTATTGTGTTTACTTGTCTTTTTTGTTGTTGTTGTTCAAAACGTTTGGGTTTTTTAAGTTTTATTTTCTGCACCAAAACTCCATCCAGCTAGCGCTTAGCTTTACTGCAATTGTTTTTTATTAAACCGATGTGAAAGAAGTGTCACAAAGGAGTAGCTTAGCCGCAATTCTGAACTATCTAGCTAGCAACCTGGTGTATTGCATATATTAAATTATTGATATTGCTTTTTCACTCACAAGTGCATTGATTGTTTATTATGTACGTTCTAGCAATAAACCATCAATTTTGGTCTAATTTATACAAGATCTGTATTAGGCTTTTTTTTTTTTAGCTTAAATTGAAATATATTCAAACAAATGTCCCTTTCCGAGCTTATGCTAACAGTTGTGACCATAAATCTACGTTCTCCATCTCAAAGATACAATTTTCCGGAACATTCTGCTCTTTCAAACGCTGGAACATAAATGCTAGTCCCTAACACGCAATAGCGTGACTGCATTGTTAGCAAAGTTAGCACAATCCGGACTAGCCGGGAAGATCCAGCTGAGCAGGTCTACGCGACGTCACGCGAGATACCACGCTTTCCTGGACTGCGATCAAACAGGTTTGTCCTGTGGCCTGTTTCGCATCTTTTGTATGCGTGTTTAACTGCTAGTATGCGAGAGACGCGAGATAAGCCTCGCCGTTTACAATGAGCTGCACGGAAACTGAAGGAGGGTTTTGAAGTTCATGCTTGTTTACGCTTCAAATGCAAATCAGTGTGTGCGGAAAACTGGGATTTGAGATCATGAAGATCACTCCAATCATTCCAAAGTGTAGAGAATCAAACTGTGGCAAAGTAAATTCTCAATTCTGATTGGTCAGAAAGTCTTGATAGGTGTAGATTTTCTTATACAAGTCAATATTAATGTGCATATAGTTACTGCTAATACAGAGGGACTTGAATAACAAATGCTAAGATGAAGAATAAGCTTAAGTCATGAGCCACAACATTAACTATAAAGAGATCAAATTTAAGATGCATCATTCTTTAATGAATAAAAAAGTAATCATGGACAACTGCTGCTGTATAAACTGTCCAATGTAATACTTAATAATAGTACACGAGTATAGCATAGTATAGTATAATTGGATTGCAAGGAAACAGTATAACAGCATTCCTTAGTTCACTGCTCAACAGTACAGCAGAGTAAAGTACTTATAATATAGTAGTACAAAAGTGTAGCATGGTGCAATTTCAGTATTCAGTAGTATAGTGTAGTATACTTCCCTACACTTCAGTGTAGTATAACATGGTTACAAAGTTACTATTACATACTAGCATAGAGTTAGTACATGTTATTAGATCCCATCATACAGTATAATAGTTCAGTATAGTACAGTATAGCAAAGCATATTATAGTGTAGTGCATAATACTATAGCCCAGTTTAGCATATCAGCTGTTCGGTATTTGGTGGTTTAGTGTAGTGTGTATTAGTTTGTCATTTCATAGTAAATAATAATAGTAGTGATTTAATGGTACAGTATAGTATTTCAAATTTGAGCATTTACTAGCATATTAGAGTATGATATGCCACAGTGCAGTACAGCAGAGTGTAAGTGAATAGCATTTTGAAGTACAGTATTCAGTAGTATAGTACTTAAACGTTCAATAGTATAAAGTAGTGTGGTATAGTATAGTATATAGAATATAGTACACCAGGTAGTATAGCATGCTTTAGCACTTAAAAGACCAGTACAGTGCAGCATGGTAAATTATGGTAGGGTGTAGTACAGTATAGAGAATACAGTATACTAGGGTTATAGCAATTAGTACAGTATAGCTTTTAAAGGTTCAGCATTCAGTAGTGTGGTTCAGTACAGTATAGTATAATAGTACATTTTAGTAGTAATAGCGTATTATTATTCACTATAGTAATACAATTGAATTTCAAAGTTCATTGTATAGTAGGACAGTATACGCTAGTATTTAAAGGTTCGGTTTTCAACTGGCATAGTATAGTATAGTAGTATTGCGAAGTATAGGATTTAGTAGTAGAGTAACATACAAGTATAGTAAAGTAGATTACAATGCAGTATGGTATAGAGTACTATAGTAAAACTCGTTTTGAAATACTACTACATCACATAGGCCACCACTGACTGATCCAGTCTCCCTCTCTTACACACACACACACACACACACACACACACACACACACACACACACACACACACACACACCTTTTATTTAAGCAAACTTTAAACGGATTTATTCTGACCCGCAACAGATCAATCATTTTATTTTATTAGTTCATTCATTCATGCTTTTGAGAAGCACAGGAAGTGGCAGCTTTCACTCCTCCAACCCCAAACATATTCACACACACACACACAACCAAAAACTGAGATCATAAACCTACATACTGTCTGTCTGTCTGTCTGTCTGTCTGTCCATCAGTCTGGCCGTCTTACCTTGTCCTTGTCCTCGAGCAGGTCCGTGAGCATGTCGTCGGGGTCGAGAATCCCCCCGTCAGCGTACTCCACATGATGTGTACGCACCAGAAACTCCCCATCCTGTCGGGAACAATAGCTCGAGTTAGCAAAGCGTCTTAAGTTCCTGTTCCAGCAGCTGGCAGGAGGTGAAGGAGAGCTTACAATGCATTGTGGGAGAAGAACTGTGCCTTATACATGTAGTAGGTTATTTATTTTACGATTACATTTTTACCAGTTTAATTACTCCTTCACCTCCTCCTGCCCGTACCTAGCCCTTCTATAATGCACCTATACCATCATTCTATGTACCGGCATTTCCATAAATTTTGCCCCCCTTGGTTTGAAAGGGGAGGGGGGGGGGTAATTCATAAATTTATTTTTAACCAAATCATGTGGGTCACAATTACTGGCACTAGATGGGTTTTAAAAAGAGAAAAGAAAAATGTTTTCATGAAGCAATGTAAACCCAAAACCGCATGTCTCAAAATTATTGGCACCCCTCGTTCAGTATTTGCGCGACCTGATTTAAAAAAATAATAATAAACATGCTTCGTTTACATTTTGTTCATAGGAATTTCGATGGGTGCCAATATTTGAGCCATCGAACAGTTTTTTCAACGTTTCAAATTTTCAATGAGTTTTTTTTTTTAAGAATAAACTGACTTTAATTAAACCTTACATTTATTTCACGTGTTTCATGCGAGACTGAGACTTTCGTTTTTTTAAACCCATCTTCACCAACGGTGCCAATACTTCCGGAGCTAACTATGTATGTTTTGCTATGCATGAACCAATACAGAATGAGCAAACAACAGAGAGGCAAAAACGGTTTGCTTTGATGTAGGGCGTGTTTTTCCTGTTGAGAGCCAGAGCGTACTGAAAAGGCATTAAAACTATTAGCGCACAGACAGGTTTAGAAATCAGCACCAGCTGGCCAGATGTTACAGGAGAAACTAGAGCAATCCATTTATTTAGCAAATCATCCAGGATGTTACGCCTTTGCTACTGTATTACAGAAAGCATTAGATGGGAAGAGCAGACCGCATTTCAATCGTTCGTGTAATAAAAACAGTCTATAGCCCTGCCTGTGAGCCATTCCTGTTTTTAATGTGACATCATCCAATGACTTGCTCTTGCTATTTCCCCAAGATGACTCCTTGGAGGCCTGCGATGTCAAGCTAAGCCTTACAGAAGCACTGATGAAGATCCTCTTCTGACAGAACCACAAATAAAGAAAATGACTATACTCTGCGTCGTTTACTTCATCAACCAACGTCATCTGGAAATCAGTCACCACAGATAACAGCTCGCGTGAACGCAAACAGCGTTCAGCGGGCTTGATGGCTTTTTCTGTTCGTTAGGTTTCTTTACGGGTTAACCATGACTACCAGCGTATCTGTGGCTGTGCTGCGAAGAAGAAAAGAAATGACCTAATTTTCCCAAGCATACGTCAGTGTACAAGAAGTCTAAACAAAGGAATTGGGAGATCTTCACCATCCTGCCTCGTTTTTTATATTCGCTCACAAGGCAGAGCTCCACGGTTCAATTTCATCTGGATAAAGTCAGAGCAAAGCCAACGCATTTTTCATGTCACATTTTCTCTGCGGCGAATTTCCGTCCTTCGATTGTATTCACGTTTGGTCTGTGGGACACTGCCGGATACACATGTATCAACGGAGCAAGGAATCAAAAGCTGTAAAATGGTGTGGAGCGCCTCTGTGTGGATAAGGACGCGCTCAGTTCACATCGCCGAGCTTCAGGCTAACGTAAAGTGCGAATGCAAATGTTGTGCCACCTGAGGCTACACGCTACAGAAACTCAGTAAGGGCTACGCAAATACATGGTCGTTCCCTGGCACTGCGCCATGGTCCACGGTTGAACACGAGGCGAAAGGAAGGTCCGCATAACGACTGTAGAGTAATAAGTGTGAATACCAAGAAAAATGGTTCTGAGGAGAACTGGCGGAAACGACGCCGCTCCGGGTAGCGTTGTTGGAAAGATAGAAATGCCAAAAACAAGACCGACCTGTGGAACCACTTCATCACATCCCTCCCGGATAACAGATAATGGTTTGGAAGAAATTCTGATTGGTCTGGAAGGTTTAAGGATCAAGACATTAGAACATTTCCGCTGGTATGCGCCGATCTTATGTAGTTATTATGCAATAGGTGAAGGTGTAAATATTACTACACTTACTCATGTAATTGGAATTCAAGTCAGTACACAAAGCAGTGTGTGAAAGTGTGACATTGTTAGTAAGCTGTAGTTTAAAGAAAGACTAGTAGTTAAAATTTATATTTGCTAAGGTTGTAGTTAATTTTCTAATTAAAGCTAGATTAATAAGCAAAGTTCTGTTCACTACATCGCACTTAGTGATGTTTTTAACAGCTTACATGTTGCTCATTTGAATTTAGAAATGTATACAGTATATAGCATCTCAGTAAATGAAGTGACATTTAAGTTATAGTTAGTATGTTAGATTGAATAAGTTTAAGTTATTTCTTTCAGTTTACATAAGATACGTTAATCATTTGTAGGCTGAAGTTATAATTCATTAGCAGAAGTTTTATTTACTAACAGAGTCAAGTTCGTGCAGTAAATTATAGTTTGCGATAAATGTTTTTAATAAGTTGGCAGTTTGTATGCTTTAGGAAATTCTAGTCACAAAGTTATATTTAAGATGCAGGTAGTATATTATTAACTACAAATCTATTTAATAAGTTAACTGTTTGCATGCTGTCAAATTATAATTATTAAATTGATAAAACTTGGTTTTATTTTTTAAATTGGAGCTAATATGCCACTAAAGTTATAATTAGTAAATTGTACTGTGTTGTAATTAGTAAGTCAAGTTATATTTCGTAAGTTACAGTTAGTATGTTACTACTAAAGAGTAATGGTTTATATGCTCCCAAGGTGTTTTAACTAGTGTGCTAATTAGTGAAATTTTGTTTAGTATGCTAGTTAATAAAATACAAGTTGTAGTTAGTATGTTAGGGAAATTTTGTTTAGTATGCTAGTTAATAAAATACAAGGTGTAGTTAGTATGTTAGTGAAATTTTGTTTAGTATGGTAGTTAATAAAATACAAGTTGTAGTTAGTATGTTAGTGAAATTTTGTTTAGTATGGTAGTTAATAAAATACAAGGTGTAGTTAGTATGTTAGTGAAATTTTGTTTAGTATGCTAGTTAATAAAATACAAGTTGTAGTTAGTATGCTAGTGAAATTTTGTTTAGTATG
>JAQQZX010000010.1:13597840-13611100 GCA_030068355.1 Notoglanidium maculatum | reverse complement strand
TAGTTAATAAAATACAAGGTGTAGTTAGTATGTTAGTGAAATTTTGTTTAGTATGGTAGTTAATAAAATACAAGGTGTAGTTAGTATGTTAGTGACATTTTGTTTAGTATGCTAGTTAATAAAATACAAGTTGTAGTTAGTATGCTAGTGAAATTTTGTTTAGTATGTTTTAGTTAGTATGCTAGTTAATAAAATACAAGTCGTAGTTAGTATGTTAGTGAAATTTTGTTTAGTATGTTTTAGTTAGTATGCTAGTTAATAAAATACAAGTTGTAGTTAGTATGTTAGTGAAATTTTGTTTAGTATGTTTTAGTTAGTATGCTAGTTAATAAAATACAAGTTGAAGTTAGTATGTTAGTGAGTAAAGTTGATGGTTAGTATGTTGGAGATTAAAGATGTAGTTAGTACAGTGTGATGGTTGTACGTAACAAGTAGTAGTTACTATGTTAGTGAGTTACATTTAGTGTATTGTAATTAGTGAGTAAATTTGTTTTAGTAAGTTAACGGTTTATAAGCTGCTAAAGTTTTAGATTTAGTAGGTAGCAGTTACTTTCTTAGTGAATAAAAACTCATGTTTTGTATGTTGGTAAGTCAAGATTCTTTTCGTAACATATACTACTGGTGTAGTTATTACGTTAGTAAGTACAGCTGTATTTAATAAGTAACTTTCTAATTAGCAAGCTGAACATATAGATATTTTTATGGCAGATATTGCATAATGACTATGAAGTAATCAAAAAGGAACAGATCATTTGTTCATAAGGTGCTCTGGCTAAAAATGTTTTTAAAAGGAATACCATAATGATCATTTCTTTCTTTTCCAGTGTATGGCACTAATCAAAACCTCACTCTAGATTACAAATAAAACCCTCTGATTAACTCCAATACAGAGGCTTACATCCTGCGGAGTGCTGCTTCCTGTTGTTAAATAATCCTGATAAAAATGGCCTTTCAGTGACTCAGTAGAAAGAGCTTGACAAATCTGCATTTTTTTCAAACATTAACCATGGAATCAGAAATGCCATGTGGTCAAACAAGAAAAACCAAATCAGTAGCGTTACTAAAGTCATGGTTTCCTCTGGAGGGAGACGGAGGAGAGCGTGAGAATGGAAGTGAGGATGATTAGCGAGGAATTTCTCAAGGCGCTGGTTTTTTCATGCTTTAATCCTCCGAACACTTCATTAAACAGCAGCAAAATTAGTGTGACATTAGACGCCATGAGGGAGTGGAGCTGGGGGCAGAAAAAAGGTGTTGGAATAAAAAAGCGGTAATTGGAAACACTTCGTTATATTCACGGTGCTGTAGTCGGGGCCTCATTAAAAAGCGTCTGTGTTCTATACGATCCGGTTACATTGATAGCGTGCTTATAGATCTCCATGGGCCGCCTTACAAACTTCACGGCGGTTCTGCGAGATCATAGAGGAGCCTAGGATTCAAACCGTCTACTTAGAGAGGAGTGTTCTGCCAAAGACTAAACGGTGCTCGAGCGCACCAACAGTTCAAACGTACTCTTGTAAATACAAAAGTTTTAAAGACTACCACATGAATAGGAAACAGCGACTAGCAGCTGCATGAGACACAGAATATTTCAGGGTTAATCTCTTTGTTTCACACCATTTGAAATGTTTAGTGGCGCTTTGGTAATTTTTGGACTACGGATTACATCAACTCTGAATTTTTCAACCAAAGTGAATATAATTATTGCTGATTTGGATGTAATTCAACTCTTGGCTGGGTTTTTTTTTCCTTCTACATTTGTGAGGGTCACTACACTGGGTAATGTAATGCAGTTAAAGCCCCAGTGTTGCCCACCGCACCTGCCACATCCTGAGCTCGGCCATTCTGCCAGGTGTGCCGGGGCAACGTGGGGGCTTAAACCGCACCACGTTACAGCCGTCACTCAGGCGTACAAAAGCGCTGTCTGAACAAAGCCTGGCATCCACGCCAAAGCAATCAAACACAGGTTGCAGGTCTGGGTCCGGAGATAGGAGCGATTAATGGCACGGCCGCATTTATCTCACACTCTCTCACACACACACACACATCGTGATTCTCGCAGGCTGGTGTTGAGTGCCATGGAGTGATGGCAGAATGACGATGATGCAGGCAAGTGACGATACGGTGGCGAAACGTGAGCTGAACGCAAAAACGTGAGCTACGAAAAGAATTAAAAACCGTAAAACACATTTAAATTAATGAATGAAACGGATCAAATTTAAAGAATTTAAAATTAGGACTAAAATAAAAACTAGGAGTAAAATCATTCTAAATTTATTTTTGAAATATTTAAATGTATTTAAGAAATCAAAAAACATGTTTGCTTTTTTTCTTTTCTAAAATAAGCCATGACGCAGAATCCAAAATACTAATGACTTAAAAAAAAAATTTTTTTAAAAAAAAGCCATTTTTTGATGATATTCTCAGATCTATTCCTGAGCAAATAAAACATTTAATAATACTTATTTTTACATATACACATTTTTTAGAAATGCATACAGATACAAAAATGTAAATAAACACAATTTATAATAAGATTGTAATAATATTATGCAATCTAGCAGATTTATTTATTTTTATTTACAACCGGACATTATTTATACAGCAGGCGCTTGTTGACATCGCGGTGTCACGTGACCACCTGCTCTAAGCCACGTGACCACTTGCTCTAAGCCACACCCACTCCCGCAGGTGGAACAGGTGTACGCTTCCGAAAGAAAAACTATTCACTGCGTCGCATTGTTGACCCAAATCCTTCACTTTATTATTACTCCTTGTATAAACTTGGACCGAAGAGGCGTTAAAAAGACATGAAATTTACCTGTTCGACTATTTTTTTGTACCGCTGAGTGGCTTGGTCCATCAGGTCCCGCACAATCCAGCCGTCTTTACACGGCACCACGACTCCAGTGCGCCCAAAGTTCACGGTCACTTTCATTCTCACGGTAAAATAGCAATTATTAAATAGAATATATAAAAAAAAACTGATGCTATATTGCACACAGCAGGTCTAACATGGATGCCGTCCACCTGGTGTTACTTTGCGCTCGCGCCTGTACACAAACACCAGCGACAGGTGTCATGGGGGAACTTCAGGTGTGGCCGCAATCCTCTCTCCTCCGAGTGCGTTCCCAATTTCCGCTCGAAACAGATTCTCACCTGTCCACAAAAGTCGAAATACACCACAATGACGCAAATAAATAAATAAAAGTGTAATAAGTTCAGCGGAGTTCAGCTCCCCACTGCGCGCGCGCTCTCTCTCGCTCGCTCGCTCGCTCCGTCTTTCTCGCCGGTGAAACCGGAAGTGCAGGAAAATAAAGGAAGTAGCTGTTGTGAAGTTATAGCATATTAGCATAGAATCGCCGAAAAACCTCCACTTTCTAGCTTTCTTTTAGTTTTCCGTCTCCTGACATTAAGCAAAACTCCAAATGCGAAAGAAAACGTATGTTTGAAAAAGAAAATATATATTAAAAAAAAATAAAAATAAAAATTCAAGATCTGGGGCAAGAAAATCAAATCAGAAACACACACAGAAAAGAAATTCTGCGAAATAAAATATTGTCAACTTATTGCATCACGGATTAATGAACTTTATTGAAATGAAATCAGAACTATTGAGCAAATACAGTCGTTTGAAAAAACTAGTTCTGCAAATTCCAAAATCTTTTTTTTTTCTTCTTCTTCTTCTTCTTGTTTTACTTTTGTGTCCTTATCAGCTGAGCTGGTCAAACTGGTAGACCGGTTACAGTATTACTCCACCAAGGCTCGTCCACAGGGGCTATGATGCAAAGTACCACTACATACACTATATGTCCAAAATTATGTGCACCCCTGACCATCACACCCATATGTTGTTCTTCCCCACACTGTTGCCACAAAGTCAGAAGCACACAAGTGTATAGAATGTATTTGTACGCTGTAATTTCACTGGAATTAAGAGGCCCAAACCTGTTCCAGCATGACAATGCCCCCGTGCACAAAGCCGGCCCCATTGTTTGTGCACAGTCAGAGTGGAAGAACTCGAGTGTTCTGCACTGAGCCCTGACCTGAACCCCACTGAACACCTCTGGGATGAACTGGAACCCCGACTGCACCCCACACCTCCTAACATCAGTAATGCTCTTGTATCCCCACAGCCACAGTTCTAGCGTAAAGCCTTCCCAGAAAGGGCAATTGCACAGTCGTGGTGGACCTAGTGGTTGAAAATTGGAATAGTGGTCCATCTGGGCAGGAATCATGCTGCCCCATACTCAGGGTAGGAGCAGCAAACACGACAGTTCCCTGACAAATTGGTCTAGTTTAAAAATTCTCTGCCTAGCCAGCCTCATTACATCAACACGTTATATGGGTTTTTTTAACAAAATTTTTATGGACCGTCCACCACAGAAACCCAAGTGTATGTTGTAGCGCTAACATATTAAAACCAGCGCATTTATATAAACAGCTGCCCGGTTGTGACAGCTGCAGCTGGGCACACCTTCTGAACAATCAGGATCCAGAATTCAACAGCTCCATAGACTACCTTGGCACTGTACCATCATAGTGATTTGCATTTAGCATATGGGAATTATGCTGAAGCATTGTTAAATCCCCGTCCACCCACAAGAAAGCACAAATGGCCAGATGGAGATACCGAAGCACTTTAATGGCAAATAAATGTTTTTCGCTAAGCGCCAAAATGTGCTCTTTAGAGAGACAGCAATAAACTGATCATTATGTTGACCTGGTGTTAAACAAGTCCATGTTAGTAGACTGTAAGACAACATATCGGACCCTACCATCTGCGAGGAGGGGACGCCGCCAGCTAATGCACCATCTCCAATTCCTCCATTATGGGCTTTTGCATTTTTCTCACAATATGCAATCGCACAAAGCACCGAAATGTAGCATTAGCATAACCATTCAGGAGAAATAACGACCCCTACCATGAACATAAATGTTATACATTATCGGAACTTGGCACATGCGATGGTTTTTACGACGGCGACGAGAGCCTCACGATGGCCATTACACTGCAGCTCACGGAACACGTGTAACACGGCCGTGACAGATGTACGAGCGTTTGAAAAGTGCTTCGCGTAGCACAGAGTTAATGGAGCCAGCATAACTACCTGACTATAACCATTAAACAACATTCGTTATGAGTTCCCTTATGAAATGAAAAGCTATGAAATGGTCCGAATGGGTGAATCCTGAATCCACGGCCAAAAACTATTTTTAATGGCATCACTTTTCAAACCGTTTGACAAAATTCTGTTATAATGTGAGTGAAAAGTTGCACAGATGATATCTAGGTCAATCCTTATAGCCACAGTGCTGCTGATTTCTCTAATCTGATTGGTCAGGAGCCGTAATGTGTTTTATCTAATATGTTATCCTTTTTTATTTAACATGAGAATCAGTTTGAATGAAACTGTAAAGTCCCGGGAAGCTGCGAAAAACGCCCAAAAAATGTCGAAAGCATTTTTCAAAACTTTATATAGTTTCAAAATGTATCTGTGTGAAGGGTTTTAATGAATGAATGAATTAAATCCAAACCTTGTGCACGTCTGAGTCAATTCTTGCAGTTATGATATGAAAATATGTAGATATGTTTTTTAATTGTCTATTTATTTTGTAGCACTTCAATGCATCGATCAACGGATTAGCAGCGAAATTGTTACTTTCAGCGGAAATCTGGCCAACACACCAGACGATTCATGCTCTTTCCTCCATTTTCTTCTTTTTTTCATCCATTCTGGCCACGTGGATCGCAGGTGAACGATGAGCCTCATTTCACCGTTTAACCAGAAAGGTTAAAGCCGGGCCATGGCACATCAGCAGGTGTGTGAGAGGATTGTTTTATCTCTCGCCTACTGGGAAATAAGCTGCTCATGGCAGGAGAAATGTAGCATCAATGACTGCACACGCACACACACACACACACACACAGATAACTATGACAGATACACACTGATAAACCTTTGCCAGATTATTATTATTATTATTATTGTTGTTGTTGTTGTTGTTGTTGTGCATGCTGAGTGAAAAGAGAAATAATTCATCTCTAGGATAAGTTCAGGTTCAAAGGTATAAAAAGGACAACGGTGGAGTAGTACACGATGGCATTTGAACACAACCATATCTCATCGAATCTTCCTGTTTCTAGGAGGAAGTGTGTATTTTAGGAGCTATTATGAGAAACAGACATAACAGAATGAACACAGAGTGTGTGTTTAGCGGCCAACTTCTTCATTTCACACTTCCCATGTGATACCGTACTCCTGGTGAACCCGTCCTGCTCTAACACACACCCTGATTTAACTGGTCAGATCAGTAACAGCTACTGATATGTTCAGAAATACGAGATTTCTAAGCTTGAATCCTGACAATGCAACATTCATGGCAAAATTGTCCACGGTTTCTAAGTGGGAGGAGCATATCCGCTGCCCCGTCAATCACAGCGGAACTAGCCAATCTGTAACATTGTGTATGCGGAACAGGGCGGATAGCACCGTGTGTTACACTGCCCTGCGATGCAGAAGCTCAAAATGACGCACTAGCCGCCTTCACATGTCGGAAGAGTTGAACGAAAATCTATAAGAGTTCTATTTTTGGAAATAAATATGCACGAAATGGCGAAAGTGACAAAAATTGAGGTTCACCGCAAATAATATACTCTACTTAAAGAAAACATAAACATGTTTTTTATGAAAACAACATGGATAAGCTTTTATTTGGGACATTTTATGACTTCCGCAAAGATCGTTTTTGATCATGTTTGATCCGTCTCAAACCTCTCTAGTTAACGCAGCGAGCATCACGAGTTGATCAAGTTGCCATGCAGGTACAGTATGTGTATAAAAATTTAAAAACAAAAACAAAACACAATAAGTACCTGAATTCACCACATTAAAGGTAGATGTTATAAATAGCAGACCGTTTATCGTACGTGGGTGGTCACTTTTGCTTTTTATACCATGACTTTGTAGCGGTGTTAAGTTACTTAAACCGGTGCCATAATGGCTTTCCAAAGGGCTGAAATGTTGTGGTCATACTATGCGACTGGTTCTAACTCCACCTAATTCGTTGGGGCGGGTGCGAGTTTTCATTTAACCAAATGATTCACTGAGTGACTCATAATCCATAATAACTCAGCAAACCACAAGAATTCTCTTTTGAGTATGTGTGTGTGTGTGTGTGTGTGTGTGTGTGTGTGTATGTACATATATATATATATATATTTAATATATATATATTATATACTCATAGTTTTGTTTATTTGTTTATTCAAACATAAAAAATCTGTATTTTTTGACTCTCCAAGCCATTGGTTTCACATTTTTAGCACCCCTGGAACAATATTTGGTTACATTTTTAAATTTCTTGAATTTCTCTTTGGGGTAAATAAAGTGCCTAACCATCTAGCTAGTTTTTCAGACCATATGCATTCAATGATGGTTTAAATTTGGAACCATATATGCTTCTAAGGAAATATATTATTATCTAAAAGCTTTTTTTTTAATGCGAATGATTTTAATAGATGCAAAGCTGAACAGGTTCTCCCCCTTTTTTTTAAGAGTGGAAAAGTTTAGTCATTGTAATGAGGGGAGCCAATACTTTTGCAACAACGATACCAGCCAAATGGAGCATGGTTTAATCAGCTCACACCTGCTTTGTTGTACAGGAAATCGCATGGTGTTTTTCCGAGTGAACCCGGTCCAAGTCTGTATTCCACGGAGCCCACGTGGGAGCTTTAGAAGACGGAGCGGTGTCTCAGATATCCGCCTCATGTTTCTGATTCAGCTGCTGCTCCTCAGGGGGTCACTGTATTTAAGAGACTCACTGCTGTGCTTTTAAAAAAACCTTTCCATCCCCCACCAGTATTTGAATTACAGAGCCTGCTTTCAGGCTCCCATCACATCACACACACATTAGCTTTGGATTTGAATTTTGGCTCCGAGCTCTGATTGTAAACAGATCATTGTCCTGTTGACTGAAGTGTGCTTTAACTCAGCGACAGGTGTTTTTAACCTGCATTCTCATGGGAATCTGGCTGTATTTAACAAGCAGTTTTTTAAAGCACTTTCCCCCAACACACACCCATTTTACTGTTTATCTTAGGAACTCTGCATCACTTTAGTTATTAGTCTTGGAACGCTTATAAACCTCCGTAAGTCACTTTTCTTTTTCCAGGAATATTCCCCTAGCTCAGTTTCCCAACCTGGACCCTGAGCAGAAGCAGTGATTCCTTTATCAGATAAGCTTGAGCTCCAGTAAAGAGGAAATACTTTTACTGAGAATCTTTTCCTTTAAAAAAGTGACATCCTGAAAATTAAAGGTTGCTTCAGTGATTTTAAAATCAGAGCTTAGCTGTTCACTGTAAAATTACCAAACAATAAAAATAAAAATAAAAATCCGCCACTGTCAAACCAAACAGACTGATCCAAAACATGTATTATAATTTTTAAACATAACATTATACCAGGAACACTGAGTGAATTGGATCAAGGTGTTAAAAAAAAGTTTAACATGGTTCAAGGTGCTAACATATAGTTATGTAAAGATATAGTTATGAAAAAAGTTCAGCTACATGTATTTGAGAATAAGTAGGCAAAATTCTCTCTCACACACACACACACACTTATGCATTAAATACAAAGCTAACGTAGCTGCTAGGGCATGCTGGGATCTTTTAGGAAGTGTCGGCCGTGCTTGCCAAAGTTTGTGATGACCTGAGGTTCAGACGGGTTTAGGATTTAGATAAATAATCAATGAAGCAGTTATTTTGACTGGTAACTCATCAGAACTGCATGACCTGAAGCGTTTTATTCCTCTTATACCACAGCAGCTTGCTAATCATTACAGTTCTTATTTATGAAGGAACGTCACATCATAACTTGTATTTGTTTATAGCTGTGGATTGTCTGTAAAACAAGTTACACATTTAAAAAAAAGAGTTAATCAACACCTTCTGACCAATCAGAACTGAGACTTCAGCAGCTCTGTGTTGTGTAATAAATCAGGTCAAGGAGACGTTTCTGTTTCTTGTCAGTCATATTGCATGTTTATTCAGAAAGCTCCGCCTCTTGCACCAGCATTCAGGTGTTGTATCCTTAGCAGGGGGCGTGGCTTTGGGGTTTTTGTATTTGTTTGAAATTTCTGCTGAAGTTTCAATACAGCTATTTTTTTTTTAACCTTATGCAATGAAACAGTTAATGGGGAAAAAGTGTATAAATGCTCAATGATTATTATTAGAATAAATACATTAAACACACACGCATATCGTTGAACAGTGCTGCATCTAACACTTCTAGACATCTGAGTTTGAGGAAGCGGATGTTCGTACAGTCACACAGCATTTGTCTTGGCGCACGTACTGTGTACACACAAATGAAGTGTGTGTTCTTCCAGTCTGACCGGCTCCTTCACCTGGGTTGCGTGAGGGGGGAAAAAGGCTTGTCGAGCCGGTCAGGTGAGCAGGAACTGTTTAGAAACACTCTTCATTACTAACCATTGGGTGTTTTTCATCATCCCTGCGCACACACACACACACACACACACACACACACACACACACACACACACACACACGCCTCAAGGTTACCACAGTGCAATCTGGTCTCACATAGCCTGGAATAATAAATATAAGAAATAACAGAGAGCCATGAGAACCATGACAAGGAAACATGAGAGTTACTGGAAAATCTGATTTGTTTTGTTCAACACATGACTTCACATACCAATAACAGAAACATCAGCAACAATGACATCTTTCTTTTTTTCCGCAATTAAAATTCTGCTTTCATTACTAATAATTGCTTTTTCCAGACAGAACTATTCTAACATGAGTGAAAACAGCAGAAATCTTGAGCTGTTTACTTTCTAATGAGTTCCTTTTGGTCCCTGATTGCTGCACTTTTCTGGATTTCACCAACGTGATTACATAAATATATAAAGTCTTATTTTTTAAGAAGGCAGACGACAATGCAGATGCTGCAAGTGTTTTAGTCCGGAAATTCCTCACTGTGGTTTTAAATAGGTAGCATAAGTGACATGAGCTGTAAATGACTCTTCTCATAAAAGTAAACCAACATAAAAAAAACACATCTTGGATTTGGCTTGCTGAAAATGGTCCTGCGCTTTAGGTTTTATTGAAATGAGTCGGTTCGTCTTCATTCCCACGTCGGTTAATCGTGTTGTTCTCGTGTTCACGGTAGAAACGTCGACGAGTTTGTTTTTTGCCCTGACGGGTGCCATTTCTTTTTATCACAGCTACAACGGCAGGGTGACTTTTAAGATGAAAGATTAAAGTAGACGTCAATTGTTTTCGAAAGTATGCGACTGTCCTACATGTTTCACATACGTGGCATTAAATTTACACTGTACTCACAGAGAACACAAATCTCCACAGAGCATGAAGTAAGCACGTCACCTTTTATCTTAAAAATGAAACTTCCTTTAAAATCATTTAGCAAGAAAGCATGCATTTACCTATTTATAAACAGTTCAGACAACAGTCTATTTTCTTTTTACAAGTACTATTTTCTTCATTTTGCTCTTAAATGAATAACTGGTACGACTTTAGCGTAGAATTAGCAAATAAACAAAAATGTGGTTAACTAGCATCCATGCTAATAGCATTAGGACATTAGGGATATTGTAATGTAACTTTGTGATGTAAAAAAAAAATCACCGAAATTAAAGACAATAGAATGAAAGAACTTATTTTTCTTCTTCCCATGATCTTCAGGAAATTCTGATTACGCAACATTGTGTTGAGCATGAGCCTTGTGGAATATTCCAGAAGTTTCATACCTCCAAATGTATTTTAAACTAAACTAAAATGTCAATTTTTCATAACCTGGAGTGGACAACTCTTGGAAAAGGATGCTTCAAGCATGAGATGTTAAACTGATTCACATATTATCACAAAAATAAATCCTGAAACCTGCCTGCTAAGCTAGCCAGCTAGTAAACTTAGCTACTAAACACAATCATGGTTGCTATATTAATATTGTATTTTGACACGTTAGGCTGCTGTTAAATACATCAGTCAGAAAAATAAATCCATTCGGTACACATTCTAAAATCTTACTCTAGTCAAGTTGTGACAAATATGTGCTAATTTACTAGCAGTTAGTTTAGCTTGTAACATAGCAGGCTAGCTGAGTTAGCTAATGCTGGTGGTGTGGTGAAATAAGTTGCATATTTATGTAAATACATAAAGACAGAACATATTATGCATTTTTTTTTTACTCTACATTGATTGAATTTAATGCTTTAAAATGACATGTTCAGGGAAAATTAGCGACCGATTATGTGCCGTTCAGAAGGTTTGTTTCTTAAGCACCACATTCCACATTGTCTGGAGTTTTGGTGTAAAATATCAGCAATGTTGAGACAGAAACACGATAAAACAAAGATCCTTGCTGTTTAATTCGCTGGCTGTAAGAAGAGATACTTCCTGGAATGTTAGCATGGAATATTGCATAACTAAACTAAAGCGCTGGCTCTCATCTGCAGTGATACAAACATGCCGGAAAAGGGAAAGTTGGTGGTTTGAAGGTTTGGCACTAAAGTGGGCTTTTGGCAGAGGGTTTACCGTCGAGTTGATTGTATTTATGCTGTAAAATATTAGGAGAAGCTATTCCTGTTAGCTTTACTTCATTTTTCACGTTGTGTTGCTACTTTCTACCCAGCTAACAGAGAGTGCTAACAGAATAGTCAGTAAAAAGTTCACAGTTCTTTGACGCCCATGTGATGTGCTTTTCTATGCTTTAGGTATTAAGTCAAGTCACCTTTATTTATATAGCACATATAAAAGACAACGAATGTCGGCTAAAGTGCTGTACATCATCTTGGCTAAATCCAAGCAATGAAATACGAGACAAATAAATAAAAAGAATAAAACTAAAGAAATAAATCAAAGGAGAAATAAAAACATTTAAAAAATCAGAAGCCTTGATACTACAGATCTTAGTTCTGTCTGACCTTCAAACGCCTGGAAAATAAATGTGTTTTTAGATTGGATTTAAAAATGTCTGTGGTGGGGGATGTCTTTATGGAAAATGCTACCCTGTTTCTCAATCTCTGAGCTGCGACAGAAACGACAGAAAGGCCTGGGCACCATTGAAATACTTCAAAGTCCAAGGAAAGGTTACAAGTAGCTGATTAGATGATCTCAAAACTCAGGAGATATTTTGAAGACAAATGAGATCAGAGATATAACTTGGAGCCAAGCTATGCAGAGATTTAAAAACAAATAATAAAATCTTGTACTCTTTTCTCTACCTGACTGGAAGCCAGTGACAGGAGGCCAAAGACAGAAGAGATGTTCAGGAGTTGCTCTTTGTGGTGCCAGTCAGGAGCCAAACAGCTGCATTTTGGAGCAGTTCAAGACGAGACGGGGTTGACTGACAGAGTCCCATGTATGGATTTACAGTAATCAGTTTGAATATAAATGAAATTGTGAATAAAAGTCTCCAGATCTTTAAACGACAAGATCCATTTTAATTTTTCCATTTTTCTCATTTGAAAAATGCAACACCTGCTTGACAAATTTCAGGTCAACTTCAGATAATTACAATTTGACAACTTAGAGATTCTACAGACATTTTTTTTTCAGAGTCAGAAATACACACAATCCATGACAATAAATAAAGAATAAACACTTTGTCATGCCACTATAGAAAAATAATCAGTGGCAGGACGGTGTGATGCAGAGCCAGACTAACCAAAGTATCATATACCTCTTATACCAAACCAATCTGCCAACAATTCAAATTTCTATTACTTAAAGAGTAAGTAGTGAGTAGTGTTGTTTTCTGACTGCTCCAGGGTGCCAGGTTTGATCCTGAGCTTGATTGATTGTTTGTGTGGAGCTTTGTATGTTCTCCCCATCTTTGCTGTACCAGATCACCAAAGACACTGTCCCAAACACACTGTCCCAGATCACCAAACATACTGTCCTAAACACACTGTCCCAGACCACCAAACACACTGTCCCAGATCACCAAACATACTGTCCCAAACACACTGTCCCAGATCACCAAACATACTGTCCCAAACACACTGTCCCAGACCACCAAACAAACTGTCCCAAACACACTGTCCCAGATCACCAAACATACTGTCCCAAACACACTGTCCCAGACCACCAAACATACTGTCCCAAACACACTGTCCCAGATCACCAAACATACTGTCCCAAACACACTGTCCCAGATCACCAAACATACTGTCCCAAACACACTGTCCCAGACCACCAAACAAACTGTCCCA
>JAQQZX010000010.1:13572576-13585076 GCA_030068355.1 Notoglanidium maculatum | reverse complement strand
TGTTTGCTCTCTTCACCGCTGGCATCGGCTTTATTGCTCACTTTCTCTCAAAGAAAGCAGCGGAAATGTTTTCTGACCGGCACTGCAATTCAGTTCTCAGCAGGACACCCTGAATTCCTTCCAGATCTGTTTATCTTCAAGAAAGTGAAAAAAAACCTACCATCCAGACCAACAGGTTTTGGAGCGATTCAACAATCATAGAAGCGGAGGTTAAACAAAGTACATGTGGGAGAGCAGCAGGCACCGGATCACTCAGCGGCCTCGTAAAGCCTCTGATTCGCTCTCTCCATAATAGATCCATTTGTCATGTAGGGCCTTGGAGAGCCTTTTTTCCATTCTCGTTCTTTTTGCCTTTCCACACCGTGCCCTGACGGTGTCACGTTTGGCTGCACGGATCACCCGCGAGGGCACCGGATGCCTGGGTAAATCAAGTTAATGACGCGAGATGGTGCAGACAGAGAGTGCGTATGGGAAATAACTCAGGAGTTAACATGTGGACTGCAACACGGAATGATAAACATGGACGTTAGCCTAGAGAGAACGTGACAAAAAAAAAAAAAAAAAAAAAACCCAGGCTTCAATAAACAGTTCAACCCCAGGGCACAGCTGAGGCCTGGATCTCCATTCAAAACTTTTTTTATGATCATCACACCACAACATGTCCATATTAGGAAAGGAACGATACACAAGACAAACAAGTTAAGCGTCATGAAGACTTTCCTACAGTGGAAAACGTAGCAATCTTTTTCTTCCAACCGAATAAACCGGCTCACTAATGACAGACCTCCTGCATAATACGATATGATTTCGTTTTCGTATCATACGGCAGACACCGCTGAATCTGTGATTCTACGATATGATACAATAGCAGCAAGTCTCTGGTCGGATAAGCTGAATAATTTACATAAACGCATCTGATTGGATGCCCAGCTTCATGTATAGGAATCTAAAATGGCAATTGATCAGATTTTCTCTCCGTGCAGTCGATCAAAACCTGATTGTTAGCGATCCGGAATAAAACTCTCTCCCGCCCCCTAGTGGTGGGAGCCGTCGTCGCTTTTTTCCTTTTAGCGCTCCACGCTACAAGCAGCTGGTATTTGTCAGCAGGTACCGGCTTCCTGCCGACCTCAGCAGATGGCCTGTACTTTCTGGCACCGCAGACGCCGCCGGTTCTGTTTAAAATCCCCCCAAAACACACACACACACACACACACACAAACATGCACGCTCTCCCTCCAGGCCAAATTAGAGCCCATTAACTAAGTTACTCACAGACTACCAGAAAAGCAAACGACGGGCGTCTCCAGCTGATCCGAGACCTGCCGGCGTTCCTTTTTTGTCAAATGAGACAACAGACCACCTGCCTGACGTGGACTGTAATAGTGCCGGATCCTGTAGACTCTCCTTTCTGAGGACGTATAAAGAGACAGGATAATGTATGGGCCTCTGACTGCGTGCCCTCGCTATCAACCTGAGTGTGTGTGTGTGTGTGTGTGTGTGTGTGTGTGTGTGTGTGTGTGTGTGTGTGTGTGTGTGTTTCCCAGGACTTGCAGAAACAAATTGAGCTTTGTGCAATAAATATGAAAACATCACTCTGATTTATTGCAGCTTTAATTAACAGCTGTTGACGGGACTTTGGTCCTGGGAGACATCCTTCATACCACCTCTTTAGTTCATCTGGGAATGAAGATTAATCGCTGTTTTTTTTTTAAATCCCCACTGCAGTCGCAGAGATGACACGATATAATATTTCTCACGTCATTACGGCTCTGGAGATTCTCAAAGCAAGCATTGGAGGTGGGTTTTTTTTTTTTTTTTTGCATAAGGTTTCTTTGCTCCAAGTGTAGCACAGAATTAGCAAACACGCGTGCATTTAACTAGCATCCGTGCTAACTCTACGATAACGCTAATGACGTCAGTGACATGACTTAGTTAAGATCATTAGAAAGTGTCGTATCGCTGAGGAGAAAGAAAACGAGAACTACGAGAAGGCGATCTTCTTCGTTTCCGGATCTTTAGGATTAAAAAGGACATTTTCCATAATGTAGAATTGTCAGTTAAGATTAAGAGATTAGGGATTAGGTTATTAATCATTTTAGTACATTTTGGCTATTAGCTGTGGCTAAACGTTAGCTAGCATCTTCGTTTTTGTGCATGAGGTTGTTTAAATGCGATACTGTTCTAGCATTGCAGTTGTACGACAGCGTCGCTTTACGATACGCACACTGGATCGTGTTTTTGATACTTAAAAAAATAAATCTCTAGCTAGCACGTGCTACAGCTTTAGCGCTAGTTATCATTCCAAAGCAGCGCCGTTGGAGTTTTTTCCCTCGGGATTGGACGTCATGTTTGATTTGCTTGAGTAATATCTAATCGCTGCTCCTCTCTGTAATATTCATGGCTTTGTCCTTTATGTATCGAATGGGCTAATGGGCTAACTGGATAATTGGATAATAGTTTTGTCATAATTACAGAAGGCAAACATTACATTAAAGTAAATCAGCGAGGAAATCTAATGAGTGTCAGACTTCAGTTCGTCTCGGGAGGTGGGGTTGCATATCGGAGAAGCTGAAACCATCCACTCGAACCCCCCCACCAGCACGCCCACCGCCGTGATCCCAGATGCCACGGTTGACCGTAAATCCCCCGCCTTTGATGCAATCGTAGCCAATAACAAGATTTGAAATGAAGGTTTCGTCCGTTTGATGCTGACCCTCGATCAATGTGAAATGCATTTGATGAAGGCGCAGGGACATTAATCCAATCATTTACTGTGTTATCAGGATCGTTCCCGTCTCTTTTTTTCCCCCTTTCTTTTTGAGTGCTTTGACCTTGTGATGAATATAAACAGAAAGATATTTCTAGAAGATTTATATTAAGCCACTAAACATTTTTTTAAGCATTTCAAGGACACAGAAGGAAGAGGATTGTATTAGAAGTGAACGAGAACGCTCTTGAGTTCTTGACTTGATCAGTGAATTGAAGGAATGTTAGAGGTATAGATCTGATTCTGGGTACGAAATCGCGTTACTGATTCACACCATGAATTGAGCGGAACCTAACAATTAAAAAAAAAACCCCATCAAAGCACATGTCAACATGGCGGATTGTTCAGGCCACTTGTTAATGAGGTAACATGAAGTCCTGAATGGATGACGCAATCTTTGCGCAACGCCGATACCGTAGCTCGTTTAGTGTTCTTACTATTACTATTACTACTCATTATGTTCACTTCTTACTATTCCGCAAACATACTAGCGAGCGTAAGCTACATTTCTACATACACTCACCATACAGTACGCCTATAGATCTATACGTATATATATATTCGTCTAACTAGAGTACTGACGCACTAATCAGTGCGAAAACTGGTTGTTTGGTTTAGATACAATAAGCGGCGTAATCTTGCTACAAGCGATCTCGATCTCTACGACTCCCTGCCAAGCTTCAGGAGCTTTTTCTTCGTTTTGTCTCCGTACGTGCAGTATATAATAGGAGAAGTTGAAATCTCCGTTTTTTGTTTTTTTTTTTTTTCAAAACGTAAAGAGGATTGTCGTTAAGCCAGCAAATCTAAAGTAATCTTTCAGGCTTTAATCCAGAATATTGAGACTCCTTTGCCTTGTCCCTCTTGCCAATCCAATGGTGTAACAGGATGTTCCCATTCAAGCAACATTAACAGCATAGCTCGGATGAATAAATAAATTAAAGTACAAATTGATAAATTCGCTTTAATATTGCACGAATCCACATTTTTAAGATTTGGCCCAAATAAACCCACTTATTATCTCGTGACGGTTTACCTTCTGTCTTATGTGTTGGCAAAAAATGGGGGAAATTCACCAGATATTTAGCCACCAGTGTGGCAGGAAAAGGGCTTTATCGCCGCGCCGCTGAGCTCCATGGGCCGTGTCTTACATTCGGTAAAATAGCTTGCGTCGGTGAACACATCCGCTGTGATGAATAGCTATAATTAGAGATCATAAGAAGACCAAAATGTATTATTATGAAACTGGACACCAAAATGCACGACGGTAAAACGTGCTAAATTCTAAACAGATCTACGTCGGATTCAAGCAAACATGTAAGAATAGTTGAATCAGTGAACACAAGTTCCCGCCTACTAATAATACATCTCATCCATCATACATCACATTGTGTCGTCTATTCTCACCGCAAGTAGTTTTATTTACGTTACTATACGTCTTGTGGTTTTTTTTCTCTTGCTATCCGTTTGTTTTCCTACTGTGTTCACCTGTACTATGTTAAGTTTGAGTTCATTTTTCTGATTATGGACTGCTCTCTAGACTTTAAAATGTTTTTTCAACCGCATACTTGATTTTTTTTTACATGACGTTAACATTCCTTAAAGGCTCCAAAAGTATTGGCACATGTACTTAAATGGAAAAATCGTATCTTTGTTAGTTTTTAGTGCAGGATAACGTTTCTGTAGTCATTCCGCAAGACGGAAATGAAGTAAATAAATATCAAAGCATGCAACAAGGACTCACTAATCGAATTTAGAAATGTGAGATTTCTGTTTTACGTATTAACTTGCACCTGAGGTTCAACAGTTTCTACGGTTCTGTGATATGGAATACTCTGGAATACTCTCTGATTTGAATGTAGGGTTTTTATTTATTTACAGCAAAACAATTTTGCATTCTTTCTAGTTTATCTGCATGGAGTCGTTCAAAACGCCGCACCATTTCTACAGAGTACTGGCTGCAGATGCAAGTCTTGTACAATGCCATACCAGCATCGAGAAGTAAAAACACCGAAACTGAACCCTTTGTGTCTTTAAATACGGAGGAACTTTGCTTTTGAATGTTCGTTCTTTCAAACTAGAGAACTTGATATCAGGAGTATCGCATGACAAAGGCTCGAACAATGCCTCTTGTTTTCCTTCGACCGCAGAAGACGACCTCTTTGATTTGGCCGTGGAAAGTAGACAGAAGACACGGGAAGACAAAAGGCCTTCTGTCTCGGACGGAGACGAGCCCTCTGTCCTAACGAACTGCCTTAATTGAGATCCGAGTCAACAAAAAGGGGAGGTTGATAATGGAGGGAGCAATTTAATTACCCTCCTCTTACAGGCCCTACTTCCAGACACTCAGGAAACAATTAAGTCCCTCTTAGCGTGCCTAATGGCCCCGAGTCCGGCTTATTCGCCCTTATTCTATTAATAACCCATAAACGATGAGGAATCTTCGGCCACCGACGGCATGACATCAAGGAGCATTTAGTAAATGGTGCAGCTAATCTTTTTTTTTTGTTCAGTGATGGCCAAACAAAGGCAGCGAAGAGGTCGGCGTGACTTCCTAGCATATCTTCGATCGATCTTATGAAAAAAATATATATATACGGAGACTGAAATATACAACATGAACAGGGTCTAGCATTAGCATGACTCGTGCTATTGCTATGAAGTCATAGCTTATTTCATTTGTTGATCTTTGCTTCAAGCTGCCAAGTCAGCTCCGTATCTCACAAAATCCCAAACGTTCCAGCGTTGCCGTGAGAACGAGGTGCGAACGAGCTGCCTCGTTCCTGCGAGACGTTTCCTCCGCGCTGCTTCCTGTGTGAGCAGGAAATGACCTATGAACCTCGCAAAACACCTCAGGGGCCAGTCTGGATAACGCCGTCAGATTTTGGCTGGGAACTGAAAACAGACCCAGTTGTTGTTTTTATTCTGCTTTGTTCCTGATATTGTCATTTATGGAGGCCAGGTCAGGAAAAGTCCCACATCACTTAGCATTTAGCATCGACAGACCATTGCTAACATGCTCTTTGGGGATATCCATCATTCGTGGTCATGGAAAAGCACCAGCAAGCCACGGATTGAGCCGTGTGAAGTTATACACGCATGAACTATTTATAAGCCTACTGTCTATACTGATAATGGGGATGATTGAATAACATCGATCAATGATTCATCATATCGTCGTTAATATAATAACACTCTCTTGAATTTCAGAAACGACTCAGTGTTTCCATCTATAGTCTCCGCCCCCTAACTAACTAACTAAATAAATAATGATCACATGACCAAGCCCTGCTTTTCCTTTGCGAGCTCCGGCTTTCCGGGGTCTTCCTGTGGAATATTTACGTGAGAAGGTTTTCCTGTTTGAATGAAGCTACATATTTAACCCAGTTCCTGATTTTTGTCTGACGTGCAAACAGGATTTTCTGCGCAGGCACCTTTATAACCTCTGCCCTTATCTCTTTCAGGCATGACTAGTCCCTTTATCTCATCACACACACACACACACATGTCTGTATGACTCGGGCTTGATGGTAGGACATATGATACGTAAGCATTCAATCACACTGTGTCGTTCTGTTACAGGAAAATAATCCATGACGGCGTGTTGTGATGAAGCGGAGTCACGGGTACCACCCTGAGGTTGATTATTTTCCGATAACAGCATGTCCTGAAGTGTACTAGACTACTAATTATTAGTTTTGTATTATGACTTACATTTGTTAAAGAGCACTTTGACTCGTTAAGGGCTCGAAACACACAGCTAAGGATTTGTAACTTGACTTGTGACCTGCAAAAATGACTTAAAAAAGACTGCTGTCATTAAATGGAAGAATTTTTGAAAATTGTGATCATATTTTTAAGTTTCGACGCAAAAATATTGGAAACGTTATGTAATGCTTTTACCCTACTGATTGGTTTTTGAGGTGGGTTTTTTTGTGATTCCATGATTGAGGCACCCTTGTAAATCCTAAAAATAAACTTTATCATTTTGTAACACTGCAAGATGTTACAAATATGTGATCTCAGACAACAATCTTTCAAGTTTACAAGCTTTCGTTGCCGGCGTTTTGCTTTCTTTAAACAGAGTAATGGCGCCCTCTAGTGTTCATCTTAAAACCAGGCTGAACTGAAATGATTAATTAATAATGGGCGTTTATACTTAATTTTCGTGTCTTTTTTAATGTAGTTAACTGAATTAATAATATTACTGATCTGGAATTATCAAAATACATGCAACATATATATAACAATAACAATAATACAGAGTGAAAAGCTGTATGCGAACGCTAGAGGGCGATGTAGTGTTGAATCCGCATGCCATTACGTCACGGCGACGCCGGAAATGAAGGGACGGTAATTTCTGAAACTTTTCTGCTTATACGAACTTTTTTTTTTTTAAACAATAATTCCTGGTTCGATATGCTTAAAAAACATGCGTCCTGGAAAAAAAAAACCCACTAAACGTCCTCTTTACGCTGGCTAGCGTTAGCCTTTTAGCAGTCACGCTAACGAGCAGGCTACGTCCTATAGTATTCACTTTTACTAAACAGTGCGTCAGGATAGTGCGCTATTATAGGGTCTTGAACACTTATGACACTATTTAGTGTAGTGCTACGCTGTTTGGAACACAGCTCATAGAAAGGGTGGGGAAACCGCTGTTATAAACAATAAGATACCCGGATGTGACAGAAGCCTCTGATTTGTCCAGAGGGCTTTATTGTTACTGTGGGATATGTAGTTCGTAAAAATGGACTACAAAATGAATTATAAGTTCATCATATTTATATCTTATACAAAATGCCAGCTTTTAGACAGTGAAACACATCCTTACAAGACAACGGGTAATTCAGGAATAGTTAGGAATTGTGTTAATTTGCAAATAGCATAGAATAAAAACAAATGTAGCACGTCCCACTAGGAATGTTTACTTCCGGTATGTTTTTGGCTGGAGCAGCCGGGAGCGCGAGACGTTATAAAGCTAGTGTAGCTACTAAGTGTAGCAGTGACAAGGACAGGGACGGAGCAAGGGTGTAGCTGAAATGGCTCTCTCTAGTTACGCAGTTGTAGTTTAACTGTTTTTGAGGACATTTTCTTTTAAACGGACTGAGTTTCTGCGCGTTGTACAAGGTGAGTTTGTCAATGTCACTGGCTCGTGTTCCAAACCGCGCGCGGACTTGTGCTTAGGCTATACATTGAAAACGGCTTTAAAAACCTCTCGCTTCTGATTGGTCAGAAGGTTTTGCTATATATGACAGTAGTTCCGGCTGCGAGGCAAATCACGGCTTAGTATCAGTGCGCTCGTTCTAACGCCTTATTTTTTCTATAGCAACCACTTGCTTGTGAGTTATCTACAGTATATAATCTAAGTAACAGTAACCCCATATCCTGTGTCATTTAGCAAAAAGTATTGTAATAATATTGGCATTGCTGTGGTGTGAGAGGAATAGAACACTTAAAATGATCAATTCATTTCCTCGTCTCAGGGTTTTGTGGGAGAAATGGTGGAACTCCGGAGCTACTGCGAGCCCGGCGTGTCCGTGCAGCGAGTGTGGAGCGAAGGCGGATTCACGCCCTGCTTCTTCTTCACCCTCGTCCCCTCCGTCCTCGGCACGCTCGCCGTCCTCCTCGGCACCCTCCACTGCGTGTGCTACACTCGCTACGGCACCAACATGGAGCCCCGATTCGTGCCACGTTCCTGCCTTTACAAGCTGCAGCTGGCTCTCTCGGTTCTGCTCGGCCTCCAGGCGCTGGTCTGGATGATATTCCGGGTGGTACGGGACACGCCGGTGCCCGGGTACGTGGTACTCTGTGGCTGTCTCTATGCCCTGTCGTGGGCGTGGGCGACGGCGCTGCTGAGACTGGAGAGGAAGAGGGTTCTAGTGAGGGACAGGACGAGAGGACACAGTGCCGTGCTGCTGCTGTACTGGACGGCGGCGTTCGTGGCAGAGAACCTTGCGTTCGTGTCGTGGGAGAGCCCGAGGTGGTGGTGGGGGTTGGAGAGCCCTGAGCAGCTGGTGAGTACTGGAGAAACTGCGTGACGGGGCTATTTACACTAGGGTTCTATTTGTTAGATAGTTAAGGGTTCTGGCGTCTCCAATGGGTTCTTTCATGACCGAGAAGATTCCATTGAGGAAGCTAGAACCCTTAATGTTTGAGCGTAATTTGTGAGATGCCCGCATTGCTATATTACAGAAAACTGATTGCATGAAGAAATAATTATGGATTTTTATTTGTAATAATAATAATAATAACGTGGCTCTGAAGCATTTTGCAGCCACGGAAACCCTTTAACTGTGAACTGCAAGTAAGTAGAAAGCACAACGCCCGATTCAGCGATTTATCCTAGAAAAATAAAATTAATGAGTCACTCTGTGAGCCAAACCGCATTCTGACTCGCGCCTCAGAATCAGCTGAGCAGTGATGACTCGGCACAGCTCCACTTACTTTTAAACAAGTGTGTAGTAACCATGGGAAGGGCTACCATCAGCCACGCCTAAAACACCCCCTCTGGGCGAGGCCACGCCCACTGACTCAGCAGTTTGCAGCTAGTTGTGGTGCCATGGCTAGCCATGACAGGAAGAACCGAGCGTTGCCAAGTTTCAGATGAAACCTGCTTTAAAAAAAGCACAATTCCTTAAAGCCTGTAACTTCCGGCTCCTGCTGCCCGAAACCTCCAGCTGTCATGCTAGTATGCTAACATATTAGCTCATGAAAAACCAGTCATATATTAATCAGAGATTATTCTTCGAACTGTCAAAGAGGAAAGAGTCGAATGTGAATGGAGAAACCACGTGTAGTCTTTGTAGTAGTAACTGTAGGAGTGTGTTGCTGTCTGTAGTGAGAGGTGTGTGTGTGTGTGTGTGTGTGTGTGTGTGTGTGTGCAGGTGGAATTTGTGTTCTGGCTGTTTCGCTATATCTGCTCTGGGACGCTGTTCTTCGTTGGGATCAAAGCTCCAGGACTGCCGCGAAGACCCTACACACTCCTCATCAACGAGGACGAGCGCGATGTGGAAAGTGGCGCACAGGTGTGTGTGTGTGTGTGTGTGTGTGTGTGTGTGTGTGTGCGCGCGCGCCGCGAGTGTGTAATTTTAAAAGTTTGAGCTCCTCAACAATCAGCAGCATGAAGGTGTGATGAAGTGGAGTTATTCTTCCCATCCTGCAGTTGATTATGTTCCCACAACCCCACGCCCCTTTGTGTTGGAATGTCTCCTCTGACTTGCGCATTAAGAGGAAAGAGCCAGATTTCCGTAAAACCCCTTCGTGAATGTTCTTTAAAGCTTTGCAAAAATGTAAAATGTGTGTTTTTCTTCCTCTCCTATAAACCACAATTAAGGTCTTTGGCTTTCAAGGGCTGACCTAGGAACTGTAGCTAAAGTACCTCAGCTGGCCGTGAAACATGCTGTTTACTAGCTACTCAGCCATGCTAATGCAGGTTGTAGCTCGCGATTATACAGTCAGACAGAGTCCTAGATGTGCTGTTTTTTAGCCTGCGCTGTGTCAGCATGACTGGTTGTAAACATAGCCATGTAGGAAACGTTCCAGCCGTCTCAGTGTATGTATTTGTCGTGTAGATGCTAGCTGGTGGTTTTTCTTTCCTCCAGCCTTTGCTAGGCGGCGCGGCGCAGAACCAGTCGGCTTGGAGTGACTTCAGGAGGAAGGTGCGTCTCCTGCTGCCGTACATGTGGCCGCGCGGCAACGTCCTCCTCCAGCTCCTCGTCCTGCTGTGCCTCGGGCTACTGGGAGCCGAACGCGCCATCAACGTCTTCGTGCCCATCTACTACAAAAATATAGGTGATGGAGACACCTCAGTGACGTGTGTGTGTGTGTGATGTATTAAATACTCATGCTCTTGCTGTTGTCTGGCAGTGAACGAGCTGACAGGAGGAAGTCCATGGAAGACGCTGGCCACCACGGTGTGCATCTATGTCCTGCTCAAGTTCCTGCAGGGAGGTGGTGCTGGTATGTGTGTGTGTGTGTGTGTGTGTGTGTGTGAGGAAATCTGTGGTCTGATTAATATGAGGTCATGCCTGGCTTTCTATCTCTTTTGTCTTCAGGTTCTTCCGGCTTCATCAGTAACGTGCGTTCGTTCCTGTGGATCCGCGTGCAGCAGTACACGGGCCGTGTGGTGCAGGTCCGCCTGTTCGCACACTTACACTCCCTGTCTCTGCGCTGGCACCTGCAGCGGCGCACCGGAGAAGTCCTGCGCAGCATCGACCGCGGAACCTCCTCCATCGACAGCCTGCTCAGGTCCCAACCGCTCACGCGTCACACGTCACGCGGCGTGCCGTTATAGGAAAATAATCAGCGTCAGGGTGAAGACAAAAACATCGCTGATTCTTTTCCTATTAGCGATTTGCTGCTGCTGTGATCAACACCTTCTGACCAATCAGAATCCAGAATTCACCAACTGGTGAAAAAAAATAAAGCCCTGTATTTGAGATCAAGTGCTTTTTTTTTTTTTTTTTTTTTTTTTTTTTTTTTTTTGTTTTTTTTTTTTTTTCTTTCTTTCTCCGTATTGAATTATGTTTTTTCTGTCTCTGCAGCTACATTGTGTTCAGCATCTTCCCCACCATCGCCGACATCATCATCGCCATCATCTACTTCATCTCCAACTTCAACGCCTGGTTCGGCCTCATCGTCTTCGTCTGCATGGCGCTTTACCTCAGTGAGTCTCGGACGCTTCTTTTCCTCTTTCTGATTGATAAAAGCTCAAAACCTAATCAAGTTGCATGGGTTTTTGGTCCTGTTTCATCTGAAAGCTCTTACCATCATCATAACTGAGTGGAGGACGAAGTACAGGCGAGAAATGAACACTCAGGACAACAACGCCAAGGCCAAAGCGGTGGACTCGCTGCTGAACTTCGAGACGGTACGGTCGCTTCCTCCAGTGGACTTTCACACGTAGTTGATCTGTGATGGAAGAGAAACGCACGATTAGACACCAGTGTGTTTATTAGATGATCTGTGGGTTAATGACGCTGCATAACGCTCCGCAGGTGAAATACTACAACGCAGAGGATTATGAAGTAGGCCGCTTTGAGGAAGCCATCCTCAAGTACCAGGTAACATCACTGTGTGTGTGTGTGTACATGTGTGAGTGTGTGTGTGTGTTGTGCTGTGCTGTAAACTGACCCCCTGTTCCTGTGTTCAGTCGCTGGAGTGGCTGACCAACGCGTCTCTGGCTCTGCTGAATCAGACGCAGAATCTGATCATCGGCTCGGGTCTGCTGGCCGGCTCGCTGCTCTGCGCATACTTTGTCACCGAGGGCAAGTTTCAGGTCCGACACCAAGACGTCAGAGATTTTGTGCTTGTTTATGCTTCAGCCTCTGACTGAACCCCCTCAGCCGTGCATGACCCCTCATTTATTCCTTTTTATTTATTTATTTATCTCTGTAGGTCTTCTTTTCTGATTTTGTGATTTACTCCGTGTGTACCTGTCTGCCTGCCTGTCTGCCTGCCTGTCTGTTCAGCTACTCTACTCTCGTCTTTTTTACTTTGTTTATTTATATAATTATACGTATCTGTCTCTGTGTGTCTTTCTATTTATATAATTATATCTGTCTGTCTCTCTCGCTGTCTGTCTGTTTAACACTCTGTGTCTCTGTTTATATAATCCTAAAGCTCAGCGCTCCCTCCCCCTCTCCCTCTCCCTCTCCCTCCCCCTCTCCCTCTCCCTCTCTCCCTCTCCCTCCCCCTCTCCCTCTCCATCTCTCCCTCCCTCTCCCTCTCCCTCTCT
>JAQQZX010000010.1:13558510-13570493 GCA_030068355.1 Notoglanidium maculatum | reverse complement strand
GTGTGTGTGTGCGCCTGTGTGTGTGTGCGCCTGTGTGTGTGTGCGCCTGTGTGTGTGTGCGCCTGTGTGTGTGTGCGTGCCTGCCTGTGCGTGCCTGCCTGTGCGTGCGTGCCTGTGTGTGCGTGCCTCTGTGTGCGTGCGTGCGTGCCTGTGTGCGTGCGTGCGTGCCTGTGTGTGCGCCTGTGTGTGTGTGTGTGTGCGCCTGTGTGTGTGCGCCTGTGTGTGTGCGCCTGTGTGTGTGCGCCTGTGTGTGTGCGCCTGTGTGTGCAGGTGAAGCAGGCCTCGCTGCGTTCCCACATCGGTGTCGTGCCCCAGGACACCGTCCTCTTCAACGATAACATCCGTGAAAATATCCGCTACGGCCGAATCTCCGCCTCCGACCAGGAAGTGGAGGACGCCGCCATCGCTGCTGACATCCACGACAAAATTCTCTCCTTCTCTGATGGCGAGTAACTCATCTTTGTGTTTGAAACGCGTAACAGTGTTCTGTGAGGAGATGAGTCTCCGGTGTCAGTCTCAATCTCTCAGTCACGTCACGCCTGAGACGCAATCCAAGATTCCAGAGAGCTGATTTCCTCTCCCTCGCTCTGTGTGTTTTTAACTCGCATGCTTTTGTCTGTCGTTCGCACTCAGGCTACGGCACACAGGTGGGCGAGAGGGGTCTGAAGCTGAGCGGAGGAGAGAAGCAGAGGGTGGCCATCGCTCGCACCATCCTCAAAGCGCCCCAGATCATCCTGCTGGACGAGGTGAGCGAGCGTATACGTTTTTACATCGCTCCTCGATCCTGATTGGTCAGGAGCTGCTGGTTTACTTTGATTCGTCAGCTCTTAAATCACGGGTTCACATTAATGCACTCGTAAGACGTTAGCGTTTCCATAGTAACAACTTACACAGCCGCATTAAAAAAAATGTGAATTTAACAGGGGTCATTGTAGCTGGGACACGATTCATGTGATTGTTGACCCAAACGTCTGTCTCGTTCAGGCCACTTCTGCCCTCGACACACAGACGGAGCGCAACATTCAGGCCTCGCTGGCGAAAGTGTGTGCCAACAGAACCACCGTAGTGGTGGCCCACAGGTAAGAGAACTGGCGTTTCACGTGACAAGAGTTACCTCGCGCAGGTGCGTTCACATTAGTCGGTTAACAGTCATCCCTGTCGTAGGCTGTCGACCATCATCGGAGCCGATCAGATCCTCGTTCTGCGGGATGGACAGATCGCTGAGAGAGGGAGGTGAGCAGAGAAAACCATGGCTTAAGCTCCTTTAGAGTTCCTCAGTGAGGGGTGAAGTCCCATAAACATATTAGTCATATAAAGATGATGGTGTGTTTAAAAAAAAAAAAAAAAAAAAAAAAAGTCTTGGGCTTATAAGCAAGCAATGATGCTAGCTAATCAAGGGTTTCCTTAAAGCAAAAATGTTTCCCTTCGCATAAATCAATCACAGTTATGAGCAAACACCTGCAAATCATGAGGCAGAGAAAGAGACTCAGAAAGGTCAAAGGTCAGACAGGACAAATAACCACTCTTTACAACCCCTTGATCAGAAAAGCATCTCAACTGAGAAAGAAAATGTCGAACCATATAGGCAGTCTGCCCTGTGTTAACAGTTCAGCCTGGTGGGGGCGGTGTAACGGTGTGGGGAATTTTTTCTCGATACACATCAGGATACCGGTCGAGCATCATTTTCAGCCCTTTCCACATCCCACGTTAATCTGTTCCTAGGCACGAGGAGCTCCTGGCGAAAGGAGGGCTCTACGCCGACATGTGGCTGAAACAGCAGCAGGCCTCCGACTCGGACTCGGCCTCCGACTCGGAAACCAAAGACCGACGTCCCGAGAAACTCCAACCCCCATCATCCTCTGCAGGACACGGGCATCACTGAGAGGATTCTGGGTATTGTCTGCTTCGTGTTCGGTTCAATCTTTGGTCTGAAGCCAGCTTCACGGAGAAAAAATGAGGAAACTTCTTTTGTTAATATTATAAGATGAAACAGATTTACACATTTATCTACACATTTTAGCCTGAAACACACACACACACACACACACACACACACACCATATCAGAACAGATACACTGCTGTCGTTACACGAGGTACCGGACGCTTTCAGTCTCTCAGGAATTTCTGTTCTCTCATCACTTTATTTGCATGGCAGTCTTTACTGGGATGCTGTTTGGACACTTGGCGGTGTTTCCACTTCCAACGTGTTTATGCTTAGCTCCTTTATGTACAAGAGACACGGCGGTGCATATAGATGTGTTCATGTTAAAGTAAGAAAATCACCTAAACATCTGTAAGATAAACTACATGTATCGTGTCGGAAGTGAAATCTGGCTCGTCGGGAACGCTCCCAGAATTCCGGAGATGGGAATTTCTCGCCACTAGACGTGAATTTGGGGAAGTTAAAATACTTTTGCTTTTTTCTTTATTTTTTTTTTTCTCTACACACTGCTATTAATTGCACAATATAATAGTTCATCTATTTAAATACTAAAAAGCACAACATTACCCGCCGCGCCAGGATGGACAGCTTGTTTACTGTGTGATTAAAACCAGTAAACAAGCTACTAGCAGGTTAGGACTGTTTTCTTGCTTGAACAATTTCAACACTGACATAGAAACGGCGCACGTTTTCGTTTCGTTTTAATGTTTTTGATTCCTCTCCCTCATGTTCCGTGTTCGTGAGCGAGCTCATTTGTACGACACGATTTAAATTTGTACATGTTGGGAATTTTAAAACGACTACTCCGTGTATTTATCACGTGCAACTGACTTGATTTTAGAGGAGGTAAATAGGAGTAAGATAAAATGCAGTACGTCACAGGTCCGTGTGCTTAACGTAGTGTTCATTTTTTTAAATTTTCCTTTTGAGCTGATATAATTATGCAGAATTGTGGAACCTTTACGTACGTAGACAGGGTTTTGGTTTTATTTGTGGCCTGACTGTTTATTTTTAAGGGTGTTCTGGTTATTCCAGTCTTGTGTTATTAAAGATGATTCTCTGTACTAAGAAATGTTTTGTTATTCTGTAATAATGCAGCGTGTGGAAGGGTGTAAGAGACCGACACCACACACACGCACGCTGTGGAGAGAGACAGGTGTGTTTAAACGTAGAGATTACGTAATCGGCCTCTGCGCTCAATAGATAACGCACGCGCACGTCTGTGAAACGTGGCCTTCTGTATGACAATAGCTCAGCTGTTGCTGTTTAATCTGTGAATGAAATATTTATTCCTTTTGCGGAGCTAAATGTACATGAGCTGGTTATGTTTAATGTAAAGCAATGTGTAAATCTGGTATTCATTTACATACTTCACTTTTTGTTTTTAAAAAAAAAAAAAAAAAGGATGAGTGAATAAAAACGTTTTGTACAAGAGCATGAAAGTGGGTTTTGTGCATATTGGATTTAATTTAAAAAAGGATGTTTGTTTTTATTGATGTATGAAATGTAAGGCGTTGAAAAGTGAAACATTGTAAATTCTTTATTTTTCAAAATAAATAACTGACATGAATAAAAATGAGGGTAAATACGTCGTATTTACGAAGAAATGAGAACGGATTTCTGCAAAACGTAGTTGATCTCAAGAGGGCTGTGAAGCACGGTGGTGGTAGCATCGTGTACACTGTTACCCCTTGGCCTGTTGCTTGCCTCTCTGACTAGTCCTCTTACCCTGCCGTGAGTGCTCAAACTATCATGCGAATTAGATAAATATTTACTATTTAATGATCTATATATATATATATATATATTGCATGGTGAAGCACGTTGGTGGTAGCACCATTTTAGTCATTCCTGAACTTTTCCCCATTTCTCACAGGAACTACACCGTGTTCTTTCCTTCTGCTAGTCTGGACGCCGCTGGCTTTCCGGGCTGCATCCCAAATTGCCCCCCAGTCCCTATCCGAGCACTTTAAATAATAAATCGCCCTGAGAAACCATCCCTCAGTGGCGCACGGTGGCGGTAAGCATTGTTCTCAAAGTGACCACTGGCTGCGTCCTGAATTTAATGAGTATACGGATTATTAAGTACATACCATTATTAATTACTGATCATAATTTACTGATATTTACACATCTGAGCCATTTTGATTATATTTTAATCCCTGAACTTTATCACTTCTCAGCAGTTCCACTGAGTTAAAACGTGTGAAACATTGTGTATCTGTATCTATACAGCGATATTTTAAACAATTTTATTGTTATTTTTTTTTAAAACGTTTGCGGTTTAGATTAGTAAATGAACACTTTTTATATAAACACAGGACCTTTAGCCTTTAACACAACTGAACTCAGCCATTAACCCGTTCCGCCATTCCGGATGCTGCTGTAGTCATGGGCTCCATCCCAAATAGCTACACGGTCCCTATACAAGCGCTTTAGGTAGCGTGTACAGGATGGTGTAGCATGGACACTACCTAGTGCACTACAGTAACTGTACGCCGTATTTGGGTGAAGCCGCTGTTGCGGAAGAAGAAGGCGTCTGAGGGCGACGCCTTTCTGCGTGTTTACCGGGTTTCTCTCTGTTTAATGTCGGCAAAATAGATTATAAAAATGGATTTTGGGGATTTATTCGACGAGCGGATGTTTACTTTCTCCGACTTTCAGGAGTTTACGGTGTGTTTGTGGTGAAAATGGACGTGTTTTAGCGACGACTAGTTAGCCAACATTTTCGACAACTATTGGCTGTTTTTGTGTTTTTCTTAAAGCAGTCACTGTATTAAGGAATTATATTTTAAAATCAAACCACCGTGTAGGACATTAAATACATATTTTTTAAAAATGTACTAATACATGTATATTTTTAATATTACGGATATTGTTTATCTCGCTAACTGGCGCGAGAAATGCTAACTAGGCTAGGCCATGTTGACTATCTGTAAGAATATTCTGTTAAACTACATTATCCCGTTAAAATTAAACCTGCCAGATTACTCTACATTAGTATTTACTAGCTAGCTGTATTATGATAATTATTCTTAATATCTTTTTAATACGTGTAGTATCGCTTCTAAATATAACGCGAGAGCCAGGCTGAGTCCCAAACAGCGCCACGCTCCCTACAGCCTACACAGTGCCTTAAGTGGGTGTTTGTACATTATTATTTGGACACGAGCCCAAAGCAGTGCATTGTGGGAACTTCATAAGCGCTCTGAATAATCTTTACATCGCGTTCAGAGTTCAGACGTGACCACAGGTGGAAAAATATTAATAAAATAGTGAACTCTGTAGTGAACATGGCGCAGTTTGGGACACTGCAGGATCAGTGACCGGTTTAACCTTTAACATTTCTTTTCTGTGAATATGCAAATGTATGCAAACGAGGTAAGTGAACACAAAAACCTCAAATCTAAATTAATGTCTGGAGTTACTTCAAAAAAAAAACCTTTCCACTTATTTCTGACATATTTTTAGTCATTTTTTAAAAGTTATTCTTTTATTTGTGTATGTTCATGATTCCAGTTTCATTAACTATGCAGACCATAAATAAGGCAGTATGTACATTTTACAGATGTGACAAATTATGTATGAATAATTTCTAAATAATGAAAGTTTTTTTTTTTTTTCCCCAATAACTGTTGAGCAAAAAAAGCCTGGACAGTAAGTGTGCTATGACGATGAAACTAAAACGGTTAGGCTTGGTCATGGGCTTTAAGGTCTCATATATAAATATAAAAATGAATAAAACATATTAAGTCCTTGAGTAGTGACGTTAGATTTGCACTAATGAAGCTGCCGGTGTTTTTACTTGTGTATAGTTTGTCCCGGGACATCAGAGACTCTCTGAGCGTGTGAGGAAGCGTCTGTACTACGGTCTGGATCAAGATGCGTCCCTGGATGCGCTTTCCTGTCCTGTTACTGGTGAGCTTGTACCCTGTGTGTGTGTGTGTGTGTTTAAATATAAAATGCATCATGGCTTATTATATATCCTGGTGCTTTATCATTTGGACTACACACGTGTTACAGTGAAGCAGATGCATTAAAGCTACTCTGGTCTGCGAGATTCATTCATTCGTTCATTGGTTTGTTTGTTTGTTTACTTCTTTGCGTTCGACGTTAGATATCGCCGTCGAACTTCTCCAGAAATCAGCCCCGAGCCCTATACGGAAACTCCGCAAGAAGTACGCCGCGCACGTAGCCAGGTGAGTGTGCCGTGGCGTCAGACTCCGTGACGGTGATGTCACTAAGCTTCAAAGTAACTAGCACGTTCTGATTCGGTTTCCCCCGTAGAGAAGCGTGCATCTCCCCCTGCGCTATGATGCTGGCCCTGGTTTACATCGAGAGACTCCGACACAGAAACCCCGAGTACCTGCAGCAGATCTCCTCCTCCGACCTCTTCCTGATCTCCATGGTGAGCTCTTCACAAGCACCGAGATTCTGTTAACAGCGTCGAACAGAACGTCAGGCCGAAATCTCCAGCAGGTGTTTTTCCCATCCGCGAGACAACTCGCTCCTGTTTTTTCGCCCACTTTAATCAGGGGTCTGTTGGTTTTTTCCCTCCTCCTGCAGATGGTTGCCAGTAAATATCTGTACGACGAAGGTGAGGAGGAGGAAGTGTTTAACGACGAATGGGGCGCCGCCGGAAAGCTGGACGTGCAGACGGTCAACATGCTGGAGCTGAATTTCCTCAGTGCCATCGTACGTGAGCTGCTCATCACATCCTTCACCCAGAACTCCAACACGGAGTGCCCGGGTTCTACAGACGCTCTGTAACGTGTGTAAACGTGATCTGTATGTTTTAGGACTGGCGCCTGTTTGCCGAGCCCAGTGAGTTCTTTAATGTGCTCAGCCAACTGGAGACCTGGTGAGTAGCTTTTACTCGTGCGATTACACTACTGCGCACACACACACACACACACACACACACACACACACACACACAGCCAGTGCTCTGCTGCTGTCGGTTTCATGCGTTCCGTGGTCCCGACAGCATCGCGGAGCGGCAGGGAACGAAGCGTGGCTGGTACACCTACACCGACCTGTGCGTGCTGCTGGAGCAGGCCAACTGGAGGAACGCGCTCGCCGCCGCCTACCAACACCTCGCCAAGGTACGACTACAGAAATGATTATTCTTATGACAAGGTGACGTCGCAGGACACACACATACACATTGTGTATATAAAATTGTTGTTGTCCTTTTAGTCTAACGTGCACGTTTCTCTCTCCAGGTCACGTGTATGCTCGGCCTCCTGTACCTGACGAGCGTCACCAGTCTCCTCGCCGCCTCGGCGGCTCTTCACCAGCTCAACCTCCCGAACGCCGAGCCCATAAATCCCGCCCTGTTCCGTCCTCACGCCTCGGCCTCGTCGCTCCGTCCTCGCTGTTGCGTCCTCGCCAACACCTCCCACAAACCCGAACACGCTCCAGATCTCACGAACCAGAGCTCCGCTCCAGCTCCTCCCCTCCACCCGAACTCCGCCCTCTCTCTGTGGAGCGCCCTTCTCTCCGCCCTCGCTCGTTCGGACGCCCGGCTGTCGGAGCTTCACGTGTGCCGAGCTCAGAACGCCACCTCGTTCGCCTGGTTCTCCTCTCCCGATGTCCTCGCTCAGCCGCCTTTCCTCCCACACGCACACCCGAGCCCGCTGGCCGCGTTTCAGAGACACAGCTGCTGCCCGGAAGCCGCACTGCCTTATGGGAAGGCGCAGGTTCTCCTCATACCCACTTAGAGAATGTTAGATTTTGGCTTTCAGTGTTTGTAGTGGGGTGGGTTTTTTTTTTTTTGTTTTTGTTTTCCTCGGTGGGATTTTGTATAAATTTAAAAGCACTTTGTTCCAAAGGCAAAAGGATGCGAGGGTGGAGTTTGAACGACGTAAAAGGAGCTGAAAAAAAAAATCTTGACCAAATCACCAAAAATGAACAGGTTGTTAATCCTTAAAATTATCACCGAGTGTCGTTTTCACGATTAAGGAATATAACACCCGGCACACGTGCAGCATAAATTACAAATAATTTCAAGACATTCAAAAAGCACCCAGGTTGCCAGATTTCTCTCGGAATCCCCCCAGATTTTTAAATCACATAGACCAACATGGTCTCTACGTTTAGTTCACGATTAAAAGCACTGATACAAAGTAAAGTTAAAGATAAATATATTTTTTTAGCATTGTTAGGGTCTTAAAACTGTAGAATCTGGCAACCGAGTCCATCATCTTCAACAGTCCTGCGTGCAGTTCCTTCGAATTTGTGTTCAGACTTCCTCCTCCTCCTCCCTCACGTACGTTTTCCACCCAGTTTTGAAGCTTTGGGGTTTTTATTAAATATAAAAAATTTTAAAAAATCAAGAGAAAGGTAATTATGCAAGAAAGACCGAGTAAGGTTTTCTGTTTTGTTTTGTTTGACTTGGTAATGGTTTGGTATCGTTGCTCTTGAGGTGAGGATCGAAACATCAACATCACCCCCTACCTGTGAAAGAGTGTCTAGTTACATTTCTTCTTTCGTTTTAAACTCGTTTTTGGAATTTAAGGACGATCCGGGGGTTGTTACAGCTCCGAGGAGGCGTCCGAGCTTTCATAGTGTGTTCCTGCAGTGTTTGTGTGTTTGTTTTAACAATCCACAGCTCTCGACAAGTCAAGAACACGGACGGGCAAGTATTAAATCGAAAGAGGTGTTTTCGTTATTCGAGCTCGTTTTCAGTGAAGTGATCGAAGAACAGATGAATCAGTGACTGGATCCCAAACCAACGCAAGCTAACAAGTCACAAAGAAACGTCATGCACTTTTCTAGCCATTTCTGGATTTTGATTGGTTGGAACGCGATTCGTTTCTTCTAGCAGCAGCTTTGACACCAGTGCCGTGACGATAGCACCCCAAGGCTAATCCTAATAATCATTCTGTTATATTAACAAGGAGAACGTGAAGTTTCCCGTAAGGAGACGCTTACTTAAACTTTATGGAAGGAGTCGCCGGTGTTTATGATTTTCTCTGTAAGCTGAGGGTTTAAAACGAAGGAACAAAGAGGCTGTTGAGGGAACGAATCTTATAACATCATATTATAATTAGATTAAACGTGGGCTACGACGCGTCACTCGTCCACGTTAAAAATCGTAACAAAACGCCGAAGCGGACGCATTCTCACGTTGCATTATGGGAAAACTCGGCATCTGTCAGCCGTAGGAACTTAAATCTCATCTGTCAGGGTGTTTTATTAGAGTTAAAATGTATTAGATTTAAAAGTTATTAGCAGAGCAACAAGAGCAGTTGCATGTCGAGAGCGCTTCCGCGCTAGCTGTTACGTTAGACTGAGGAAGGTCTGTCCTTGGGAAGGTCGCGCAGTTTAGTTTTGTCTCGCCGACTTTTTTCAGTTTACTTTCATTTGGAACTGTTATTTGAGACTGCGTGGCAGTTCCTCTGGTTTGTTTTACAGCTAAAAGATGAATGAAGGATAACCAGTATCATCTAAAGTTTATCTGTACTTCCTTTTCAGTCCCAAACTTGGGAAGCTGGAACAGGCTTGGAATGTTTTGGCGTGCTTTCTTTATTTCAGGTTTCCAGGTAAACATTTCTGACTTGAAAAGTAGCCCCGCCTCCTAGTAGGAACAGGACTGTTTAGCTCCACCTCTTTTCCTTATAAGGCAACTCGCAAGTCAGTTGAAAGTAAGTGAAGTATTTATAGTTGGTTGGAATTTTGACAGAAACGTGGTACAGATATCCATTTCACAGAATTCAGAAAGATGTTCTGGGTAGCCATGACGATCAAGGATCGGATTTCGAAATGATCCCGGATGAAAGCGAGCTGGATCTGGGAATTCTGAGAAATCTAAGAAGTCTCTGAGCAGGTTCTGGATTAGAAATGATTATTTTCTTACACAGAGGGTCATGTTACTGTATTGGAAAGTATTTGTCCTTGGTTAAAGCTGCAGTATGTTTTTTTTTTTTTCTCTTTTTTTTTTGTTATTAAAAAAATAATACTGCATTAATCAAAATAAATACTGTAAAACAATGCTGCTGTGATTTATTCTGGACTTACTCATTCAGAAACTGAGGTTAAGTGTTTAAAATAAATAAAATGGTTCCGTACAGACGGACGGACGGATAATTACATACAGCGGAATTAATCATATGGAACGTCGTCATTGTTTCTCTAATGGACGTAATGTATTTTTATTGGGTGTAAATGACCTTTTAACACTCTGTATAAACTCAGGAGCCATTTAGAATTCAGAAATTATAACCGTGTGATATGATAAGCTGGTTCTAAAGCTGGGTTGAGTGGAAGTTCTCAGGGAGGTGTTGCGTAATTAGACTTTTCCTCTCGAGTCTCCCTTGTGAGGTGCTGTGTGTGTTTTGTTGCATATCCCGGAGGCCAAATGCTAAATTTGGACGGACCTGCGAGCGCTTTGGCATGCCAAGGGGTTTGCCCACAGACTTGGGGTGTGTGTCAAATCGACACCCGGCTCCCTACTTCCTGGATTCCTCGAGATTCTTTGCATAAAGTTTGCGATGAACCTTCTAAATCGGTTCTTCATTCGGTTTTGCACACTTTTAACCCCTCTACTTGATTTGCACACAAGCCAAGATTAGCTTTTTGCTAACTACCTTCGCAGATGATTCAGACATTTCTGCTCATACAGTGTGACGTGTGCGATCAGAGGCAAGGTATTTGATTATCTACACTTAGTTTGATGAAATGGCTCAGAAATAAAGCGCTGTTGAATTCTCGATTCTGATTGGTAAATTGAGTTGATTAATTCGCTGTAGCTGCAGTTTGGTCTGCAAATCAGTTTTTAAAATTAACCTTATGTGAGAACACGGTGGTAATGAGTGTTTCTAATAATTTACATTGCACTTGTGCGAATCGAAACAAATTAGAGGCGTAACAGCGGAGACGCGATTTGGACTACGTCTCCCGACTTAAATGAGCTGCTGCGCGACGCACGATCCCAGTCCTGTCCGTAGACATGGTGAGTTCGGTGCGTTGCAGTGATGCATAAAAACATTTTGACTCACAGTAACACTGTCTTAGAGAAAAGCAGGGAAATGTAATTTTGGAGTGCATGAGTGAGAAAAATAGCCAGTAAGTGGGTATGATGGTTGATTCCACACATTTTAGACACAGCTTATCGATTTGAAACGCATCCCATAATCTTTACAGCCACACACGCACACACACACACACACACACGCTGTGACTCCTTCAGGCCCCTTCACAACCTTCCTTCCTATAATAGACGACCGCGCACAGATTTAGGCGCCAGCGGGCACGAGCATGTGGCAAGCAGGCACCCGCACACGGGCGCGCGCGCGGCCCCACGCTATGGACTCTGTAACGCAGGTAAGCTAACGGCTAAAACAAATACAGTTAACAGACGCGTCGAACATTCATGTATATACAGCAGAAACAACATCTAAATATATAATCTCTAATATTAAAAAGATTATATATAAATCTATAATTTTACCTTACGTTATGGTCTTGACCCGAGTTTAACGGTTACTGATGACGCTCGAATCTGATTGGCTGTTGAAATCTAACCGCACTGTGGCGACTCGCGCACCAAACACGAATTTCTTTAGCATCTAATCTGGTTAGTTCTGATTATTTAGTAGGCTAAGGACGCAATTTAGGACGTGTCCTGTCACTTACTTCGACCTTTTCCCTTCCTCTGGACAGGAGGCTTGCCCTGACTCTCATGTCATGAATAATTCAGGTAGGTGACCTGCAGTACGGAGACCGGATGTTTCACAGGGCTGTGGAGGATGTCGCAAAAACAGTAGTTATTAGATATGGTGATTTTTTGTGTATTTTAGTATTTTATATTAATTGTTGTCTGTCTATACACACACCGATGGTCACATATTAACCACAACAGTAGGCTCTGTATCTAACAAATGCCACTCTTTAACTAATAAATGCCACTCGGTTACTAATAAATGCCACTCAGTTACTAATAAATGCCACTCGGTTACTAATAAATGCCACTCAGTAACTAATAAATGCCACTCTTTAACTAATAAATGCCACTCAGTAACTAATAAATCCCACTC
>JAQQZX010000010.1:13543235-13554676 GCA_030068355.1 Notoglanidium maculatum | reverse complement strand
AAATGCCACTCAGTAACTAATAGATACCACTCAGTTACTAATAAATGCCACTCAGTTACTAATAAATGCCACTCAGTTACTCATAGATACCACTCGGTTACTAATAAATGATTCTTGGTTACTAATAAATGCCACTCAGTTACTAATAAATGCCACTCAGTTACTAATAAATGCCACTCAGTTACTAATAAATGCCACTCAGTTACTAATAGATACCACTCGGTTACTAATAAATGCCACTCGGTTACTAATAAATGCCACTCGGTTACTAATAAATGCCACTCGGTTACTAATAAATGCCACTCAGTTACTAATAGATACCACTCGGTTACTAATAAATGCCACTCGGTTACTAATAAATGCCACTCAGTAACTGGCAGGTAGAACTCCATAATTAACAGATGCCACTCTGTGCACTTCTTCATTTTTCATCTCTGTCCAGTATGTGTTTGGTTACTGCTCACACTTGTAGTATGCTTAGCAGATGGAATAGCAGCCATTTTAAGAAGACATTCTAGATTCCTATCTAAGAGTTTGGTCCTAAATCCTGCTATTCATCCACCTGCATCAGGGCCTGGCAGAACAGACGACTCGCCACCCTGCCCAGAAATACTGGCTGTCAGGAAAGCTGACAGATTCACACGATGTTGTGATTGATTTATGGACAATTATGGACGTTTCTGACGAGAACAGGAGATGACAATGCATCTTATTTGTAGTCATTAAGGAAAAGAGCAAACGGGAGTACTCCACTAGAAGGAAACTGCCCTGTTAGTCTGTAGCAGCAGTTTAGGAGAATGCAAACATACTTCTACACACACACACACCACTGCTCTCTCCTGTCTCCCTTCCAGAACCCGACCCAGGAGCTGAGGCCTACCTAGACTTTATGAAGAAACACCGCTGTTATGACGCCATTCCCACCAGCTGTAAGCTCGTTATTTTCGACACGACTCTGCAAGTAGGTTGCATAATTTCTTTCTTTCTTCAATAACTTCCAGTGTCAACCTGAAAACACTTTCCTAATAACACAAAGCCTTAGTCTTTTCAGACTTTTTCTACATAGGCAATAGGCAGTGGTGACTGAAATGCTAATTACATCAACCTTACTCTATTTATTCATAGGTAAAGAAAGCCTTCTTTGCATTAGTGGCAAACAGTTTACGAGCAGCGCCGCTATGGGACAGCAAGCTGCAGAGATTTGTGGGTAAGACAAAACACTTTTTCATTTGCACATTATAACGCAGCACTTGACCCAGCCCATGCTTTTATTTTGTTATTGTATTGTATTGTACAATTGTATTGTAATTTGTCTGCACAAAGACTCATGTATAATTGACGCACGTCTCTATTTTTGGGAAACTCCGCCCCCTCGCGCAAATCCGTCACCGAATTAAGTTTGTAGTTATTTGAGGGCTGAATATCGAAGAGCACAATTTCGGGAATTGAATCCTCACTATGTGCATATTTATATCGTCAGTATTTAATCACTATTTCTTTTATTCCACAACGCACAGGTATGCTGACCATCACAGACTTCATCAACATTCTTCATCGCTATTATAAATCCCCAATGGTCAGTAGTGACACTAGACGTGTTAAAGGAATAATTCACCAGAATACAGTAATCCTCTTTTTTTTCCTCCCTTAAAGGTTCAGATTTTCGAGCTGGAGGATCACAAGATTCAGACATGGAGAGGTGATTCATTTCAAAGTAAATGAGCTGCATTATGTAGATTATATCAGGCTGACTACTACGCCAACTACTGTATGTTCTAATAACCCTTCTGTGGCATTTTTTAAAACTTCCAGTAAATCATAACAAAACATATTTGACAACGAGAAATGTCTATTACGTTAATGCTTTTCTGGCTATAACTGTATTTTTGTTTGTATTCATTTTTGCAATTCGGGTCATCTTTTAAATAATTGATTTTACTTTCAAACGTTATTTCTTAATGATTTATATAACTTCCTGTATCGTTTTAATCGTATCGTTTTAGATTTTTCTCATTTTTTTACATACAATATTTAAACTTAATACTGAGGAATGTATTGTTTTGTTTGTTTATCTTTTACTTTTTAGATGTTTACCTGCAGTACTATGATCAAAGCCTCATTAGCATCACACCTGAAGCGAGGTAACTACAGATCACGCTCGACAGACTCCAACACAAAGAGAATGTGATTGCAAAGTTTTTACGCTTCTAATTCTCGTTTCTTTCGCAGCCTTTTCGATGCCGTTTATTCATTACTGAAGCACAAAATCCACCGCCTGCCCGTCATCGACCCCGAATCTGGGAACGTCCTCCACATTTTAACCCACAAGCGAATTCTCAAATTCCTGTATATATTTGTTAGTAAGACCATTTTAACTTACAGTCATTACTATTTTATCCCCATTCATTTCACTGTTACAGAAAACATCCTGTTTACTTCCTGGCTTTTCCCAGTTCCTACTCCAGGACTGTCTTGACCACGCCCCCTCGTAATTGTTACTTCCTGTGCTATTATTTCCTTACCCTATAAGCCCTTCCTGTTTATAGATTTTCGTTCAGTTGACTGTGTTGTTGGAAAGTGTTGCATATGTTTTATCCTCTCAGTGCCGTCCTGCGTTCCCAGGAGTCTTCAGTCTTCCCTCTGATTTCTTGCCTCCAAGGGTAGTGGTTTCTTGATTTCCCAGTGCCCTTATTTTTCCCATTGGTTTCATGGCTTCCCAGTACCTTCCATTCATTTCAGGCTTCCGGTTTTCCCAGTGGCCTACAAACTTCCCCATGCCTTCTTGGTTTCTCACTGGTTTCTTGGCTTCCATGTATCTACCAGTTTTCCCGGTGACTATTTGTTGTCCAAGGGTTTTCTTGGCATCCCAGTACCTTCCTGGTTTCCCAGTGACTTCCTGATTTCCCAGTACCTTCCTCATTTCCCAGTGGCATTCTAATTTTCCAGTGGCCTTCAGATTGCCACCAGTTCTTTCCTTCCATGTTCCTACCTGTTTACCCAGAGGCCAACCTTTGTCCAAGGGTTTTCTTGGCATCCCAGTACCTTCCTGGTTTCCCAGTGACTTCCTGATTTCCCAGTACCTTCCAGGTTTCCCAGTGACTTCCTGGTTTCCCAGTACCTTCCTGGTTTCCCAGTGACTTCCTGATTTCGCAGTACCTTCCTGGTTTCCCAGTGACTTCCTGATTTCGCAGTACCTTCCTGGTTTCCCAGTGGCATTCCTACCTGTTTACCCGGAGGCCAACCTTTGTCCAAGTGGTTTCTTGGCATCGCAGTACCTTCCAGTTTTCTGTGTAGCTTCTGGTCTTCTAAGTGGTTTAGTAGTTTCCTAGTGGCTTTCTGGTTTCAGGTTGCCTTTAAGCTTTCCCAGAACCTGCAAGTTTTTTACTGGCTTTCAGTTTCTCACTTTTGTGTCTTCCTGGTTTCCCATTGGCCATCTATTTTCCATGTGGTTTCTTGGCTACCTGTTACCTTTTCCATTGGCTTCCTGTTTTTTTTAGCCTTCCTGTGCATTCCCTGTGGTTTCTTGGCTTCCCATATTCTAAATGTTTTTCACTGGCTTCCAGTTTTCCCAGTCTCTTTCTGGTTTCTTGGTGTTTTATGTTTTCAAGTGTTTTTTTTTTTTTTACTTTCTGGTTGCCCAGTGGTGTTTACTGCTTCCTTTGAGTCTTTTAGCTTTCCCAGTGGTTTCTTGGCTTTCCAGTACCTGCTATTTTTCCCAAAGGCTTTTCCCGGTGGCCTTTAGTTTTCCCTGTGCCTTTTAGCTTTCCCAGGACCTAGGCATCACAGTCAGTACCTTCTAGTTTTCTTTTTTTCCCACATGGTTTGCAGGTTTCCCAGTGGCTTCTGGTTTTCCCAATGGCTTTTAGTTTTCCCAGTGGTTTGCTGGTTTCCCAGTGGGATTTGGTTTTCCCAGTGGTTTGCTGGTTTCCCAGTGGCCCCTGGTTTTCTCACTGGTTTGTTGATTTCCCAGTGACTTCTTGGCTTCCTAGTGTCTTCTCAGTGGTTTCTTTCCAATATGCTTTCTCCTGTCCCGGTCACTTCCTGGCTTTCCAATTTTCTATGTGTCTTCAAGGTTTCCCGGTGATTCCTGAGTTCAGATTGTTAACCGTACATGCCAATTAGACAGATGGACAATTTTGAGCTCACACCCAAATTCTTTTGGCTGACATTTTGTTACATGCAGAGAGCCACAATCCCCACTCCACGATTTCTGCAGAGGAAAATCGTAGAAGCGGGAGTCGGGACATTCAGAAACATCGCCACCGTACAGCAGATGGCCACCGTGTACGACGCGTTGTCCATTTTCGTGGAGAGACGAGTATCAGCTCTGCCTGTGGTGGATGAAAATGGTAACAAATTCTTGACTCAAAGACAACAAGCAATATATATATATATATATATAGTTATATAGTTATATGTAAGTATAATGTTAAAATGTTCTGTTTTCTAGGTAAGGTAGTGGCTCTTTACTCAAGGTTTGACGTGATAGTAAGTAATCTTTAATCAGCTCCTTTATTAAATGTCATTTTATATATTTTGTATATGTTTGTTTTGCACATCATTAAGTGTAACTAAAGACAAGTTTAAAAATGCATACTAATGCGCATTCTTGTTAATGCATTAGCTATAAAATGTATAAAACCTGCAAAAATGAAACCTTTTTTTTTGCGATATCAGACTCCAAAATCAGGATGGCAATAGTTTGTGCACCCCTAGATGTTGCCCTTCTGTTCAGTTTGCCAACCCTGATCAGTATATTACAGTTACATTTATGGCTTTTTGTTAATCATGTGTTTTGTTTGCAGAATCTGGCAGCGCAGAAAACCTACAACAACCTGAGCATGAGCATGAAGGAGGCGTTGGGGAGACGGCGCTGTTTCATCGAGGGAGTTATTAAGTGTTATCCTGACGAAACGTTGGAGACGGCAGTGGACAGAATCGCTGATGCAGAGGTGCGCAGATGTTTTAAACTGACACCACAGCATACCAAATAGTTGTTAGCCATAACTATAAAGGAAAATAAAATAAAAAGTGTTACACTTTTACGTATCCACTGTCCGCCGTGTTAAATGTGCTGCTGTCTGTCCTCGGGTTTAGGTTCACAGGCTGGTTCTGGTGGACCGAGAAGACGACACGGTTCGAGGCATCATCTCCCTCTCAGATCTTCTTCAGGCCATGATTTTATCTCCAGCAGGCATCGACGCTCTGCTCGCTTAGCCCTAACGTGGCGGGTCCACACCTCATCCTGCGTTCACTCCCTTCCTCCTTCTCCTCCACCGCGTGCCGCAGGTAAACCTTTTCCACCCGTACTCTCCGCACACACTCGGCAGGCGCGCCAGCAGGAACGGCTTTACTCTGTTTGGGCTTTATTTTTGTTTGTTTGTTTTTTTCTTAAATGAATATAACAAGAAAATAAAAATCATTTACCATTTTATTGAAAATACTTCCTGTGTTTTACCGTTTATAGTTTTTTCTTCTTCTTAACTATTTGCTTGTTGCATTTTAACTTATATTTGTGAATGTTTATATTTCATGAATTTTAATACATTTCTTTTATTGTTACAGTACTGCAGAGTGACGAGCCATGATGATCACACACACACACACACACACACACACACTTCGTGGAAAGAAGAAGAGCTTAAACAGCCGCTAAATCGTGTCTTTTTATTATTTTGTTTTGTTTGTTGTTGTAAATACTTTTTGTACGATTCGTGTCCAGACAGCGGAAATTAAACACCGGCTTTGCTGAACTATGAAATGAACGTGTTGTTTATTATTAGTGTATTTGTCGTACAGGACAGGAAATAGTACAGGATGTAGGATGTGGAGCCCAAAGTGATCATCTGCTTTTTGCTTTGATTAGTAAAATATTTTACTGTATGAGAGTGTGTATGAATAATTGACAAGTCTGGATATATTAGGACAGGAGGAGTGTGTGTGTGTGTGTGTGTGTGTGTGTGTGTGTGTGTAGATTCCAATATTAAACTATGCTCTCGTTCTGTTATGTTTATAGGAAGAAATAAACAGCATATTTAACTGCACAGCACAATAACGGTTCCCAAGCACAAAAAGAAACACTGTAATATAACAAAACACATTAATTCCTCAGAATAGTAATGTCTGTATCTGTCTGTCTATGTTTCTGTCTTACATGTGCCTGTCTGTGTGTCTATCTATCGTACATTGATATGGACAGAGGTAGATACTGTTTGGTGTCCAGCAGATGGCGCTAATGATACAGCGTTCCTCTCCTTTTAGCGCAGTAAATAACACACACGTGACCTGTACCACGTGACTCCTCCCTCTCCCCTGTTTATGGTTTATGTAGTGCACTAAGTAGGGTGTAGCGCTGCGTTATTTCACGCTGACGATAGTGCAGTGTGTAGTGAGCAGGGCGTGGTTTGGCATGTGGCCTGTTTTGGTCGTCTGTGACGGCTGCACGGACACTGTACAGTAGAGCCGCGTGATCTGTCACAGGCGCAGCGCTTCATAACACAAAGCCGCGAGAGAGATAGAAGGAAAAGAAAGGAAAATGGCGAGCGGGGAGGAGGCCGCGCGCCCGTCCGTCCCGTCCTCCTCCTCCTCCTCGTGCAGCCCGGTGGGGCTCGAGGCGCTGTTCCCGGCCGCGTGCTCGGAACGGAGCGACAGACCCGAGCTCCTCAGGCTCCGGCGGAGGCTGCAGCGCTGGCTCGCGCCCCACGAGCGCGCGGTGCTGTGCGCGCAGAGACTGCTGGTGTGGGAGAGGCCCGTGCACAGCGCCGTGGCCGCGCTCGCGCTCAACACCGCCTTCTGGTAAGCGCTCCGAATATGGCGTCGAATAACGGATTTAACCGTCATATAAATCAACCGAACAAAACCGTGTTTATGTTTTCTTTACACAAAATGTCCGTCACGAAACGGTAGGAGTTAGCCAAGATGCTAATGAGCCAAGCAAGCAGCTTTAGCTTCGCTCCCTGCAGGCTAAATCCCAAATTTCCTCCCTTTGTTTGGATGTAGTGCACTGTTTTTTTCGGCGTATGCAGTGCGCTTTTTCGCGTCCTACGTAGTGCGCCTATGTAGAGAGTAAGGGCGCATTTGGGACACAGCCGTAGGGTATATTTGCTTACACTGTTCTGGTGCTGAAACGCGACATTAGTGTTTGTATACAAATTATGTAATAACTTTTATAGTGATTTTAATTGGAAATTTAAAAACAAGGCTGTTGAAATGAGTAGGTTTTACTTTTTTTTAGTATTTATTTAGGCTTTCTTGCCATATGGGATTGTTGTGGCAGTCATTACAATGGCGTTATTATTGTAATCAAAGCACGAATTAAATTACTTCGCACTGTGTTGCCATATTAATAGCAATACATGACAGTACATTTAGCTGATTCACTTAAATATGCTGTTTTTAATTATTCCTATTTAAGAGTATTATTCCTTTTTTTTTATATTTTGTTTGGGACTTAAAACCAAACTCTGTAAAGTATTTTGTCTGAATCCTGACATTGACCACATTTTTTTTCACCCCCCTGAAAAAACATAACGTAATATTTTCTCATTATAACTCGTCTCGTCTGGGAAGCCGTGTTTGCGATATAAAATCTCCAGAAATATTATTTCCCTGCCGCGTGAAATTTGGTGGACGTCTTGTTTCCTGTCTTATAATTCAAGTAAACGAAGTATAAACACGTTGAAACGGTTTGATTTAATTGACGCCGCGCTTCATGAAGTGGACACAGTATCACGTGACCATACTTTAATCACATTTCGCACAATGTTTCACTGGGAAATGTGACTTTTAGCATGTGTGTCTATTAAAATTGGGTCTGTAGGCCTCGAACATCACTTATGTGTGGAAATATGGCACGTTTTTCCATTTTTAAGGATTCCATAAGAAAAACAAACTAAACTGGACTTCAAAAATAAGTTTATCGTTACACCCACGAATTTTCACGTTGCTTGGACAAGTATTCCAGGAAATATTAAATACTAAACTGGTGAGACATTCGAAAGGAAACGTACTTCATATGAAGTACATTCATGTTCACTGATCATGTGATCAAGTGCAGCTTGCGTGGCCACGCCCCCTTACAAGAAGCGTTTATAAAATTTCAAAGTGATCAGAAACACTTAACAAAAACATACATCTTGAAAAACTAATCTGGTCCGAACTTTGTATTATTTTCAGGCTGTTATCGTCGACGACTTTGCGTCCTCTGTTTCTCGCCTGCGTGTCCCTGTTCGCCTTCACCCTGTTGGACAGATGGAAGGACAAGCTACCGCAGATCGCTGGTAAAATTCTTTTTAATTACCGAAGCACATTTATTTGAAACAGTGTTCCTGGGGTAAAACCCTTTTTAAATCCTTTCCTTCTGCTTTTCCTTTCCACACAGCGCTCCACGCCGAGGCGCCAGGGATAGAGCGGTACGAGCTATGAACTAGTAATCATCAAAATCATGTATTGGATTATGAGTTAGTACACCGCACCCTAAAAGTAATCTGTGTAATTACATGTATTGTTTTGCGTAACATTATCACTATGCTGTTTTAAATCCCAGTAAAGACTCCTCGTGTTCAGAAAGGAAATTATGTTGGCTTCAAGTTAAAATCATGTTTCCAGACTTTGTTTATAGGTTCATGATTCATGAACAAACAAAAAAAGGAAGCCCTGCCCCCTTTTCCATTTATGTTACATGAATAAACTTTTTGAAGTTTTAAAGCTTTATTGCAATTTTGTTTTAATTCAGATTTAATTTGACCACACAAGTGGAGTTTGTATTTTTATTTAGAGGCAATAATTAAAACGCGGCATCCCACAAGTCTCCGTTTTAGGTCCGCTGTTGTTCTGACATTGGCATGATTTTATATTTGGTCCGATTGGAAACGTGAATTTAGTAGAAACTTTTTCCTTGTAAATTCTGACAGTAAGGTTTCTGGTTTCACCCTGGGTTATGCAGTAAAACAAAAACTCTCTAGATGGTGCATAATTGTGGATTGATATCGTTATTGGCTTAAACCGGAATAGTTCCAATTCCCTGAAGATGTAAACGGACTTGCAGTGTAATTCGAACCAGCGTGACCCTGACCAGGCTGTTACTAAGGACGAGTGAACCAGGCGCTGGTGTAAGCGTGTATGTGTGTTGCGATGTGTTTTCCCCCCCACAGAGAGAGCATGAGCGTCCACCCGAGGCTGCTGAGCGTGGCCGAGCTGAGCCACCACCTCGCCGAGAGCTACCTGACCTGCAGCCTCTACGTCCAGGAGATGCTTCAGTACAAACGGCAGAATCACGGCAAGGTGACCAAAAAGCGTAAAGATCATCACCTTGGCTTTCGCAGCATGTCGGTCTTTGTGCTTTTTTTTAAAAAACAATTTGCCATTTATTTTGGCAGACATTTCTGCCCATATATGGACGTTTAAAGCAGAACCAAGGGCAAGGCTTCCATAAATGGATAGTGAATGTGTGCCAAATTAAATGAATAAATGTAAATAAAAGCTCTAGAGAGACTAACCACTTGAGAGAGTGCCAAAACTAAACACGCACACACCCAATACACTCGTATGTAAGCACAGTCATGCCACGTTAAAGAAGACTGACAAGAAGTTACTTTATTGTCGGTTACTGTGCGTCATTGCTTTCTCTCTTCCCCCCTTTGTGCATGGCTGTGTTTATGACGTCCGTCTCTTTCCTCCCCTCAGTTCTGCGTGATGACGTGCTCAGGATGCCTGCTGCTGGCCGTGGTTGGACACTACATACCCGGAGTCATGATCTCCTACATCATCCGTGAGTGGCCCCGCTTTTAGTTTTATTCGTTTTAAATCTAAACGTGAGCGATTTGTAGTCGTTTTTTAAATCTCCAATGGAGAAAAAAACGTATTTAACATGTCTTGTATTTTATAATGCGTGTAAGATCAAGTCTATTTTTTTAAAGATACATTTTTCCAACTTGAAATTTCAAGGTTAAAATTCTCACTTTTTTACAGATCAGTTTTGCTCCCTTCTAGAAATTAAGGCAATAAAAATTCTTTCGCGCTTGAAATATTTCGAAAGTGTTTCGCAATATCTACAACTAGGCTTAATCTAATGTAAGAAATGTGTATATTTAAGCTACTTTTATTTGCTATATATATTTTTTGCTGGCAGAGAGTGCTGCCGAATAAATTTGCATAATATTTACATATTTTACATACATATTTTCTGGACTATTTTACAGGACTTGTTCTAATACTAGCAATGTTAATATTAGAAAACATTTTTTTTGGCCAAATGACCCTAAATGTATTAGTTTTCGGATTACTTTTCTAATTTATTGACATTAAATATATATATTTTTTAAATATTAAATGCAGTATTTTACAAACCTCTGTATTGTGTGTGTGTGTGTGTGTGTGTAGTGCTGAGCGTGTTGCTCTGGCCTCTGGTTGTGTACCACGAGCTGATCCAGAAGATGTACACGGGATTGGAGCCCATCCTGATGAAGCTGGACTACAGCATGAAGGGAGACACGCAGCACTGCAAACACGACAAGAGAAGTGAGCGCACTAACCTCCGCACGAGGTCACGCTAAAGGTGGCCTCTCTCTCGCACTGCTTAGGGTTTCCCGCACGCTTCACTTCCTCCCCTCAGCTCCTCTCACACATTCATTCTGAATTATACTTCTGTTAACTGTAAGTAGCTCGTCGGTCTGTTAAATCTCATTGCGCATGAAATCGCTAAACATTACAGTCCTATTTGAAGTAAAAACGTGATGTGTTTAGTGATTTAACAAAAAAAAAACGAAAGGCGAAGCTTTGGAAGCCGATCCGTTTGAGCAGAGTGAGCGAGCTGGGAAGACTCAAGGACTAAAGTGCTGCTGCATCGCGCTCTCTCCCATATTCTCTCTCTCTCTCTCTCTCTCTCTCTCTCTCTCTCTCTCTCTCTCTCTCTCTCTCTCTCTCATCCATATTCTCTCTCTCGTGCACTCTCTCTCTCCCCCATATTCTTTCTCTCTCTTTCTCGCGCTCTCTCTCTCGTATATTCTGTCTATCGCTCTCTCTTGCGCTCGCTCGCTCTCTCTCGCGCTCTTTCTCGCTCTCCCTCTCTCGCCCGCTCTCTCTCTCTCTCTCTCTCTCCCTCTCTTCCATATGCTCCCCCCCCTCCAGCTAGAGGTGAAGCAAGGGTTAAATCCAAATGTGCCGCTATCTGCACAGCATTGTGGGTACCGTAGGAAAGCATTAAGCAGTGAAAACAGACCTGGAAAGTTGAATCTGGAATTTGAAACTAAAGTGATAGCTGTGAGCTGCTGATGTTAGATAAAGATCTGCATGTCACACAGAATTGTTCTTGCTTGCAGGTTTTCACATCCTGCCTGTTTGAATCATTTGTATTCCACTTACCTCGTGTGTGTGTGTGTGTGTGTGTGTGTGTGTGTGTGTGTGTGTACACAGAGGTGAAGAAGGAGCAGGAAGAAGGAGAT
>JAQQZX010000010.1:13520135-13542973 GCA_030068355.1 Notoglanidium maculatum | reverse complement strand
TGTGTGTGTGTGTGTGTGTGTGTGTGTGTGTGTGTGTGTGTGTGTGTGTGTGTGTGTGTGTGAGTGAGAGAGAGAGATTCCTGAAACAAGCTCCACACGAGTAAGCAAGGCGAGCTGGATGAAAGTACGCGTACACTAATGTTATTTACATAACTCCTGCATGTGACTCGTGCGGCTCTGACATAGCGTCCTCTGCATGTCGTTTCCATGAAACGCTCCATTTATATGGGCGAGGCGAGGCAGAGCTGATGAACAGAACACATTCATTAAGGTCCAGGCCAAAAGCATGGACATACAATAAAGGAGACAAGAAGATGAAGCCGAGCTGTTCAGCTGCTCTCAAAAGCAAATAAATAGGTTTATAGTTAGATTAAATTAGCTCCTATTCTCTCTCTCTCTCTCTCTCTCTCTCTCTCTCTCTCTCTCGCTGTCAATTGGATGTTTCGGATTACAGTAAAAATTGTGATCTTAGGAAAGTTGCTGTGGTATGAGAGGAATAAAACAAGTGACGGTTTTGAGCTTTCTTGTCCAGACTGTGGATAAGATGTAAGATCAGTAGTCTTGGAACCGGAACCACAAATGAAGAAAGGTATTTGTGTTTTTTTTCCCTCCTCCCTGAGATGCACAGGTAGCCCTATTGGGATTGTCAGATCTCGCGATATGATGATATGAGGTTTCTTTACACTTCTGCTGCGTATGCTGAAGTGATTAGTTGAATCCGATTCTCTGTGTGTCTCAGATTTGGACCAGCAGAGCGTGCACAGTGAACCCGAAGAAAGCTTCTCCAAGGATCTCCCAGAATTCCCCTCGGTGGAGGAGTTCCCCTCCATCGAGCCCGGACTCTTTCACTTCCCCCTGGGTGCCCAGGAGGAGTCTCAAAGCCCGGCCAGTCTGTTCATCCAGCACCTCGCCTCTCCACTGCACTTCGTCAACACGCACTTCAACGGACAAGGACAAGGCCGCGGCGCTCAGGGAGAGCCGGAGGCGTCCCCTCGCACCCTGGAGGCCCTGAGCGAGGAGATCGTCAGCACCGCCATCTCCACCGTGGTGCAGAACACCCTCTCGGCCCTGCTGAGCTCCTCAGAGGTGGCCGAGGCGCCCGGCGTCGCCGAGTTCCTTCCTTCCGAGACGCCACCGTGTCCTACGGAGTCGTCTCTGGAGGAAGCGGACAGACCCGGCGAGGACGTGACGCTCGTACCTCCAGACGAAGAGGACTTCGAGCTTCTGGACCAAAGCGAACTGGAGCACATGGATGACGGGCCTGGGTCAGGGTTCGATGGACAGGTGACTCCGACAGACGCGCCGTCTAGCGACCAGCGCTCGGCGGAGTCGTAGCTTGCTCCGCACCCGCGCCCCGAACTGCCCCGTTTATTTATAGTGTAGATACGTTCCACACACTGAAGCCTGTCTGTCATTAATCGCTCGCCGTTGTGTTTTACTGCGCTGAGATCTCACTGTGACGGATTTCAGGTCTTTGGTCAAGTGAGAAAGGAAGAACGCTGAGCGACAGGTGGTTTCGGTGCCTTCAGGTCCAGTATATATGAATATGTGGATTGATGGCATTGCGTCTGAAGCTCAGCGCTCTGGAGAAGAAAAATAAAGTCTTTACTGGTATCACTTGATCTTGAAGGAAAAATCCACCCTGAACAACTTTTATTGCGATTATTGTTTTGGTCTGATTTCCCGCAACGCTTCTAGTCGCTTGTAGTGAGGGGACGCTTCCTTGTCCAAACAGATCACCATCCGCTAACTAGCCGAGCGAACGCGAGTGTGGCGTCCGCCCCGAGGCCTGCGCTACACGTACGATGAATTTCCCAAGAAAAGAAGCTTTTACGCGTTCGTTTTTAGGCACTAACCTAAAAACAAGCCTTACGCAAATAAACATGATCACCAGAATCACTAAACGCACGCCAAACATTTCAATGTAAACCTGATTCAGGGTGGAGTTTTTTCCTTTAAGATGAAACTCCAAGGCCATAACGTCTGTCCAATATGATATGATATCCTGCTTTCCGAAATCATTCTTTTCTACTGTTCGGGTTTGGGTTTTTTCTCCTTTTTCCTCGCTTTATACTTGTGAAAGGCATTTCTTTTTTTGATGGTGATTTACACGGAAAGATTTCACTAAGCAGGATTTCTGTAGATTGTCTTCAGTTATTAAGTAATCCAGTTTCAGGAGTTTTCGCATACCGTCACTCAACCACAACTACAAAGAAATCTTCATAAAGAAGGGAGTAACCCCTGTGTGAGCATTACAACCTGCTGTAAAAAGAAAAAAAAACCCAAGGGATGATGAAACGGTGTTTTATTAGTGTGTAGATTCACAGATCCTTAACCGAGAGACCTAAGCACTCAAAGATTATACTAGTGTAACTTTAAAGAGATGTTTTATCGTTTATAGTTCTGTTCATATTAATATATAAATATATATCTTGTGTGTACATCTGTCTTTTTGGGTTCGGGGACTTTTTATTTATCCGTATCGCTCAGTCATGTCGTAATACTGCACAACTCGATGTATGCCTTGCTCAGTTTGCATTATTTGATTTCCACAGGATGTTGAGTTCCATTAAAACCAGTTTGGCATCTTGCACCGTGATCATTTCTACTTCCTGAGTCCGTTGATGCACTTTTTCTTTAAGACAAACAAAACACGGCAGGTTCGATTTAAACGTGGGCGGAGACGATGTCAGCAGGACGCACTTTGGACTTTGTTTTTTTTGGTGACTGAAGACGCCGAGTCGGCTACGTGGGCGTAACACGATGAAATTTCAACTTGCGCAGTGCGTGTACACCACGACCGCCAATTCTTTGGCATTTTTATTCGTTCAACGGTTTTACCATTTCCTGCATGCGGCATGCACGAGCCTTTTTTAAAAAAAAAAAATGGAAATGCATTGTTGTTTTAAAACAAAAGCCACCATTTTAGTTCAAACCTTTTCAAATGATGTGTACACTGGTGTAAAAAAAAACAACAAAAAAAACCGTTTCCTGTTTGTGAGCGCTGTTAGTAATTGTGTACTAGTAATTTTGCTCATGCCTTCACTGCTTTGATCTATAAAAGTCACATCTTTAGCACGATATATTGTTCCAATAGTGCTTTACTTTGCCACTAGAAAAAAAACTCGCTCCAGGTTTGTGGGCGTCACGCATTTTAATAGCCAGATTATTTTCCCGTGGCATGTATAGTCATGTTATTTTGGCTTATGTTGTATTTTAATATTGTAATAAAACTCAGGAGATGAAAACGAATATGTAATTTTCTTCTAAATGATGAAATGAATATATAATGGGTAGCAAGGAACTCTAATTAAATATAAAATTGCAATTTAGAAAGAAAGAAAATGATTTACAGCTGGGGAATGGGAGGGTTGTTTCAAGGGGCTGCCCACTCAACACGTTTGTGATGTCATGTAGAGCTTTTATTGGAATGAGTCTCCAGTGTCCCCAGTAATAGAATAGGGATGGGAACATTGTCTCTTTTTGGTAAATTTACTTCAATCATTTGAGAACAAATAGCTTTATTTGTTCGTATAAATACGAGAATAGAAAGTAACAATTACAGCTGTAGAAAAAACAAAGACGAACGATCACTGGGGGGAAAAAGGTAAAGAGTCATTTGGGAAAGAGTCAAAAGAGTCGACTCGTCGTTAAGCTGGGCGAAATGATCCAAGGCTGAATGGTAAGTGGGTACTGTTGTATGAACGTAGAATGGAAATATGAATGCTAAGCATAATTAGGCTAACAATATAGCGATAAACTTTTTATATTGGACTCCAAGACATAAGAAATAACCACAAAGATCAACATTTACCTCAGACGTGTTGATAGCATTGAGCGCTAACTGGGTTCAGCCGTATTGGGAAATGTCAACATTGTGTCCCAGCTCAAAATGATCATAAAAATTTTTTTTCTTTGAAATCACGAGAGCGTGACAGCAGTAGAAGATTTTAGAGATATAACTATAAAAAACCCCTCCATTTTAAGTCTTATAAATTTATATATGAACAATGTTGGAGGACAGCGGCTGTAAAAACACAACAAAGCCATAGAGAAGATCAACATTTACCTCAGTTGTGGTGTTAAATGATTAGGAAACTGCACCGTTTGACTAATATCAAGCTAAGTACACTTAGCATTGAGCGCTAACTGAAGTCATGGGTTCAGCCGTATTAGGAAGCGGGAAAGACGTAAGCGTGGTGATTTTACCTCAGATGTTTTGGTAACTTGGTAAGAAGAGGCTCATTTTGACTAAAATTCCACTGGAAGTACGGCATCACTGAACAGTAACTGAATTTTGCCACATTGACGTCCATTTTAATGTCATGCTCCTTTAAGAGCTTTATTCATTTTAGTTAGAAATGAGAGATTATTTCAAGCAACAGTACTTTCCTTCATTCCATCTGCAATGGCCTTCTCCTACAAGCAATAAAAAGTACACAATTAAATGCTAAATCATGTTTTTTTTGTTCGTTTTCTTTTTGCGTATTATGGGCTCACCGCTGTAATCTCATTAACAGCAACCTCCAGGTTCCTCCACAGCTCTTCGCTGATGATGACGTCTGAACAAACCGACCACTCGCCCTTATGGAAGGTCACAGGAACGCAAAAGACGAGGCCGGGAGGAATCCCGAAGTGCCCTAGATGATCAGAATGAGTGATAAAATGACTGCCAAAACATATTTTTTATATATTTGAACAATTACCCCTATTGTTGTTGTTATTACCCATTCTCACTATGTAAGGAATAAAGCACTCCATGTTGTGCTGTTAGAGGAAAATACAAACTACATTCTTTCACCAGTCACTCTTCTTGCTCTCGCTTGAATTCAGACTTACCCGTACTGACCACACCCAGAGAGAAGATCTCCTGAGGAGAGGAATCGGTGATCCATGCGTTCAGGGCTGAAATGATTCCTCTGGTTGCTGAAATAGCTCCAATCCTGTTAGTCTTGAGAGAAATGGCACTTCGACGTGAGCCAACCAAGCTCGGGAATTCGTTCTTCAGCCATTTTCTGTCAAGAGAAACAGGAGGATTGTTGATATGATAACTAACCGGCAGAAAAGATTGTGTTCACTCAGCTGTCCGCCCTCTTCTGCGTACACGACTGCACAGATGTTAATGATTGGCTAGTGTTGCTGTGATTGACAAGGGAAAGACAGTATGCCCCTCCCACCTTGAGATCACAGACATGTTTCCTCACTATGGCTCCTGCACCGGTTGAATTTTTGTTGATCTAATGCTACGTTGCTGTTACAAGCTTCATTGCACAACTGCGATCAGATCAGAACTTTTTTGATGGTATTTATTTGTTTTTTATTAGCTAACGATGTTGAAATTATAGCCTCCTGTACTTCGTAAGTTGTAGCCTAATGTTATGTTAGCTATAATGTTTTTGTAGATGACACCGAAATCTTGCTTAGGGGTTCTAAAATTAGAAATTTTGGCCACGTTCTTGTTTAAGTTTCTTAGGTGTGTCCATTGTTTTATTCCTTACCTATCATAAACCATCTCCAAGGCATTCTGAGAGAATCCCGCAGGTCCCCAGATGGCACCTTTATACCCGTGAACTTTAGCTCGCTGAAGGTCGATGTGGAATTGACCACTGATGTTTCCCCAGACGATGACATCAGTGATATCTGAGATTGAAAAGATGTTTTTCGTCATGAAGAGAGAGTTTAAAGCAGGACACTACAGTTAGGAATAAATTCTATAATGTTTGCTCTTAAACTGCACTAATAAAATATTTTTTAAAAAATAGTTTATTTCACTGTTTTCATAACACTTAAGTCTGTAAGCTCCGCCCACTGCACAATCACGTCATGTAATATATCTCATATGGGTTAAAAAAACAAAAAAGCTGGAATCATTCTCACCTTGGCTTTTCACCGACAGCTGCATCGCAACCTGAGTCCTCGCTGCTCCCTCCAGCTGTGTCGCGATCGCCACAAAGCGACGTGGATCCACGGAGGGGGCGTTCTCAATCAGGAGACCGCACTTCAAGTTGACGTGGACGTCTCCTGCCACCAGCACTCGTAGATCCTTATGAGCGTTGTCCTCGATCAGACCTCCGTAGTGACCGAATCTTTCCACCACTCGGCTCAGCCGCTGCTCCGTGTCCACATTCGGTCCCTGATCGTCCAGGAGAACGATTAAATCGGCTGACTGGAACGCCTGACTGAGGTCGGCGTGGACGGTGACTTTGTGGAGCTGCGGCAGAGCCATGTCCTCGACCTCCATTTTAAGAGCCAGCAGAGAGTCTTCACTGGCGTCCAAGTCCAAAAGATGGAGGCTGACGGTCGGGACAGCGGCGAATACGCCGGACGTGAAGAGTGATGGAACGAGGTGGTAGCAGATAGGGTTTAGAGCACTGCACAGACATGTAGTGTTATATGTATAGCAAGATCTTATCACTCACATTATAGCAGCTATAAACAGTCGTTCCCTCACCAGACTTTCTTGCTTTTCTCCTTCTTGAAGTTAAAAATACAAAAAAGGAGACTCCTTCCACCATATCAGGGACAGCAATCTCTCTCTCTTTTTTTTGTTTTGTTAAATAACCACATTTTTTTGGGGGGGGTTATTATTATTATTAATCATTTTATAGATGATGTGAAGCGTCTGCTGTACAAGGTCCGGTTGCCACTGTAGAAACCATATCCTCCAAGTCATGATTAACACAGCTAATTCTCACCTGCTGATCCAGATGTGGAAAGTTTGCTGGAGTTTGCTTTGTCGCTCTGCGTCCTGAATGTGTAATTCCATCGCTTGAAGGTTCTCTGCTGCAATGTTCAGCATCAGCTCTGTGCCAATGTCTGATGTGATTCCATAGTAGCCCTGAGAGAGAGGTGTTGATTCATGTAGAGAGATGTTCATTATCTTGTTTGTTTTAAACCTTGTGCGAGATTCAAATAAATGAAGGGGGGATGCAAACTTTTGAGCATGGAAGCCTGAAACTGAAAGCTGAATGAATGATATACAAATAATATGTGATTACCTGTGAAAATGATCTGTCAATCATATTTCATGAATAAATGAATCATGTGAAAATAATTGAGTCACGCGGAAATATGCGGAAAAGTCACGTGACTCGTGTTGAAAAGATGAATCACGTGACGAAAAGGTATCATGTGAAAAATAAATGACTCGTATGGGGAAAAAATTACATTAGACATATACATATACGTTTTGTAAAATAAATTATTATTATTATTGTTGTTGTTGTTTTAACTGAGGTGATGTTCATGTGAGTTTTCTCTAAAGCATAAATATTTATCAAGCTCTTGCAGCATCTCTTCTTCTATAATACCTGTACATGTTCAAGAAAATCACTGAATCCCCCGAGGAGCATGCCCTTTCCTCCTCGGTCAGTCAGCTCCCTCCACACCATGGGGCTGCTCTCGTGCTTCCAGCCATTGCATGAGCAAGTGTCTGCAAGCCAGCTCTGACAAGAAGGATTTCACACACTCCTTCAATAAACACATTTAACGGCACGTGCTCATAGTGTGAGGTGTGGGATGTGGCAGTACCTCCCAGGCATTAGGCAGCACGCAGATTTTGTGAACGCGGAAATCAGGCAGGATGATTTGCAGTAAATCTGCAAGAAGCTCAGCTTTGGCATAATAAGGACAATCCGCCTTTCCTGTCCAGAACAATACAGAATCAGAGGAAAGGCATTTAACCAACATAAAGATGAAAGCAAAATGGCTTCCAAATCTTTTATTATTATTATTATTATTATTATTATTAAAATGTGATATAAACCAATAAAATTAATACATTTAAAGCATGTAAATCAGCCCAACCTGCTAGAACAAACTTAGCCATGATTCCTTGTGTATAACTGTTGCTAAGCAACCGCTGGTGTCACACCGAAAGCGATCGGTTAGCAACACTTCACGCCCTATACAGTTTATACCGTTAAGACTTGTCATTTAAATTAAACAAATGGAGCAATTATGCTATACAGTAACCCACTCGACTACATTACTACATTATTACGCGCTGAAAGATTTTATTTAGTTCTTTTTCTGTCCTCTTGCGGGAGGTCGGAAATGATTTCGGGAAGGACTAGAAAATGGCCGCGGCCTGAATACGGTTGCATTACAAATCCCTTTGAGCGCACTACATAGGTGCGCTTTGACTTGTATGTCTTGTACAGCCTATGCAGTGCACTATTTTTGCATTAGAGATACATTTGGGATTCAACCGTGAACCCATGTGAAAGAAATGGAGAGGATAACATAGGGAAGGGTAAGTTGGTTGTGTTGAAGTAAAGCCTTTAGACAGGTTTTTGATGTTGATACGTTATATTTCATTATATATTAAATGTTATATTTTATATGTTATGAGACGCTGGGGTGCTTAAATTAGCCATAAATGCTAACTGGCTAACTGGTTGTATGGCTGCCACTAGGTAAATTAATGTTGAATAATGAGTAATGAATTAAATGAATAAACGTGACATAATGCTTTTTTATGACCAGAATGTTAACAACTGTTCATGTTTTACCTTTTATTCTCAGGTCCAGCTGTATTTGGATTACTTTTCTCGATATGAATGTGTTCTTATTGAGGTCAGGTGAGATGTTCAGGTTTGCTGCCATCTTGGGCAGGTTTGCGTCACTTTCCCAGAACAGGACTGCCATCCAGATTCACAAAGCCACAAACCGATGTTTATTGCACTATAGATCATTACAAGGCTCCACGTTTAACAGTGTTCGATATTTCTGTCAACAAGAAATGCATCCAATGAACTATGATGACCAGAAAGAGCATCTAAGCCTGCAAGTTCCTGACTTAACGGCCTCTAAAACAGACCCGAGAGCCACTTTCTACCAGGAGCTCAAGGAGTGTTGGTCGCCTTCGGACGTGTTGGATCTGGTGGATCGGTGCAATGTGGCGCACTGGTGCATCAGCAACAGCTTGACCCGGATGTGGCACACTACCAAGAAGATGTCGGATGAGCAAAGGCACTGGGAGCTCCGGCTCATGGCCGAGCACCCGACTTTCGAAAAGCTGTGCCACAGTGCCAGGATGAGCGCGCCGCGCATGCATAGCCACAACCTGGCCTTTACTCTGCTGGCCTTGGTCAAGCTCGGAGTCTCTCAGAGCAGCTACGTGGTGCAGACTATACTCCGTGTCATCCAGGTTTTTCTTTTTAAACATTTACACTTCTTGCTCATTTAGCTGCCTGGGATTTGATCTCACAACCTTCTGACCAGCAGCCCAAAGCATTAACCACTGACACAGCACGTCCCATTGAGTCGTGAGCGCTCTCTGATGGTTGTGGGTTCACATCCCAGGACCGCCAGGAAGCCACTGTCTTGGTCAAGACACTTATATCCAATCAAATTCTCAACTTCTGGTCAGCAAATTATTATACACATCAGATCTAGATTCTGATGCAAGGTTGCCAAGTTTACTTGGTAACATAAAGGAAAAAAAGAAAAATGGACGCCATCTACTGGTGACATGGGGGTAAAAACATTCAGAAAACCAGCTCAAACAAGTTCCAGTTATCACTTACAATTTTGTAAGCAAACAGGGCTTCATTTTGTTTCTGGTTTTGATTTTGTTCCGTCGTGTCTTTACAGGAAAGGCTGAACGAGTTTGAAAACGAGAAGGCGCTCTCGGTACTGGCCGCCTGCCTCGCAGAGATGGAAAGCAGCAAAAACGCAGATGTGCTTAAACAAGGCTTAAAGTATGACCCGTAAACATTTCTAAGGACTGTTTTAAGGTTGTAGTTTGATGTTTCAATGGTATTTTAGAAAAAACTGTGATGAATGACATTAGCATGCAGTCGCTTTGGCTGATTAGCGGCTAGTCTGTTCTGGTGTCTTTTTTCTGGGTCAGAAATTAGCCACCCCTCCGAGTGTTTTTTTTTTTAAATGAGTACATATGGAGTTAGGAAGGGCTTGTGTGTTTACATTGCAACCACAGTTCACTGTCTGAGAAATAACACACTGCTCCTTTAAGGCTTATACTGGAGGAGCGGATTCCTACCATCCAGAGCGTGATGCTTCTACACACCACCATGCGTCTGTTTGGGAAAGACGCCTCGCCGGCTATAAAGCAGAAGCTGGAGGTTGGTTGCTCATGAATTTCTAGCATATTTAAAGCTTAAAAGATGGTGTAAAACGTTTAACTCTGCTGTTTGTGCTCTCTACAGGGGAAGGCTCTGTCTATGGTGGATCAGTTCACGCTGCTCAACGTGCAGTACATGCTGGACACGTTGGCCGTCATCCGCCTGAATTCCAAGCCGCTGCTGGACGTCTGCAGAAAGAAATTAGTTGGTAAAGAGATTCCTAGTCTCACTTATGTTGTAGCAGCTATAGACTGTAATTTCCTCACCAGCCTCTCTTTTATTTCTCTCTTTCAAAGGTAATAGAACAGAAAAGAAACAAACAAACATAGCATAAACATTAAGCTACAGCTTTTACTGACACTGGAGACTCCTTCCATAAACGTTAAGTAGATATTTCCTCACAGAAAACGTCACCATATCCAAAATCGTGCATATTTTTCATTCGGAGATCATCCTTCGTACAAGTGTTGGTCGTTACTGTAGAAACGATAACTTAATCAGGGTTGCCATGTCTACAAATGATAATGACGCTAAGAATCAGTAATTGCTTGTGCACTTTGAAGTCTACGTGAGAAGTTTATTTTACATGCATTTTCCTAACCTTCCTCTCGTTTTTCCTTCTCCAGAGAACGTGCACAACATTTCCTTCACCAGGTTGATGGCGATGCTGAAGTCCTGCAGCGAGCTCCGCTACAGGAACGTGCATCTCTTTACGTCCATCTCTGAATACCTGGCCAGCACGCTCCCCATGTGGAGCAACAAACAGGTCAGGTGTTCGTCCTGCTGTCAGCCTACTACACACCAGACATTGATTTATAGTAATAATGATGATGATGATGATGATGATGGTGGTGGTGTAGGTGCTGCTGTTACTGTTGGAGTTTAAGAGACTTAGGTTTCGGCCTGTCACTCTGATGGACGCGTTTGCTGAGAGAATCATCCAGAAACCGGACAGCCTCACGCTCCGGGACCTGCAAGGCGTTCTGAAGTCCTACTCCTTCCTCAACCACCATCTGAAGGAAAATCAGCAGGCGTGAGTCTTTAATATTCACTCAGTCATTAAAATCGTGTGGCATTTTTCTTCTCTCTGTGTGAACGTTAAAGCTGGCAGCAATCATCGGGGTCCAAGCACTTTTTGCTCACCAGCTGCTTTCATGCATCTCATTTATTATCCAGTGGGCCAATCATGTGGCAGCAGCACAATGCATATAATCATTCAAAGACAGGCTGCGAGCTTCAGTTTATGGTCACATCTAACATCAGAATAGGAAAAGAATAGGATCTTAGTGACTTTGAATGTTGAATGAGTATTTTAGAAACTGCTTACCTTGCACAACTGATCTCACCACTCTTTACAACCATGGTGAGCAGAAAGGCACCTCCGATTCACATCAGGCTGAACCTTGAAGCGATTTGGATAGAAGACCACATCGACTTCCATTCCCGTCTGCTAAGAACAGGAACCTGAGGCTAAATATAAACTCTACCTCAACCTGCAGTATACTTAATTTAGTATAGGTGGCGCTATAACTATGACTCAAATCAAAATATTACTCACATTGCTGCAATCAGGACTGGGCCATTAGTAACCGTGCATGAATCGAGGCTAATCAAACCAGTAATCACCAAGTTATGTCCACTTCAGGTTGTGCTGTGGCATCTCATGCAAATCAATGTCACACCGTTACATCCTCGTTTGAGGTATCCACCGTTCCTTAACAATTTATCATCAAGGGTGTCTGAAGCTTATTCCTACCAAGTTCCACGATAATCTGATGAGCTCTCTAGAAACAGTTCCAAAGAGATCGTAAAAAATATGTGAGAATGCACAAATTCCAAAATGGCTGACTTCCTGTTGGGCGGAGTCACTCAGATCATTGTTAAAAATTTCCGAACTGATGACCGCCATGCTCATGCCAAATTTAATGAATGTCAAAGCAACCATGTCCCGACTACGAAGACCCTTGCATCTGGTTTAATGTTGCATCTCGAGCAAATCAGTTGCCCGCCATTACGTCCTCATTTGCAGTATCTACTGTTCCTTCGCAATTTATCACGCTTGTCTGGAGTTTGTTCGAGCAACTTAATCCCAAGCGTTGTTTGTGTACTGGGTGCTATAGAGCGCCTCGACTACTTTCAAGCCCTTGTGCTATGTAACGTTTTGGTTTTTTCGCAAGTATGAGGAATGTGGCAATTTTTTTTTGTTGTTTTCAAGGGTCACAAACGAGTGAATGCACTAAACCATATACAATAGGACTTGAGCACCTTTGGTACTCGGGTCCTAAAAATACTAGCAAAAGTTGGGTTTAGCTGGGTTTTTTTTTTGTCAGATTTCTGGAGAGTGTGACGCAGGTTCTGCAGTCCTACCTGCCCAAGATGTCCAGCACAGACCTGCTGAAAGCCGTTGGCTGCCTTTGTGTCTTTAGACACTTCCCTCAGGCTCCTCTGGAGAAGCTGCTCCAAAAGGAGGTTCTGGATGAGCTGCTGAAGGAAGGTCAGGGGCAAGACTCAAGCACAAGAAGCACAATAAGCGGTTTGTTGGCAGATTTCCAAATAAAATAATACTCTGTTTTTTTCCCAACCTGTAGAAAGTCCATTTTATGCACGACATGAACGACTGCTGCGGATGCTGGATCTGTGTTTACGTCTTGATGATCCCGCTCTCCCTCCCTCTGGCTCACCCGTCCCACACCTCCGGCTCTCCCCTCCACCGCGTCGCCCCGTGAACCCCGCGCTTCTCATCACGCTGAAGGACCTGCTCGGAGAAGACGCAGTGACGGACTCTGTCATCGAAGAGGGACTCTACTTCATCGGTAAGATGGAGGAACCATCAGGAAGGCGGCCATTTTGTTTTGGACACCTGACTCTGATTCCCGTTCTAATCTAATCTAATCTTCATTTCTTTTCTTATTTCCTAGGCTGTGTTGCTACGCTGCCTCCGAAAACAACAGAAGAGCAAACCGTGAGGTAACCTTCACTTGAGAACTGTGACATACACTGAATTGCATAAGTATTCACTCCCTCTTGAACTTTTCCCACATTTTGTAGCGTTAAACCTGGAACTGAAACATAATAATATAATGGCGTATTGGGAGGAAATAATCAGTATAAAGTTATTTTCAAATAATAAAACGGAAAACGTCATGATTGCGTAAGTATTCACCCCCGTCCATGTAAAGTTGTTGCCATCAGGATATGGATCTCAAACTACAAAAAAAAACACAGAATGGTTTAGCTAAATCTAACAGTGGATACTGAAATGTGTTTGAATTGTTGCTCTATTAGGATGGCGTTGCTCTGTACCTCCCCGACATCGTTCTGCTTTGGTACAAACCATCCTGTCGGTGCCATGGCGCTGAACATCCGCCACCTCAAGCGGCTCGGTTATGAACCGGTCCTGGTGCGTTTATCTTTTTTACAAAATGAAAAATGTTTATGGTATGTCTGTGCAATGGACAGTAAATTGAACTGCCATTTTACGTCAGTCTGTGTGAAAATTTTGCTGCTTAGATGCGATTAATTAGAAATCGGTATACAGCAAACGTTATTTGTGTTCTACGACTGAATCTCAAGTAGATTTTGTGTGTATAGTGAACGTCATGCACATGTAGTGAGCACCTGTAGTGAATTTGGGATTTTAAAAATAGACTCTGAAGAAGAGAAGAAACATCTTTCATTCATACCTCATTTACTCTTCTTCAGGTGCCGATGGAGGAGCTCGTCTCTCAGACCGCCGAGGAGAGGATAGACCTGCTGAAGAAATTAATATTTCCCGAACAAGACAAGATCAAATGTGTCCAGGACTGTGAAGTGAAATAATTAAATGATGAAAGTGTAGCCATGTCTTCTTTCATGTGTTGGTGTTTGTCACTCTGCATTGTTTCTGTAAATGAGAACGATCACAGCAGATTTGAGTTCACCCATAAAAGTGTCAGTTTTAAATTCTCTGCATTGTATTAATGTGTATATAGCTGAGGCTGATTTTTATCCCAGTTCAGTCGTCTCTAATTTTCACCCACAACTCTTACATAAGTAATGGCACCCCAGGATAAAATGCACCGTTAACATACATTAAAATAATGTGTTATTTGTCCTACAAGCAACATGTCAGATTTCTGTATGTAGGTTACTTGTTAATTTATGAAGAGATCATGTTGAAGATATAAAAATCTTCAGATCTGATTTTTTTTTTTTAGAAGACACTACAACAAAATATATTTTTTTTTACCTACATTTAAACTCTAAAATATGCCATTTTAAATAGAAAATTAGAATAAATAATTACCTTAATAAACAAGTATTAACTGATATTTTAGCCTATTAATGGAACGTGCTTTATGTTTGGACAGTATTGTGCCTGATTTAATTTTAAACTTGGTAGAATAAAAAAGCATTTTCGAACAGAAGATGGCAGCACAACATTCTGAGAAATTACGCATATGAGGAAAACGAAGAAGAATCCGAGCGCTGCGATTGGACAAATCAAGACACGTGACTAGATCAACCCGGAACTTGCTAGAAACATGAGCGTCAAGTAGCTAAATGTGTAGCGAAAATTCATAATAGATTAAAATATTTTAAAATATATATAAAATGTCAGAGTCAAACCCTGAACTTAATGATTATTTAGAGGGTAGAATTTCCTTCGAGGAGTTCGAGAGACGGAGAGAGGAACGAATAAAAACGAAGCAAAAGGTAACGATTAGGCTTCTCGATCAGGTTTCCAAATAGCGCCTCGTTCCCTAGATTAAGTGCCCTACTTAGGGGTTAAACTCTGGCTTATATCTCAAATGAAGTCTACTAAAGTGTTATTTGGGATTCAGCCCTCTTAAGACAGTTTGATGCTTGCTACGTTTTTTGTTTATGTATGTATGTTTATATATATATACATATATAATATGCCATTTATTTATTTATTTATTTGCCATATAATTTATAATTGTCAGTAAAGCAGATCTGTGCAAATTAAATAATATCAATCAAAAAGTATTTAAAAAAAGCCTTTTTCTCAATATTTTGATCATGCACCTGAGAGACATAAACTTTCCTTTGTTGTCCTTTTTCTTTGCCATTTCCCTTTGACTGAATCTTCATTTCAGTCTTAAGAAGATTTGAGAACTTGCACAGGGTAGACACCGCTGTAGGTCTCAAATGAGAAATAACAAATAAATATATGAAAAAAACAGCATCATTAAAAAGTCATGTCAATGTCTTACACTGAGTCGGTAGAGTCTTATCATTCTGTTTGCTCGAATCTGCACTCCCTTCTGTGCATAGGTTTTTTGCAGTTGTTTCGATATTATTTAGTTAAAAAAACAAAACGAAAAAACCCCAAACCAGTCAGATCTTTCCTGTGTCATGTCCAGGAGGACGGAGGAGACGCCTCTGACGAGAACGATGACGCTGTCCCGAGCACGTCGAAGCAGACCAGCAAGCCAACACGCAAACATCACACAGGTACAAAGACCACGGCAAGAACATCGAATTCATGTGCTTACACTCAGAACAGAACCACAGACCATGTACAGAACCGTATAAGCGATTATCAGTCATCGGTGGATAAACGAATCTTTGGATTGAAGCTTTTTATTGGGGGAAAAAGAAATTGTAGCAGAAAATATTTTTTTATTTTGACATGACAAAGAGAAAATCACTAATGAAGTAATTGATTAAAGGTAACCTATTAAACTCCTTTTCCAAAGGGTGACCCAGTTCCCTGAGATCTTAAAGAAATGTCTTTGACATGCTTTTGGTCAAAATAGCACAAGGGTAATAACCACAGCTCCTTGTCACGCTGACTAAACAGCCCTGTCCAGAACGGCTGGTTTGAGTGCCTGTCCCTTTAAATGTTAATGAGCCACTCCGCTCCTTCCGCTGGCCAATCAGTTAGCACTTTCCTCATGAATATTCATGACCTTTCCCCTGATTCTCAAGCTGTGAGTGGAGACACTCAAATGTGGGCAGTATAATTCTAATGAACTCCCCTTGTGACGTAGAAAGGGGAGCTAAAACCGAACGGCTTCTCGAAGCGCATGTTTTCTGACCCAGGCAGCCCAAAAGAAACTGACTGGCTTGTCTTATTGCAGAGTTTGTGTATATTTCAGACCATGATGCATGTGCCCAAGCACTGAAAAAAGTTGTTTAAAATCAAAACTATGCGTTAGAGCTTGAAGTGTATCCGTTGCTGTTGTTTTTGTTTTCCCACCCGTAGTTGCCGCAGAAGAGGGAGTCAGCCCGTGTGTCCAGAAAGCCTTCGCCTCCATGCTCGGGGACAACGACGAGGAGCTGGAAGACGAGGACGAGGACGACGGTGACGGCGATGCGGACTGGAAGGACATCGGCGAGCATTACGCGGGCGACGGCGGCGGCAACGAGGTGACCCCGGGGGACGTGTTCGCTCTGGAGATGGAGCTGAATCGGGAGAACAAGAAGATGATGAAGGTGCGTCGAGTTATTTAGCTAGTTACATTTTTTATTTGAACTCTGCTGTACCGCCCAGTTTTCACCGCGTGGCTTGTTTTGCGTGCGTGATATTTAAGGAAAGGCGATCGCGCAGCAAGCTCCCGCGTGCCCTCCGAGGCCTGATGGGCGAGGCTAACATCCGTTACGCTCGTGGAGAGAAGGACGATGCCATCCTGATGTGCATGGAGATCATCCGCCAAGGTGGGTGGGGTTCAACCGCAGCAGCTAGCGCACTCATCACATTTTATACTACGGTGCTGACGAGTTCTCAAAGCTGATTGGTCAGAAGGTGATTCCAGTTTCTCTGAAGTGTAAGTGCCCTCTTTCGCGTGTCGTAGCTCCTCTGGCGTACGAGCCGTTCTCTACTCTGGCGATGATCTACGAGGATCAAGGGGACGCGGAGAAGGCGCTGCAGTTCGGCCTGATCGCCGCGCACCTCAACCCGAGCGACTGCGACGAGTGGCTGAAGCTGGCCGACATGTCGCTGGAGCAGGAGAACGTAAAACAGGCCATCATCTGCTACAGCAAAGGTCAGGAATGAGCTGATTTGTATGACGTATTCACGTGCGGTACATCTTCTTAAGCCCGTCGTGTTCACGTGCCGTTGCAGCGATTAAATACGACCAGAGTAACGTGCGCTATCTGTGGGAGCGCTCGAGTCTCTACGAGCAGGTGGGCGAGCACAAGCAGGCCATGGACGGCTACCGGCGCATCCTCACGCTGCTGCCCCCTACCGACGGAGAGCCCTTTATGCAGCTGTCGCGCGACATGGCTAAGTACGTCACGCTAGATTAGCCAGGCAAGGCCACTCTACAAATTGGTGCCAGAATGGCATTTTCAATCAGTGTGTGTTCGTGCGATTAGGAGCTATTACGAGAGCAGCGATTTGCCCTCCGCTATCGGCGTGATGGAGGAGGCGCTGACCAGGCATCCCGAGCTCGTCACGCCCGAGTGTGTCAACATGGCGGCCGAGCTCTTCATAGCCAACCACCAGTACAGCAAAGCCTTAGAGGTGAGGACTTGCTCAGGCTTGTTGGATTGCCAGGCATCAAGACCTGCTTTTTATAAGTGTTTACCGTGTTTAGGTCTTGATCAAGTTTTGCGGCATCGTACTGGAAAGAGCGGCGACCGAGGAGAAAACGGAGAATCAGGAGGACGCGAAGGAAGAGGGCATGGATGAGACCAAAGGAGCAAAAGGTGAGAGACCTGAAATGATCTGAAAGGTTTTTTTCTTGATCGTGCCAGTTTATCCTCTGAAATTCCCCGGACTTTGTGCTGTTTGAATCTGTAGGAGACATTTTGGAGGTGGTGGTGCCTGATGATGTTCCTATAGATATCAGGGTGAAGCTCATGGTGTGTCTGATCCATCAAAATGTCTTCAGACCGTTGAATGTGAGTTCACTTCATAGCCACACGTATGCATTTGGGAGGAAAATTCCACCCTGACTGAGATACTGAGACATGGTGCTGTGTGATGGAACAGTACATACTGGAAAGGGATGGGAGGGGAGCTACTGGGATCGGGATTTCTGGATGGGTAATGAAGGAAAGGGCGTGGTCAAGGTACAGTGTGATGGGATTCTGTAGGAATGGAGTGATGCAACGTAAAGGAATAGGATGGGATTTGATACAAGGCATTGGGACAGAGTGAAATGGGATGGGATAGGAGAGATAGGATACTATAGAATGGGCTGCTATAGATCAGATGCAACATAAGGGAATGGGAAACGGTTGGATGGATATGATGTGTGGAACAGTGGGATGAGATGGGACTAGATACAGTCGGATGGAATGGGATACAGTATGACGGGGAAAGGATTGTTCAGAGTAGGATGGGACGCGATAGGTTTTGTTGATTCCTAAAGCGAACTTCAGTTGTTCCAAAGTTTCCGGAGTCTGCCACGTCTACACATCTTGCTCAGTGAAGCAGGTTACTGTATTTAGAGGAGCGGAGATTGTTTGTAGGTCTTGACCCGTCCTGCTTGTGCTGTCTGCAGCCGATGGTGACGTCCATGATGGAGCAGAGTCCGGAGGAGTTGGGGGATCTGTACCTGGATGTGGCTGAGGCCTTCATGGATAAGGGCGAGTATGGCTCAGCCTTGCCGCTGCTCGCTGCACTCGTCTGCTCTGAGAGATACAACCTCGCCGTGGTGTGGCTCCGACATGCAGGCATGGATGGGGTTTTTTCCCTGCTTACTTCATCTTTGTTTTTATTGATTTCTTAACTATTTTTGTCTGGACCGATCTTGCCTGGTTCCCACTCTTGTTGGATTGTTGCCTTTTGCCTACGCTTTTCTTTAGCCTTTCCATTTGTTTTTACATTTTTCAACTTAGTTTTGCCTCCTCTTCTGTTTCTTCTTGTCTTTTTTCCTTTTTTTAAGTCGTGTGTCTTTTGTTTGACCCTACTGCCCTAGCCCCCCCTTCATTTTAGCCTTCTTGTTTTTGTTTAAAATGTCTTGTTTTGTGCTGTTTACTTTGGCTTTGCTTTCCTTCTTACCTATTTCCTCACCTCTGGTTTAGCCTTGTTGTGTCTCGTTTAGCCTCTTTATCTTTTCCTTTAGCTTCCTTGACATTTGTTTCATCTCTGTGTCCTTTTGTTTAGCCTCAACTTTCGTTTGGCCCCCATTTTGCCCCTGGTCTTTGGTTTAGACGTTTTGGCTTTTGTTTAGACTCCTTGTTCTTTTGCTCGGCCTGTTTCTCCTTCCTTTGGCATCGGTAGCTTTTGTTTACATTTCCGTTGGCTTATTCTCTTTTGTTTCCCCTCCTCATGGTCTCCCGTCCAGCCTCGTCTTTTGTTTATCCTCTTGCCTTTTGTTCAGTCTTATTGCATTTTGCTTGCTCTTCTTGGCTTTTTTTTTTATTTTTTAGACTCCATGGCTTTGTTTCGTCTCCATAGCTTTTGTTCAGCCTCGTCTTTCACCTAGCCTTCTTGTCTTTCATTTTGTTCCCAGGATTTTGAGTGAAATGTCTTGTCTTTCTTTCAGACTCATTGTCGTTTCTTGGCTTTCTTGTTTTTTTTTTCTCACTTTTCTTCTTTCACTTGGCCTTATTTTTGTCTGTTATTCTTCACTGTACCGTTTTTACTAAATTAAAGTTATTTCTAGGAGCGCAATATTAAGAATACATATACATACGTTACAGTATTATTTATTAGTCAAAATGATCCATGTTACTCTGTGTAATTTCAGTATATGGTAAGTGTGTGTGCGCGTGTCCTGTCTGTTTTCAGAGTGTCTGAAGGCCCTTGGCCATTTAGAGGTGGCTGCTAAGAGCTACAGTAAAGTGGTGGAGATGGCACCTCTGCATCTGGAGGCACGTCTGGCCCTCTCCACCCTGCAGCAGCAGCTGGGTAGACCCGACTCTGCCCTCGAGGCGCTGGAGCCCATGTACGACCCCGACACTCTGGCTCAAGACTCCTCGGCAGCCCAGCAGGTCTGTTTCCCGGCGCACTCTCACCTCTGCTTCTAAGGCGCCGTGCTGTTCAGTAGCTAGCTTTATATAGGAGCACTCTGAACATGGTTTGGATTGCGCTTAGTGTTTATCCTCTGCCACGTGTAACTCTGCATCGTTTCCTCTCTTAAATTCAGCATGTAACATGTGGTTTCAGGAGCTGAAGTTGTTGCTGCACCGTTCCGCGCTTCTCAGATCTCAAGGCAGAACCGATGACTACATAGACACTCTGTTGACTATGCTGTCCATGCTGCTTAAGGTTTGCCTTTACGTTTTCTTTCTTTGTATACTTTAAAGCTTTTATGTGCTTCTAAAATCTCCATCATGCATGAGATTTGTGGGCTTTTAAGACTTGCGATTCTTCTCCCGTCCTGTAGGTGGCGATGGTAAGAGCTCAGGTGTGCTTGATCGCTAACACGTCTTCTGGCACCAGACACTTGCGCCTCATCAGAGTGTCCAAAAACATGCTGTCTGAAATCGAGGACCAGGAAGCGGCTTACTTAGACGTAACAGGTTAGCTGAGGTCGTACGTCGCCGATGTTAATCGGAATTTCTTGATGAATGATGGCGCGTTTCAACATATCCAAAACGTCAAAGCGCACCATTATATTTTGGCATCACTAGTAACTATGGCAACCTATAACGCCTTACCTTTTTAGACATACTGTTCCCCAGACACTTGTTTTACTGTTGTCAGCCTCGTGAGGGAGCGTGACGATGTTTTGTATTTCTGTGCAGGGAAAACGAGCGTGCTGTCGCGGGAGGACTGGTGGAATCAGCTGTTGAGCTGCCTGGACGTGCTGTGCGAAGAGAAACGCTTCACCGAGGCCGAACTCCTGGTCGATTCATCGCTGGAGTTTTACTCGTTCTATGACGACCGCGTCAAACGCAAGGAGCTCGAGTACCTGGGCCTGAGTGCCGCCTTCCTGGACCGGAACTTCCGAAAAGCATACGACTACATTAGGTGAGTGGGTTCCCTTCAGGCGGTCGATCGTAACGGCTGATATTCTACAGGAGCTCCTGCTGCACTTTATTTCGTCTTTTTTTTTTTTGCAAGCATTTTCAAAACGTACATTGAAAGCAGCTCAACCGTGTGTGTGTGTGTGTGTGTGTGTGTGTGTGTGTGTGTGTGTGTGTGTGTGTGTGTCAGGTTGATGCTGATGTACACAGTGGATCGAGCTCAGTTGTGGAACATCTTCAACCAGGTGACGCTGCACTCACAGGACGGACGCCATCACCGCTTCTGTCTGCGCCTCATGCTGAAGAACCCGGAGAACCACGCGCTCTGCATGCTGAACGGCCACACGTCTCTCGTCTCCGGGACCTTCAAACACGCGCTCGGTACGGCTCAGAACTCTCAGAATTGAATAGTAATAGCCTGGACACGAAATCTGCTTGTCCCAGGAGCCCAGGCTACTGATTTGTCCATTCTTCCTTATGTATCTGTAGCTATTTTGTGCGTATGTGCAGTTTAAGTCTTGATTTGTTCCTTTGTCTTCTACGGTGAGCAGGTCAGTATATGCAGGCGTTCAGGAACCAGCCGTGCCACCCTCTACACAGCCTGTGTGTGGGCCTCACGTTCTTCCACATGGCCTCACAGAAGTTTGTCACGAAGAGACACCCGTTAGTGCTACAGGTAGGTGTTCGAAACAAACTGTGAGGAATGCTAAGGAATTAATTGGAATTAACCGGATTTCTCATAACATATGAGAATCTTGAACCGATAACACGAACAGCTGAAGTTATTCTTATATTCAGTACTCTTGCTCTGCTGCCTGGGAGTGGGCGTCCTCTGCAAAGATCACACTCACACAGCGTGCAATGCTAAGGGAGGTGTAAAAGAACCCAAGGGTAACAGCTCAAGGCTTGTAGAAATCACTAGAACTTGTTGGCTGCTCAATGAGCAAGAATAAATAGAAGGACCCAATTTGTTTAAACAATACTGATAGGAAAAGAAAAGCCACTGCACAGCAACACTAAAGCTGTGGTGCTGTGAAGCACGGCGGCGGCGGCATCGTGGTTCAGGACAGTTATTTCTGTAAAAAAAAAGTATTTCTCTCTCTGTCTGCAGGGTTTCTCCTTCCTGTGGCGTTACGTGGAGTTCAGGGGACACTGTCAGGAGAGTTTGTATAATTTAGGTCGTGCCCTGCATCAGCTCAGTCTGACCCACTTGGCCATTCATTACTATAAGAAAGGCCTCAGCTTACCGCCTGTCAAACTGGAGGTCAGTACAACAGCAGCAACTGATAAATAATAAAAACTGATATCTAGTGAAGAGAATGATAACGATTTCCTTACATTTTCTTTAAAACGGATAAATACCGTTTTTAGCGTTCTTATGTAGCACACAGCCTCAGGCGGCCGTGTTGAGAATGAGTGACACTGAATAAATAATATGACCATCTCTCTGTTTGTGTTTCAGGGCATTGAGGATGATCAGGTGGACCTGCGCAGAGAAATCGCCTTCAATCTTTCGCTTATTTACCAAGCTAGTGGCAACATGGAAATGGCCCGCTACTACATACACACATATTGTGTTATTTGAGTGTATGTGAGTGTGAGTGTGAGACCAAAATGTTTGTATAATACTTTTTTTCTACTTTTAATAAAGCTATTTATTGTTGTTGATACTACATTTGGGTTTGAAGTTATGATGCGAATTCACCACATGGAGGTGCTAGATTTCAAAAACATTGCTTTCACACAATTACTGACATATTGGACTCCGTTGGCACTTTGTTTGTTTTACACCATGTGTGTGTGTGTGTATGTATATGTGTGTGTGTGTGTGTATGTATATGTGTGTGTGTATAATATATATATATATATGTGTGTGTG